>PVKZ01000072.1:0-435000 GCA_004027375.1 Macroglossus sobrinus
ACAGATGAAGTTTGGCTAGCTTTCACCACTCACCTCCTGCTGTGTGGCCCAGTTCCTAACAGGCCATGGATGGGTACTGGCCTGTGACCCAGGGGTTAGGGACCCCTGCACTAAATAGTACCATCAATCAACTGAATCCAATTAAGATTTATCATATATTTCATTTAACAATAATAAAATACACACTCTTCTCAAACACACATGGAATATTTAACAAGATAGACTATATTTTAGGCCATAAAACATATCTAAGCAAATTTAAAGGAATAGAAGTCATATAAAGTATGTTCTCAGACCACAGAAGAATTAAACTAGAAATCAATAACAGAAAGATAACTAGAAAATCCTGATATTTGGACATTAAAGAAGACACTTCTGAAAAGACTAATCAAGTCTATGGTCATGCCACTCTGAATGTGCCCGATCTTGTCTGATCTTGGAAGCCAAGCAGGGTCAGGCCTGGTTAGTACTTGGATGGGAGACCACCTAGAAATACCAGGTGCTGTAGGCAGTAAAAATAAATAATAAAATAAAATAAAATAAAATAAAAAGACTAATCATACCAAGTGTCTGTGATGTGTAGAACTGGAACTCTCATATACCTCTAATGGGAATATAAAATAGTACAACCACCTTTCAAAATAATTTCAGTTTCTTAAAATGTTAGACATTGACCTAACCCATGATCTAGCCATTCTACTCCCAAATATTCACCCAAGAGAAATGAAAGCATATATCTATGTAATGACTCACACATGAATATTCATAGCATCTTTATTTATAATTGTCAAAATCTAGAAACAACCCAAATATCCTTCAACAGGTATATGGGTAAACAATTGTGGTATATCCATACAATGTAATACTTGTCAGTAATAAAGAAGAATGAACTATTGATGAATGCTACAGTCTGAGTAAATCTGAAAATAATTCCTGAGTAAAAGCTGCCAGGCAAAAATGCAAACTAATCTATAGTGTGACAGAAAGTAAATTAGTAGTTGCCTGGAGACATTGGCAGGAGGAGTGGGTAGTGATTACACCAGGAAACTTTTGGGAGTAATGAATATGAAATATGCTCATTATCTTGATTGTGGCAGTGGTTACATAGTGTATATACATCAAAACTTATCAAATAGTATACTTAAAAATGTGGTTTATTATGTCAATTATATTATAAGAAAGCTATTTTTTAAATGTATGTAATGCAAAGATTCAGAAAAAAATTTAATTTATATAATGTAAGTATTTCTTGCCCTGAACCAGATTTAGACATTTTTCTAAGTATTTTTTACTGATTAGTTCAGTTGGCTATCACAGACCATTGAAATTCTAAAAGCATAAGTGACAGACTAACTTCATGCATCCCATCTTATTTTGTTTTGTTTCATAAATTGTTCTCTCAACAAATACATGCTTGGTTGTAAAGTCAGCAAAGTCAGAGTATGTAGCAAGAAACAGCCTCAAAATAAATGATCTTAGGTCAGGAACATCATCTTCTTATACAAAAACAACACATTATATTTCTACAAGAAGATATTTTATATCTACACTTTTACTGAGCATCTCCTTGCAAATACCAGCTATTAAAGACAAATATCAACTTATTTATGAGTGCTTCATAAAGCTTAAACATACTATTTAATGAAAACAAGAATGTTCCAATCCAGTCTTGATTTTGCTCTAAAAATCTAGTTATTTTGCAGCTGCTTAAAATAAATGTGGCCTTCTAGGGCTCTAAAGAAAAGCAAATGAGCAAATATTACCCATTCTCTTACATGCCATCTAAATATCATGAGTTCACTTTGTGTAACTATGTTTTAGATTCTGGGCACATGAACCTTTATTTATTATTATGGCAGACTTAAGTACCTTTGCAGGCTTTTCCTAGAGATCTGTTGATGACCTCTTTAGTTATGGGATTCTCAACCAAAGTGCAGTATACACAGCATTTAACCAGCTTCGGCCTGTCACCTCTAGACATCATTAACTTAATCATATTTTAAGCCTATTCTACTACACTGAGAAGGAAGAGAGAAAACTTAACATATTTATAAGTACTAAGTGAGTTAGGTAAAGATATTAAATAAAGCAATACTTCAAATTTTCTATTTTTACAGGTAACTTTAATATATTTTCTCTAATAAACCAGCTTCTTTGGCTCTCTCTTCCAAGAGCTGGCTTTTTTTTCTTGGCACCACTGAAATGTGTTCATTGAGGGGTATAATAGAAAACTTTAGACTCTGTCTGGGACAGTAAACACTCTTCACATATTGTCAGAATCTTTTATATGGACCTTAGCAGAGTGTACTCATCATTGCTGTTTTTTATTTTCCGTGTATAGACCCTTTTTTTTCCCCCAAGAAATGTGAGTTAAATAAAGATAGAGACTATCTGCCACTATGAGTCTTGATATTAAATATATCTAACTCTTAATGTTAGTTTTTAAAAACCTTCGTTGGAGGCTAAATATCAAAAGGGCAATACCATTTGAGTATATTATATCATCTTAAATCAACATGTATGAAGCACTACCCTTGATTCTTGTGCTAGACTCGCAGGAAATATAAGGATATATGGCAGGTCATCACAGAATTTTAATGAGATGAGATTCAAGAGGGCCCCCCATGTGAGACCAAGGGGTTTAGGCTGGCTAGAAAATCATCAAAGGTCTTTAAGCAGGAGGAGGACATGATGAAAGACAGTTTTTAGAAAGCTTGGTCTGATGGAATTACATAGAATGGACAAATTCAAGGCAAACTAGAGGCGAAAAGACTAAGTGGAGTAGTTAAGGATTGAAGCTGTTCAGCTGTGAGTAAGACAGAAAGGAGTTAGAAGCAGTTCAGGGAGAAAGACAATGACATAAGGGTTAATAGCGGAACCACCTCGTCAACTAGATGAGTCCTAAGTATTTTTTCCCTATTATTTTTATTCTTTACTTCTGTATCTTTCTTCTTTCAAAATAGAATTTCTGGGAGTTTATTAAACTTCATATGATATAACAAAATTTAAAATAAGTTGGTTATAAAATTGAAACAAATAATTATGGTTAGAAAATAAGGTAAATCCAAGAGTAAGTTTGTTATACAAAATGCACGCTATAAAGAGAAAACAGTCTGAAGCATGAATGATTTGTGTATATAAGATTTTAAAAACAAACCAGTTTCTCAGCATAAGTTTCCAGCACCAAAACAGAGAGAAATTTCTCTCCAAGGTCTGCAGACAGAAAATGCCATGCTCTTTAGTAACAATAACTGTCCTCAATATTCTTAGAGTAAATACATCCAATAATCTAGGCAATTTGTATAACACCAGAGGGAAAAAGTCAAAATTAGTGGGAATAATGGAAATAAGAGGCTCCAAAGCAACAGGGTCTGTTTTGGGCTGGTCTGACTTAACTGGGGATGGCTTTTTTCAATTCTAGATGTCATGTTCCTTGAAATGTGATCTCCATACTGTCAATATAAAGTGATCTCTATGTCATCAATAGAATTTGATTAAAATATATATATTCTGGGCCTCCCTCAAGATGTAATGAATCAGAATCTCTGAGGAAGGGGCCTTAGGAATTTAGTTTTTTAAAAAAGTTTCCCAAGTAATTCTGATGCTGATGTTGGAGAAACTTTGACTAGAGCCAAGTTGTCTGTGGGTAGACTCATTATGGGGTGTGAAATGAATTCAGCCGGTCATGGTGAGCATTTTAAAAACTGAAATACAAACCGGAACAGACTAGAATACACCAGAATGCCCAAGTTATAAGGATATGGAATTAGAGTAAATATTCTTTAGGGTAAATTTTGTGAATACATACATATTATTACATAAAATACATATAATTTAACCTAATAAATAATTTGTGTGCACATATATAATATAGTGACTATAATATATATATGACATTATGATATATAAATTAGTATCTTATAGTTACTATGTATTTTTTCCCCATGAAACCCACTAGCTAGAGAAATTCTGCAGACAACCTTTCTATTGTTTTCTCCACTCAATTTTGATTAAGCTCTGAGCAGCAGTGAGTCTGAACTCATATCTGTGAGAGGAATCCTGTAGCTAGGTAGGTGTCATGTGCCCTCAACTGTCAGCCCAGCTGGGGCTGGAGTGAGGTGCTGAAAAGTTAAACAAGAATCCAAAACTAAATGGAAGGCCAGAGACTGCAACAAACTCCCTGAGACTCCCAAGACTCCCCTCAGGACATAATCTGGGGTCCACCTAACACAGAGGTGCAATGAGCAGGTATGGGTTTATCTCTGAAGCTGAACAGTTCTCCTATTTGACCACTTTCTCTCTCTTCCTAAATACATCCTCCCCTCCTACCCAGGAAACATCTGATCTTTGTGAATCCATGCCCTTCAAGTTGACACATCTATTCCCTGCCTTCTTCACCTAAGAAACCCCCATAGTTCAAGGCCAAGCTGAAGTTCCACCTTCTTGGTGGAAACTTCCCAAACTACAGCCAGGCTCTTCTCTGAATTTCTACATTTATTTATTCATTATCATGATTTATCTTTTATAGTTCATGCATCCACTTAAAACAAATAATTATTAAGCACCTATTATATGGCATGTTCTGTGATAGTAGGAAATTTATATGGCTTTGAACTCTCCACAGTCATATAAATGACTTGTATATAGTAAGTACTCAACATATATTGTTGACTAACTGGCTATTAATACGCACTTTTTCTTCCTACTTATGTTTTTTTCCCCTCACTTTCTTTTTTCTCTTAAACTGAGTAATAATAAATGCACAGAAAGAACATGAAAGTTTATAGCAAATTGAGTGGCAAGTAGCTATTCTCAATTTCTCATACCTTTAGAATACAAGGCTGCTCTTGTGTAGATATGACCTTCTTAAATCATATTTAAGCAAATTAAAAACATTTACCAGAAATGTATCTGAATATATTCCAAGCATCATTTATTGTAAAAAATCAAGTCAATTGAATACATAATGAACTCTTTCATTTATTTCAATTTGATCCACCTGAGATCCTTAAGTGAATACATAATATACTCACATCTCCTCAGGAATCCTAAACCAAAAGCTAAGAATGATTTGATCCTTTCTTTGTTAAACAAGACTTAGGCGTGAAAACATTGCTTTTATGCATTTTTAAGCAATCAAAATATCCTCATGGAATAAAAAAATTCTAACTGGATTTCTGTGGTTGAACAGCTTGAAACAGCTAGAAAACTAGATCCATTAACCCTCTTACAATAAAACCTTTGAAATACACAAAAATATATATTAATTGCAGAAAATTTTGAAAACACGGGTAAGCACAAAGAAAAAAAATTAATGAACCACTTGTAACCCTATGGCCTCTGAATAAGCACTTGGAATATACCCTTCTAGGTCTGACTTAAGAAGTCCTGAGTTTACCAATTATTTATGTGAAATCTTTGGATTTATAAGCCCGAAGAATGTAGCTTTGTCGTCCAGCTTATAAAAGAAAATAACGTGGAGAAAAGGCAGTCTTTTCAGAGAAAATTCATTATTCATCTTTCCTAATGTAGCTCTTAAAATGGGGGAGGAATACTATTCATAAAAGGTAACTTTATCACCAGGACAAGATAAGCTATTATTGCCTTAATAATCAAATTACTCTGTAATATTACTTTTATTCAAGAATTTTATATGCTTAATAAGAAGTGCCAGAATGGGATGTGCTCAGCATTTCACTCATTTGTTACAATACCTCAGAGCATTAGAAAATGTTCAATTGAAAAGCAATTTCCAGCTAAGATACAGCTCTACAAAGAAGTTAAGAAAACTCAAACCCTAGATTTTGTTCCAGAGATTTTGAAGTTTAATGTTGTTATGACTATCTCACATGCCAAGGTAAACCCAACAGTGTTAAGTTACACTCAGGAGAATAGAGTGAAACTACAATCACCAACTTACAACTGACATAAAACCAAAAAGCACCACAGACTTAAACTGCAGCTTTAACAGAGACATAACTAATGTCAGTATTGAGAAAATAAAAGCAACTAGATCTCTGCATATTAATGTCAATATGTCAGTGCATATATGATTATGATGACAATATACAAATGGAAGATTGGGATATCTAAGCATAGCGTTAAAGACTAGAAAAAATTAAATATGACCAAAGATATTGCAACTACCAATCTTAACTGTATTCAGTTAAGTTTAATTACAAAGGAAGCCATGATTTATTTCCAGGATCTCCAAAACATCTTGACTAGTATTCTAGAATTTTCTTTCTAATAGTTCAAGGATTGAGATAGTTTAAGATTCTAAGCCTATCATAGCATATTTATAGATAATCATATGCTATGAGATGTGTAATATGATTCCCTGATCCTTTGATAACACTGAGAGCTGTTGAATGAGAGCTTGAGTGAAAGCAGTAATTCAAAATTTCCTTCCTTTGTGATTTTTTGGTCTAAATCTCTCCATTACTTTTTCATTGTTTGGGCCTTATTGTATTCAAAGGCAGGGCAAGTCTGATAAGAGCAAAGGAAAGGCTTAACACAGTATGGAGAAGGCAGCATGGATTTCCTCCAGAATTAGCACTGGGACACGCCCCCTAGAACCATGGGAATTTCCTACTGAAGGACACACCAGTCTATAGCTTAATTTTTACCATAAGATTAATGGGACATGGGCTCTGAAACATTCTCTGACTCTGAGTAAAATCAAATACCACAAGTTAGATGTTCATGTGAATTTCTTTCTTTTTTTTTTTTATGGATACCAGTATATTGTCAAGGAGACCCAAAGACTACAGGAAGGGAGAAAAAATGTTTCTCCTGCAACTCCCATGAACTGTGAAGAATTTAAATTATATGTTTGAGGACAGAAACAGCACCAAGCCTTGGAAGAAAAATTTTAAAAAAGGTACTCCTGAAAACTGATAAATGTCACATATTATGCTTATAGGATATCCTACCCAAAAGGATTTGATTCTGTCAACTGTCCTGCAACTTGCAGCTGTGATTGTCACATTCTTGAGGTGAAGCTATCCTCCATGTACACTTAAGCTTGATCTGCCCATGAAAGCTACCAACCACAAATATGCAGCCGGTAGAGCATCCTGCCCTCCTATCACTACTATAAACACTTTGGATTCTACTTGATTTATTAAAGTGATAAGTGTTTGTACTACCGCAGTGGTTCTCAACAGGGGTCAATTTTATCTCCCAGGGGACATTTGGCAATGTCTGGAGACATTTTTTTTTTTTTTGATGGTCACAACTGGTTGGGGGAGGGTAGCAGTGGATGTTGCTACTGGCATCTGGTGGGTAGAAGCAGAGATGCTGCTAAACATCTTACAAAGCACAGAACAACCCTTTCACAGAAAAGAATTAACTTGTCCCAAACGTCGATAGTGCCTAGGTTGAGATACTCTGAACTAGAGTTTATTGCTTTTTTTTTTTCACAACTGCTCTGTGGAAAAAAAAAAATGGAGTAGAAATGTATTTATTTGCTCTTATTTCTCTACCCCTCAAAACCCTCTTCTCTACCTTTGCATAACGGGTCATCATTCTGCTTTCACCTAAATCTATGGCTTCTTACTGAAAGACACCAAGGGTCACTTTTAACACAAAACAAATGTTTCTTTCTTCCAGGAGCCAAATGGTCAGTGCTAACTTTTCAAGTTGTCTTCAACTATTTTGATGAATTGAGATTCTTCTCTAGCTGGTGAAGAAAAACAACATAGATAATGGTCTCTGCAGCTGTTAGAAGGTTTATGTATTGTGTTTTGTTTTGTTTTGTTTTGTTTTGTTTTGTTTTGTTTTGTTTTGTTTTGTTTGGAGTTTTTGGTCTAGATTAGCTGCCCTAGCTACATTAATTCATGCACTTGACCAAGCAAAAGCCTCATTCCTAAAATAGGGTAGTCAAAGAAACCAGATCAACCTGGAAGGAAACATAAAACCGTGGGAAAGAAGATAAGGCTGACCATTCAATCACCTCATATTTAGAGAAATCTAAGTCTTGCAATGCCAAGGCCATCTGCTAAAGTCCAGAAAAAGAAACATTGGAAGAAAAAAGAAATATAAATGAGGATGCAATGATAGGCCAAAGATGAAGGACCAGGAGAGACCACATTTTCCCCATGACAACCTCCTAACCATCCCCCCACAAATAAAGGGATTCATTGCCTGCCTTC
Organism: Macroglossus sobrinus; assembly: GCA_004027375.1. Classification (NCBI taxonomy): domain Eukaryota; kingdom Metazoa; phylum Chordata; class Mammalia; order Chiroptera; family Pteropodidae; genus Macroglossus; species Macroglossus sobrinus. The sequence goes on from PVKZ01000072.1 coordinate 8,157, forward strand.
TGTTAAAAGCACCAAAGGGTTACCATATCCTCCCTTGGTTACACATCACAGAGCTCACAGCCCTATTCTAATCAAAAGGTAGATAACTCTGATTCTAGGATGTTTGAGTCTGGAAGCAGAGTGGACTGAATGATCTGATAAGCCCTTATCTGCTATTACCTTTTGACCAAAAAAAAGCATTTTCATTCCGTGTGCCTGTGTTACAGAGAATATATAATGTGAGAGAAAAAGCTAAGCCTTTACAAAACAACAACAACAACAATACTCTTATTTAGAGAATAAACTTGAACTTTTAATCAGGCAGGATGACATAAAAAGATGATCCCTTGCTCAAAATAGGTTTTCCTCTACCTACCTATCATCCACCTATCTATCTATATATCTATCTATGTATACTTTCAGGCGTCGGCCTGAAAATCCACCATTAGACATTTATTTCTCCTTGCTGCTTACACTCCAGCTACAGAAGGAAGTATGGTTTTTCACACTTCAGGATTTTGTTTCCTGCCCCCATTCTCTTTATCACACTATTCCTCACCCTTATCCCCATTCTTGTCTTCCCTTTCTTTAAGATTAGACATAGCTGTAATTTTTCGAGAACTTCCCTTTTGACCATAACCTCACCCCTTTTTTTGTGCTTCTACAATAACCAGGTCATATCAGCATCATCATACTTAAGACATTTTCACATCTATTCACGTTTCTAGTGGATTTCAAATGTTTAGTAAGCATAATAGTCACTTGAGGAATTTGCTAAAAATATGGACTCTCTTGCCCTATACAGAGATTTTAATTCAATAAATGTCAAGTAGGCCCAAGAGATGGCACTTGTGAAAAAATTCTTCCCTAGTGATCCTGATGCTGCTGCCACCAACGACACTGGAGAACTCAGCCTTGTCTGCACTCCGAGCCCCTTGGCACTCAAAGCGAGAAGCTCTCTTTACTCGCCTTCATATCCCCAGCCCTAATCCAGGACCAATCATGGCACAGGGAAAGCCCATATTTGAAAAAAAAAATTAAATTAAATGTAGAATAAATGAGTCCTGGTTGAAAAAACAAACATCAAAGTCATAAAACAGAGTGATTGAGTAGATGAGACCAGGAAAAAAATTAGAAGACAAGGGTGATGGAAAACCCCTGAAATCAAATCTCCAGTTGCTTCCCATCTTGCCAAGAGACACTACTGCAGATCTCTTCACTTTCAGCATCAGCTCCCATTACCACCCATCATGCCTGGTGTTACACCAAACAACTACCCGTGGATTTTTATTTCATCTTTATACTGTATCCCACAGTATAAATCCCTTCTAGTATTACAGTCAGGAAGAAGGTATGCTTTACATTAAATTCCTTTCTGTACTTTCTGTATCCATTTTTAATCAGTAATGCCCAGCCTGAGATAGAATGTTTCAGAGCTACAATTTGAAAGAAGACAAGGATAGGGTCTTGTAAATCATACTACTTTTAGACAAATATAAAGAATAGTCTGTATTCATACAACTAGCAAAATCAGAAAATAAATACAGATCCTAGTTTGTAAAGCAGTCTTGCGTGTGCACTATTTGGTATAGATGTTTGCCAGATTATGAAAGAAAAAAGGAGTGTATGTGCTAATAGAGCAAAATGGGTTTGATTCTTTGTCCTGGTGTCTCCCATCCTGGCTCAATAGGAGCTGAAAATATTCTTCGCCCAACCCTCAGGGTCAAAGGGTTCTGTGTTACTGGAATGCTATTTTTTTTTTTTAGGCTGTTTGATGTTAGTGGCTTGATTACCAATAAAGTGGTGTAGCAAGGAGTTTCATTTGGGGAGGTCTTAGTACCATATGTCAATAAATATTAAGAAAAACATTCCTTTATGTCTCCTACACACAAGCATGCATGAGCATGCACACACATGCACGCACGCGCACACTGGCATACAGGCACAACTCTGATTTACCCTGCTACAAATCCCTTTCCAAACAATCTATCTAAAAAGCTTTCCACTTTAAAAAGTTACAAAAAGTTACAAAGGAAGTACAGAGTGTTTGCTTATACCCTTCGTCAATTTCTCCTAATGTTAACATCTTACATAACCTTGGTCCACTGGTCTAAACCAGGGGATAACAAAGTGGCAGCCTGAAGGCCAAATCCAGCCTGCTGCCTGTTTTTGTAGGGCCTGCAAGCAAAGGCGGGTTTTCATATCTTTAAATGGTTGAAAAAGTCAAAAGAAAACTCATATTCCATGACGTGAAAAGTATATGAAATTTGAAATTCAATGTCCATAAATAAAATTTTATTGGAACACAGCCACGCCCATTCCTTTATATATTGCCTGTTAACCTTTACCACTACTGTGGCAGAGTCATAGAGCCACGAAGCCCAAAATCTTTACCTTCTGGTCTTTTACAGAAAAAGTTTGCTGACTCCTGGTCTAAACTAATAAATAAACATCGTTGCATTACTATTAACTAAATTATACACTTTATATCGCTAGTTTTTCCACGAATGTTTCATGATGTAACCCAGGATACCACAGGGAATTTAGCAAACAATTTTGTACGTCAGCATGTCTTTTGACTCACCAGGTGCTTGGTCTTACTTTGGAAAATATTCCTGCCTAACAAATGAATTTCAGCTGGCCACTTGAACAAGGTTTGTTTTTGTTTGGGGCTGTTTACATGTTTTACACAATAGCCGATTTAATTCAACATCTGGCCTAGGAACGCTATGCACTTGAAGATGCAGGAAGAGCTATATTTGTTCAAGTAGTCCGTATGTTGCACCAAGGCACGTTACAAACTCAGGCCCTTCATAAAGGGTGCTCCCAATGTTCTTCCGCGAACGGTGTCCCCTGGTTCCACGCAACCCTTGCCCCAGCTCCCTGTCCCTTTGTTTCTTCTTCCCGCAGCCTGGCCTGTGAACAGCTCGGTTCTCCCTTTCTCCCGGCCGCCGCGCCTTTCAATGGGCTCCGCAAGCACAGGCGGGCGGCGTCCGGTTGCCGGGCAACGGCCTGAAAGGCAGCACAAGTTGCCGCCAAGGCCGAGACACATCCGCACCAGCCCGTCTGCGCTGCGAGCCTGTGGCCTGATTTCTCCCCCTCCATTGTTGTAGTTAACACAAAAGGCTACAACTCCAGTGTGGTCATGGGGCCTGCATTCAATTACGCGCCAGGCCATTCTTTGGGCCGGAGCCTTTGTGCGCTGAGAGGCGTCCCTTCCCGTTGCCACAACTCCGGGCCCGTCACACGCAGGCTGAAGCGTTTTACAAACGTGGGCGAGTCGTCTCCCTCCCTCCGCCGGCTCTGTCCTCCCACCGACCGCCTTTGTTCCCTTCAGCTGGCGGCCAGGCCCTCGTTTGCCTTTTGGCTGGTATGAGATCACTCTGGCGGCGGTCTTGGGCATTCCTCCCCACTCGCTTCCTCCTCTCCCGAGTTAAGCGCCGCATAAAAAATCCCAGGCCTATTCAGTCATCTTTTCTTATCTCTTCCTCAGCCATCCCCCGCTCCCGCTTCCCTCTCTCCCAAGTTCCTAAGGCTGCCGTTGCCATGAAACTCTAACAACTGACGAGATGAAGGGAGCCTTTCTAGCGTGTCTACCAAACTCCCCAAACTTCAGAGGCTGAAGTCAGGCAGGGTCGTTGGGATTTCCCAACGCTCCCCTGTCCTCCAGTCTGAAGAGACTTACATTTAATTCACCACCCTCTGTTCCCTGACCCAGTGTTCGACACCGTGTTCCGATTCAGGGAAGTTCGGTAGTGAATTGGGAAGGGGAATTTTAAGTCGTGCTTAGCAGCAATTGCACGTAAAAGCTGGAAGGGCTCTCCCTCCAAAGGAAAAACATCCGGAAATATGAGTTTATTTTTCTTCAACGGCATTAGCCACACAAAAAGAGTTGTTATATTTGATACCAGTTCGTGCTTGCGGAGTGAGAAGTGCATGAACGTAACACTACGCTACCAGGCTTTTGAAAAATATAATTATCAATATGAAATGCCTGTTGTTCAGCTAGGGTTCCCAAATGTGGACTCCACCCACATCGCCATCCGTAAGCCAAAGGTGGAGGCGCGCAGGCACTGGCCCCAGATTTCAGCACGCTGGCTAGTGTGGAAATCCACACTAGCAAATCCAGGGGAGCAGATGAAGAATAGGTATGTTTTGAAGGAAAAGAGAATAAGGATGTCAGGGCTACAGAGGACCTCTGGAAAGAGGAGCCCCAAGCCTCAACCACAGGCTAGAGGTGGCAATTGTGTAATAGGGCCTTCAAGATAAGCAGATGAAAAAAGGAAAGAAGTGATGTAAGAGGCACTTGGGAAAGAATCTTAGCCTCTGATTTACGTGGGGGATATGACACGAAGGAGAAAAAAGTGATGGGGGTTTTAAATTTGCAGAAGTTTATTGTAATAAATAGCTCTCAAGGGGGCTCCAAGAGTTAACTCAGCAACCCAAAGAGCCTAATTCACCCCCAAAGTAGTTTACTGAGAAAAAATCTGAACCAATAAATAAATATTAAATTACTTTACATTATGTTAACAGTGTTAGGCACATAATAGAAGCTAATTGAATATTTATTGATTGACCACTTGAATAAACTGAAGAATCAAGGTATGTGAAAATCCTAAACTTTCTTCAAATCAATGAGTTTTTGACAAAGTTTCTGCCCTTGTCACTATCTGAAGGCACCCAGGGCGTCGAGTTGCATTGGAAAGGCCAGGAGACTTGGGCTCTGCCTTTAGCTTGAATACAACGCCTTAAAAAGGTCATTTAGTTCCTCTGTACTTGGGTTTCCTTGCCTGTTAGATGCTGAGATTGAACTAAATGAAATACAGAAATCTAAATTTTACAAATATATATCCCCCTAAAGCATTCGAAAAAAAATAAATGAATTTTGCACTGTGCAAGCCTTAACCATTTTCTCCAAGGGTACTAGAAATGCAACTCACTAAATGATAAAGGAGATACTCATGGTATTTCTAGGCTTTTTTCCTATAAAAATCCTGGCAATTTTCACAAGTTTGGAGGGACTTTCCCATAAGTTTTGATTCCCACGATTTCACACTCATGGAAATTTCCTCAGAGAAAGAGTTTCTTTGCCAACTTCATGCTCACGACCATCTTAGTATCAATAAGAATTACACAGACATGTCAGCAGGGGAACTGGCCTCTTCTGGGCAGAGGGAAAAAGGAGCTGTCTCCTTTTATTACCAAAAATAAATACAGAAAACACAAAAGAGTTTTACTACACTTGTCACATATGGTGGAGTAAGTCAAAGATGAAACTAAAACCTCCTCCATAAAATAAAAGGCTTTGTGTGTATGTTTCAAAATTTTATGTTGCATAACATAAAATTAGCTCCAGTTCCAGTCCTTGGAGCTTCGCATGTATATATAAATAAATTGCTTAAATGAAAGTATTTACCCTCCCAGGAAAATAAAACACCATTAAAAAAAAAAAAGCTGAAAGAAAATATTGTTTAGGGAGAGCTTATCTATAATATCTTAAATAGTAAACAGTTCCAGCAAGTTGTACTAGTAGTCAACTCACTATGCTTCAGCCTTTAGTACTTCTAAAATCTAGACTTACCTTTGATTCATTACTGTTTAGTCCCATGTTCTTCACAGTATGGTCCATGGATCAGTAGCAACAGGGTCACCTGGGAATTTGGTAGAAATGCAGAATCTCAAGCTCCACCTAGACCTACTGCCCCAGAATCTGCATTTCAACAATATCCTTGGTGATTTTTATGCACATTACCATTGGAGAAGCACTGTTCTAGTCTACAGCATCCCTTCAGTAGCGATGATATTTAAAAATGGTTTACTTATTTTGAAATGGCAGTTTTCAGTGCGGAGGGGGAGGAGAATCATGGAAATTATTGACTACATCTGTCAAAAGTGGGATTAGACCCTCCCTAGTGAAGGAGAATAATAAAATACAGCATTCTATCATTAGTATAAGAAAATGCCAGTAGAGACCTACTACCAGTGAGGTTTGGGGGCTCTGCTATCTACATTCTCTCAACATAGCCTTCCTGTGACCAAAGACGTACTTTTGAAAGATGATTGAGGTTAAGAGTGCAATCTGGCCACGGAAAGGAGAAAAGCTCACTGACCCTTGCTGACCTCTGACCTTGACCTCATTAGCTAACCAAATGAGCTAACCAGCCATGGACATTAGAGAGCATTATGTGTTGATTAAGTCAAAGCATAAGAAGAACAAGCAAAAGATCACTTATACAGATGTTTTTACCTTGATCACTCATATTTCTTAACACAATATGAGGAGCATATATACAAATTCTCTTCAATCTTTCATTATCTTTTTCCCATTGTATCACTGATAGAGACTTGAAGACAACAAAAGTTTCTTTCATAACTCTCTAATCTTTCCCTTCAAAATTGCTTAAGACAACTTATAAGTATAAATTTAGTTTTGTGTTCATGCTTTTATGATAGTCTCTAACACTAAACTAGCCAAGGACAGAGATCTTCTCCCTCTGGTTCCTCCAACATTTCGCAAGATCCCTGGCACCTAGTTTAAATGTTTAAGAAACATTTGTTGAGTGACTAACGGATGAATAGCAAATATGGGTAATATCTCTAAAACCAAACCTACCTAAACACCTTGTAACGTTCAATAAACTTTGAATATTATATTATTATAAGGATTGGAGATACAATTTTTTCTCCCTTTTAGGGAGGAACCTTATATTCTAGTAGAAGAGCTAGATTTATAATAATATTAATAGCTAACATTTTAGTCAGTGTTCCAAGCATGTAACGCTGTTAACTTATTGATTCCTCCTACTCTAGGAGGTATATACTATGATTATCTCCATTCTTCAGATGTAAAAACTGAGGCTCAGTCAAGTTAAGTAACTTGCTCAAGGTCACACATCTAATACAGGGTGAACCTGTATGTGAACACAGGTGGTCTACCTCCAGAAGCCATATTCTTAATAAAGCACTTTGGTAAACTGCTTTCTAATAAGCCATGAAAATCTATGGAAGCAGGATCTAAGGAAGCAGAGGAGGGGCAACTAGTGTCAAATAACCAAAAAGCAAGTGCTTGCTCCCAGTGAAGAATTCCCTGAGAAGGTCCTCATGGTGGATGCAACCTGCAACCCAGTGCTCCCCAGGGGTAGAGTCAGCTTGAAGTCAGTCTCATCTTCCCTCAGCTTGCTCTTTTCAGCCTTGGTAGCAAAAGAGATCCCAGTCCAATAAAAACACATTTTAATCTACACTGTGAGCTTGGTGCAGGAACCTAGAAATAGCTTCACCAGTTTAATGGATCCAGAGGAAATTTGTACAGGATATCGATGACATTCAGCCTCAGAATTAAGGACACAACGGCGTAATCAGTTACCCAGACACAATGTATATAACTGTTTTTCCTCTTGGTTGTCTCTCCATTTTTATTCACCCTTTCTCCCACTCTGGGGAGGGACCTATCTTCTCTAGTCTTTACATACATTAGAGCAGCTTTTTCGGCACCAGAGACCGGTACTCTTATGAAAATCTAATGCCTGATGATCTGAGGTCGAGCTGAGGCAGTGATGCTAGTGATGCGGAGCAGCTGCAAATATAAATGAAGCTTCACTTGCTTGCCTGCCACTCACCTCCTTATGTGTGGCCCAGGTCCTAATAGGCCATGGACTGGTACTTGTCCACAGCCCAGGAGTTGGAGACCCCCACATTAGGGTCTTTCAAGTGGAATCACATCCTTTAATTCCTGATAGGTTATGAGTGTGACCTCAGGTTCTGCTTCATGTGTTTCAAGCTGAGATACTGTCAGAACTCACATTTCCCTTCCAAGGCTCCACAAATTACTCTGGTGTGCAGATTACTAAAAATATAACTCTCAGTTCCTTGAAGTAGCTTAACAGAATTTGGGATTTAGGGGAAATATGTGTTCTGGCGCAATTTTTAAATAACTTGATTAAACTAGTTAAGTTCTAAAAGAGAAGACACTGTTAATTGAAGTCTTCTCTGAGACAGCTACCTATAATTAGCTACTTGGTCACTGAATATACAGTAGGGACCTTTTTCTAAGGGATAAGTCATAAGAAGTAAAATAAATCTTCTAATCCATTAAACATCACTTGGTATAGTCTGCACACTTTTCCTCTTTCCATCTTCTGCTTCCCTTTTTAGATAACTATACCTCTTAATGTATTTGCTTTTGCTTATTTCTTTTATACTTAGACCTTGGTGTTTTATTCAGAAGAAAATCTCTTCTTACAGTGATTCCACTTATTCTTTGGGATTTGGCTACACTTTCTTCATCCCTTTTTTTACCAGCCTCTCCCAAATTCTTTTCTTTCTCTACTTCTCCCTATTTGCATGCTTTTCCCACCTCCATGACTTATCTTGATTCTCCCTCTCTTATATGCCTGGGTGGAACAAAATCAACAGTATGAGGTGAAGGTATCTTTCTATGTGCCATTTCCTCTATCTATAGTTTTTCCTATGTGTGGGTATGTTACCACGGAACTTGGTCATTCCTTAGAAAACACAAGTGATGGCTTACAACTCAATATTAGCAATCTCCAAAATCCCACATTGTTTTTTAAATCTAGCCACATCAATTTGTAGCCATATCAAATGGAACTGATGGCCAGTGTGAAGGCCCGATAGTGGTGAGCACACTCTCCTTACTGTTAAGCACCCTTCCCTGTGGTGGCCTAAACGAAGGGTGCAAATTAAGTTAGGACATGCTGAATGGGAATGGGGCAAGTTGGTGGAGGTGCAGGGTATGGTGGTAGTAAATGTTCTTATTAGAAACCATTCTGTTTCTTTCATTTGCTCTGCATGGCCTGTCAACAGAATCTGGCAGCATTAAACTTGACTCAAATAACTAACCACTTATCTGTGATTTTCCAGTAATGTCTGCTTTCTGTGTACTCAGAATATGTTTCTGTTTCTGATTTCAGACAAACATTACTTTCAGGGTGTCATGGCTTAATGCATAAAACTTTTATATGTAAACTCAATGAAATTTGTTAGAAATATAAATATAGCCATACAATATTTTATTATTAACCTTATGCAACATGGTATGGTTCAAATATTTTTAATACTTGGGTAATGTCTTCTTAAATTTAACTTTTAACTAATGCTGGCTAATAAGACTAATCCTAAAATATCTAAAGTTTTCCTTACCTTTCCATCCAACAGTGCTGTCACCATGGTTTCACTCTTCAGACCGCCAAAGGCATAAACAAGAATACCCAGCAATTTTACTTTCATTGTGAAAAAACAATTTCATTTATAGCCAAAGAAAGTATAGACAAAATAAGAACAGTTGAGTGGTTGGACTAAGGTGATGTGGCACTGACTAATACATCAAGTTTTCTGCTAATAGTATTTCTAAATCTATTACATCGTTAATGTAAAATATAATTGATAATTTCCCATGTGTGTTTTAACAATAAAAATCACGTTAGAAGTTTGTTTCTCCCATAGGTCTTCTGCACTGTCACTGTTCAAAACAAAGTCTCTTTCAACAAAATGCCCACATCCGATGAGTGATGTTGAAATGCTAAGTGATTTGTAATTCCTAATAATAACTTTCATTTTGTTAATCACTTTCTGCCCTTTAGCATTCTTTAAAGCTTTAATGATCCATATAATTAGTTTATAACTCAGAATGAGAACTTTCTAAAAATATGATACTAGCAATATAGATTTTGTTTAAAATCAAACAATATAATTTAAAGACAAAAGGCTAATGTGATTGAAATTGTAAGAGCCTGGGTCTGCAACAAGAAGTGCTTCTGATAAAGAAGTAAGTTAAAGATGTGTGAGAGTACAAGAAAACCACACCCCAGAGGCCAAGGTCAAGATTAATTCGCTTTCTAACCAAGACAGATGAGAATAATTGCACAGGAGCCCACGGAGGTGAGGACCATGCATCAAGCCCTAATGCCTATGGATCTCAAATGCCATGAATAGCCTCTGAAAACTCATTAATTCCCTTTCAAAGGAAGGAGTCTTAATGAACAGGGAGCAGGGCTCATGCAGTCATATAGTTTAGACTTGGAGGAGATTCTGTCCAAAGAGTAAATGGTGTTTGATTCCTGCTATGAACAAAACTACAAGGGGGCAGGGGAGAGATAAAACTGGGTTTCATCATCATAAAACGTGTTACTCTTTTGTCACCTGGAAAGAAATAACAGAATAACAGCACAGCTGACACATTTTGGATAAGGTCCCTCTGTTTTTTGAGAAAAGGGAGTATCTGATTGAGAAATGTGGCAAATTTCAATCTGGATTCATTGCTTTCATATTTTAGAAAAGGTGAAAAAGGTGAAGGTACTAAGTGTGAACATGCCTGTGTACACATGCTAAATATATCGTCAGGATTCTTATTGCTAGACAAAGCAAATTATCCATGCTGCTCTGGGCAGTCAGAGGACAAAGGGAAGAGCTCATCCTCCCCCTACCCTGCCCCTCACACAGGCAGGGAGAAATGTCTTCTAGCTATTACAGGCACTTTAGAGGGTGATTGGCCTGGTCAGGTCATTCTAGCATGTCATTTTACTAGAGCACATCTGTTAGAATTTCTAGAATGATGCCTTAGTGTCTGCTCTCCAGATACAGACTCTTAATATTATGTGTTACCCACAGATCAAAATCTTTGGCCAAATAACAGCTCTAGCTCCATCTAGCAGTTTCCACAATAGCTCAGCTCTGACCCATTATCTTCAATGCCAAAAACTCATATTATCTTGAAACTGTAAATAAATAGCAAAAAGTCAGATTAAAGAGTTGTGCTTTAGTTTTCTCTTTCTATGCCTTAGAGACTTTTATTATATCTTTCTTACAGCCTTTTAATCACTTGTTTGAAATTACAACAGTTCGCTGCTCTATGGCACTTTTGAAATATAGGGAGGAGGTTTTCCTAGACACCTTTGCCAAATGTGGATAAGCCATATGGAGGGGTAAAAACAACTTACAAAGTACCAACTCCATTCTGTTTGGTTCATGCTCCCTTTGATATATTTAAGCACTGTGAGGTTATCTCTCTTAGACTTGAAGCCCAAGTTGAACTGTTCTGTTTTGCTTTGATAATGACAGTACTGCTTGCTCAGTCTTCCCAGGTAAGTTATATATTGGACTATCTAAAAATTAATGAAAGCCAAAACACTAAAATTGCGTCTTGTCTGTTGCCTAGCCATCTGGCATCCCAACCTTGTTCAAGCCTTTTCCATACTTCCTAGATATTCTTCCCGCCTCTTGGTAGGGAGACAGTCAAACAGAAGTGCTGGGAAACAACAGAAAGGTAGAGGGAAGCCCAACTTCATGTGCCTGAAGAAGCTTGAAAAAGAAGAAAAATCTTTCTATGAAGCAAAATGCCAGTAAAGTGTTTGCACTGTGTTTATTTAGAATATCAAATGAATGGCGTCTCCAAATAAATGGGAGAAGGGTTTTTTAAAATAACATTTTTGTATTTATGCATCCACTATGTGACAAGTAAAGTTAGCAGAGAAAAGCCAAATGAAAGGTAAATAGGCTACACATCCCGCATACTCCAATTAAATATTCCCACTGTAAGTTGTTTGTTCTATATTTTATACACAGGAATTTAGGACGATGTAACTCCTTCCTTCGAAAACAAGCAGTCTTCCCTTCTGGCCACTACACCATCACACAATTGTAACTCTCGTGTGTGGGATGGGCCCTATGGAGCCTGCAGCCTCCCTTCCCTTATAGCTCTGGGCGCTTCCTCTGTGCACTCTGCATGCTCTAAGAGTTTGCTTTGACTTTGCCTGTGTATATAGCACTGGGGGAGGATAAAACAAGGCAATTGTGAAGCTTGTTAAGAGGCAGTTCGTATGATATTAGCGGTGACCTTGCCACTTCCAGTTCTATTTATTTTACTTCCTTCCAAAAAGGGGCAAATCCTTCCTTTCAGGACAAGAGCACCGCTCTGTGGATGCAGTCTGTGGGAACGGAGAAAAGTTCAAGCCCTCAGAGGTTATTCATGACCCAAGTCTGGAAATGTAGTGTTTCCCATTTGCTCACATGTTGGGTCTGTAAATCACTGCTGCTTGGCAGAGAGAAAGGACCTTTGTTTGGTAAAACAGTTGTTGTTGTTTACTGATGAAAATAATCCACTTCAGTGAGGCTAAATTTTGCCACACTAGGGTGTTGTAAAAGAATGAAAAGTAATGGTCCCTTCCTCCACAATAATACATAGATACATACATACATACATACACATGGATTCATGTATACATTATGTATACATACATATATAGTAGAATCCATAGTATGTGTATTCTCCATATATATAAAAATTTCTTCTTCTTTTTAATATAAGAATTTCTTTTGTGAATTTGGCCACAGCGCAACCTAATCACAAATACTAATCACCCAAGTACCTGACCCTACCAAACAGGGAACTACAGTTCACATTTCAGTGTCAGCTGGCTGAGGTAGTATCTTGTCTTGTAGTTTATTGCAGTCTTAAGGAAGTAAGGACATTTCCTGAAAGCCCACAAAAGCCAGCAGGTGTATTGCTAAGTATATTAGGACATGTAGGTATGCGTGGTACCAGGCAGAAAAAAAAAAAAAAAAAAAAACCTTAGCACGACTTAAGCTCGACCATTTCAAAATGCGGTTCAGGTGCTCAGCTTGTCAACTTCCTTGCTGAAAGCATCAAAGCATTTTCACCACTGACATGAGTGGCATTTTTGCTGCCTATTGAATCTGGGACTGTACAAATCAATGTGTATCTTTAAAACTCTTTCAGATTCCTCTTTCCCCCAATGAAAACACTTTATTTTTATTTTGCCCTTCAATTATCTGGATAATCTTCATCATTTTATTGACAAATGTGCTATATTTAAGACCTGCTGATTAAAACAGATGTTATTGGGATGGTAAAATAACTGATAACTGATGAGAAGTGCTTATTTTCCTTTGCAAAGGGCTTCATCAGTTCCCTCACTTGGTTAAAATTCCAAACTACTCCTCTTGCACTAAATGGGGAATAAGGGTAGTGTGTAAAGATGTTGGGGAGTAGCAATTGTAGTTTGGTTCATCATCCTGGTGTCCCCACTCAGACCACTCCTCAGTCATGGTCTTCACTATTCTCATTACCGTGGCTCATATGGAAGGTTTCAGCCTTCCCCCATCCCCGCCACAAAAAAGGGAGGCACCAAAGAGCATCATTAGCACTAGTCAAGCTATTCCCACATCTGTAGAGAACATCAGAATTCAGCTTCAAGGGCGCTTCTGCATTCATTCACTCACTTATGGCTTCATTCAACAACCATACCCAACATGCTTTATATGTATAGTGGATATAAATCTGAACAAGACTGGCCCCTGTCCTCAAGTTGCTCAAAATCTACCAGGCAAAATAAAATATGTATTCATATCATTCTAATACTAATACAGGACAGAGGGTGGGAAGGGCCATGGATGATAAAATAAATTGCTATGAGGGTACAGAGGGAATAAACCCTTCTGTCCGGGTAATATAGGAGAGGGTCATGAAAACAACTTGTAAGGGGGCTTACAAAAGTGGGTCTTGAAGAGGTGAGAACTCGGTGATTAAGGCATTCAGATAGTAGAAAAGGCATGGAAAATGGCAAGCAGGCAAGAAAGTTTACAGGGTCAGTTCAGGGCACCAAACGCAGGTGGTCCTATTTGGCAGGAGTGCAGAATATCTGAAGATAAATAAATGAAGGCAAGGGGACTGATCTTGAGTAGAAGGGACTGACTTACCTAAAATTCTCAGGAAAATTTTTTCCAAACCATAGTTTCTAGGTGAGCAGACCACCAATGTCCCCTTCCCAGCATAGAATATTACACACACACACACACACACACACACACACACACACATATATTACCCTATTGTTGGGCATTTATTTCTTTACTGATTTTTCCCAATAATAAACAAATCACTGAGGAATATTTTTGTCCATGAGCATCTGAACATATCCATACTATTTCCTTACAATATAGTTTTAGAAAAATTGATGAGCTGTAAAATACAGCTTGTCTCCCAACTCTGATGAACCAAGGAGCACCCCACAGGCAGGAGTAGGCCTGTTCCTGCTATACTGCCTAACACCTGGTAGTCATTTAAAATCTTTATCAATTTGATAAGCCAAAAACAGTTATTGCATGGCAGTTCTAATTTTCATTTCCTTGATTACTAATGAGATGAAGCATTTTTGTCAAATATTAGTGGTCATATAGCCAACATATAAAATCTTTTAAATTTAATTTTCCTAGGAAAAAGTGAACCAAAAAGAATTCATCAGATTTATTTTCATTTGCTTCCTGAAACCATTACTCTCAAAACTACATTGCCAGGAAAATAAGGAAGGGTGGCCTGATTTTCCCATTGATTGTCCTGGCCCTCATCTTCAGTCTTCATTTGACTGGGAACAGCTGGCCTTTGAAAATTGGCCATGCAGTAATGCACTGACTGCACCAGAACCCCAGTTCTATCTATGCCTTATCATAGGCTCTTTGAACCTTGACCTCCTTTTCTTCTAGCTCTTAGAAGGCTCATTAAAATTTATTCTTCTCTAAAGGCACGTATCATATTTTGCTTCAAATCAGTATTTATCTTTTCCTTCTACTAGGTTGTAAGTTTCCTTGAGAGCAAGTTATTTTGTCATATTCATGTCATCTCCTGCAATGCCTAGAATGCCAACTCCAGTATTTTTTAATGGAAATAAATATAAGTTTAAAAAGTATTTATTTCTTTTTCTTAAAAATAGTTCTTTTTTGTTGTCATGGGCCTCTCTTATTCTTGGAAAAACTTCCCCACAAACAAAAACAAACAAAAACTTCCCCAAAAACAAAAATCTCAAAAAGATATAACCCAGTTAAATAGCACAATGAATTAAATAATGCCTTTAACATCTAAGTAACACCCAAAGAAGATACATTCTTCTTTCTAAAACTCTCCACTTCATGGGCCAGCAGTCATTGAATCATTAAGTTATTTTTTATTCCATTAAGTGTAAATAACTACATATTTTAAGGTTCTTATCTTTTGATTCACAAATAAATTTGGATTTTTTACACATATAAGGATAGTTTATTTAAAACCCCAGATTGAAGTAATTTCTAAACATAATTCATGTTTTATTTCTTCACGGAAAAGATCCATCTCTGTTGAGCACAGGGTTTCTGGAACAGAACCTTAAAAATATACTTAGCAAAGGAATAGTTGCCAGCTGACTAGCTATTGATTTAATGTTCCATCATTTCCACAGTTCAATCATGCCTACCATGATGAATCAGTTGGAGCATCTTCAATGAACCAATAAATGAGCAATTTCCTCTACCAAAGGGAGATATTTTCTGTGTGGCAGAGATATACATAACTTATCATAAACAATGTGAGACTCTAGTACAGCACTGATGTACTCTGGATCATTTAGCCTTCTGTTTTCAGTAGTGGTGTATTCTCATTGGCACTTGCCATACACCAGCTTTTTTTTTAATGTTTGGGTATGTAATCTATCTTTGCTTGAGGTCAGGGGCCATTTCTTAGACACTTTATCATTTTCTATGGCATATAGAGAGCAGTCAATAAATATCTGTCAAATGAGAATCATATGTTAACACAGAATAAGGCCAGAGTTTGCTATATCCCTATAGCTCTCAGCTCTGGATGCCCATAAGAATCACCTGGGCATCTCTTAAAAAAAAAAAATACCCAGGCCCCATCTGAGCGCTGTGGATTTACTTGGATCTAAGGTAGGACCTGAGTAGCCTACCCAGCCCTTATGTTTTAAAGACTTCACAGGTAATTCTAATGGACAGCTTGGGCTGAGAATCACTAATATAAACCATTGTGATACGAGAAGACAGGCAGGCAAAAACGGCAAGCAGTCCGGTAAGTACTACCACTTTGCTTTCTCTTAAAGCAGTGGTTGTCAAACTATGGTCCCCCAATCAGCAGCATCCGCATAATCCAGCAATCAGCCCTCCAGGTGACTCTGATGCCTATTAAAGTTTGGGAGCCACCACAATGGATAACTAGGTTGAACTAAAAATGAAAATGCTGGGAATGTCTTAGAGAAATTGATTTCAAGTATATTCAACTCAAGACTTATTTCAGGTTATGTTTTTTGAAACAACACTACTGGCCCCCAGTTTTTATTATTATCCTTTTGACACCTAAAAGAAGGTAAATATTTCAGCACATACAGTATATAAAAAATACTCTGTTAAGACCAGACGGTGGCAATGACTGCAAGTTGGCATTCCATACTCAGAAATACTTAGCCGGGAGGAGGGCAGCAACCACATCTTACCCACTCTTGTCCCACTGCTCTGCATTTTGCGGTGGCCCTTAATGCTTGGGCAAGAGATCTGTTACTCAACTTTGGTTTCCACTCATTGTAAAATAAAAGGTGGCAGGAACTTCAAACTACGGGCCCAACTTTTTAACCAGGTTTGCAGCTTCATAGGAACCCAAGGTCGGGTGTCGATGTTTCTTTGTTCCTAGACATGGAATTATGAATGTAGAAAGAAGACGCCTTCAACCTGTCTTCCAAAATGTGCTTCCTCAAGTGCTCCACAATGGATATGACTCAGCCTTTGAGGGTGAGGGGCAAGCGGAGTAGTGGCAGTTGGTGGTGGCAAGGAGGAAGTGACAAAGGGAAACCTGAGGGTTGGTGGCAACAGCAGAAGTGGTGACTGGCAGCACATGATGTGGTAAGGGGTGATGCCATGACTGTCACACCCCACCATGAGAGGTACCTTGTTTGCCACACCTTTATCCAGGATCCATCAAAGGGATAGGCAGATTCATACTGCTATTTTAAAAGCAATTAAGACCTAACATAAAGTAAGATTGTTTGGTAATGCAGGCCTATAAGGAAATTATTCCAAGTGCAATCACTGTGCGACCTGCACTGAAATCACCAGAGGGGGGCACTTGCTAAAGCTGTAGCTTCCTGGACCCCACCCCAAACCTACGGCAAGCAGGATTTCTGAGGATGGGAAATATGCACATTAAACAAGTCCCTTATGTGATTTTGGAGCAGGTGTTCCTTAAGATCTGACTTTCACAAAGCTGCCTGGATATAATTTTGATTTGAAATTTGAAGTTACTTAACATTCAACATTGACTCTGTGCAAAGAACTGCTGGAAATAAACAAATGAGTCTAAAGATAGAGCCCCTTACAAAGGGGAATTAACCATAATAGTAGTAGTAATAGTAGAAGCAGTAACAGTGTCAATAGTAGTGATAACAAATACACACTAAACTGTAACAAGGTAGAATGAGGTAGGAAAAGTGGCAAGGAAGGCCTGTGAGCATTCAAATGAGAAAGATGAAAACTCAAGGTTTAGGAAAGTCATTGAGAAGGAGGTAGCATGTCAAATTTTGTAAATAACTTTTTTTCCTAAAACAGGAATACATATATAACGGTAGTTTGTGTTACTTGAAGACATCTGAGATCACTCTTGGAGGAATGGGGAGGATTTCAACAGGAAGGGGAAAGAAGAGGATTCCAAGGTAGAGGAAACAACATAAGCAGCACCATATGCTATTTCTGCCTTCTCTGGAATTTGCTATTAGTAAGAACCCTCAAGGGCCTTGGAGTTAGGGAACAGGTTCTCTTTTCAGGCTGTCTAATGCTAATTTATGTTTATTGAGTCCAGTAATCTTTTTGAAATTTTTTCTGGTTCCATAGTGTGTATAAAATTGGGGTATCAAATAATTAAACAAATGATGATATAACGTAATGCTGCTTTAAAGGAAAGAGTACAGATGTGTGCAGTTCACTTTGAAATGCATCCAAGATATAAGTTGGAATGATAGGGGGATGGATAGATAGATAATGATAGATGCATGATAAACAAGCCTAATAAAATGGTAATGGTAGAATCTAGATAATAGGTTTACAGATGTTCCCTGTAAGCTTTTTTAACTTTGCTGCGTGTTTGAGATTTTTTATAATAAAATTGTTGGTGGCGGGGGGGTTAAGGTTCTGCTTACATGGGTCATGTGACTGTAAGCAAGTTTTCACTTGACTTATCTAGGCTTCACTTCAAGCAGGTTGAAGTAATTTCAAGTTCCCTTGTGGTTCCCAAATTCTCTTATTCCTTCTTCCCTTCTGACAGGGAACACAGGGCTACTACCTCAGAGAGGCAGTCATCTAACCTACCATGACTCAGCTCATCTAATAAAGGTAGTTAATCTTCCCCAGAGCATGGCAGGGATGACCTAAGTCAGACCCAGACAGAGTTACTCTTCCATCTGTGGTTCTAGAGCAGGTGCTGTACGAGTCAGACCTTGAAATTTGTTTTGAAACCAACCACCTGTTACTGTGATTGTGTGGTTGTTTTCCTGGCTTATGGGATTTTACTTCAGCTGTTGTTCTCAGGCAAGAGTTTATTTCCTCTAGGAATCTACCCAGTTCACTTGCCCTAAACTTAGCATTTGTGTGTACAGATCTTCCGGAGACTGATTCAACTATGCAACACTAAATAGTCTGCCAAAAGTCCTTTAGTCACTCGGAGACTTTAGTAACAGATTTTTCAGTGAGAAAAGTAAGAATCCTCTTTCAAGACTTTTGTAACAGATAATCATCTCTCTGAATTTTGCTTCAGGAAGAAGTAGCAAAAGGATCAAATTTACAGTTGCTCCTGGCTTGTTTTATTTTTCCTGCTAACGGACAGCATTTGCTGAGTCAGCATTTCTCTGGCATTCATTGCTTCACTGAAAATTCTCATGTCTATAAAATTTTACTACAGGTTAAAGCTCGTCAAAGACTCAATTTTTCTCTGATAGTTTTGAAGGGAATTTTATGATTGTGGAACTAAGATGAACCTTCATGATTAGTCCAGAGGTATGTGAAGCTTAGTGACATTATTATAGAGATTTGCTCAAGGTCATAAATTTTGTTAAAGACTGAGCTGGAAATCCATTTATATTGCAGAGTTTACTTGTATAAAGGGGAAATAACCAAACAGAAGCTTTAAAAGCTTTACTTAGAAATAATAGGTTATGTTCTTTAAAAAAAAAAAAAAAAGCATGGCATTCTAGTTTCCTATTGCTGCCTAACAAACCACCACAAAACTGAATGGCTTCAAAGAATAATTTGTTATTATCTGTCATGGTTGTGTGAGAGAAAATAATACCTGGCTAGTCTGGGCAGTTCTCACTTTGGGTAATTCATGTAGTTGTAGTACATAGTGGCTGAGATGGGACATCTAAGGAGACTTCCTTGCTCACCTGTCTGGTACCTGAGCTTGGATGGCTGGAAAAGCTAGGGGCTGGTCAGATTTCTCTTTCTCTACACGTGGATAGGTTGGGCTTCTCACATATGATGGTTCCAGGGAACATGGCAGCTGGCTTCCCCCACAAGTGTTTCAGGTGGACATTGCAAGGCATCTCATGACCCAAGTCCTGCTAGATTTTATTGGCTACACAGGACCAGTCTAGGTACATGGGAAGGGACTATAAAAGGGCATGAATATTAGGAGGCAGAGCTAATGGGGACCGTATTTGGAAACTACCAATTACACATATCACCATTACTCTTTAAAGATGAAAGGTTTTAATATTTTAATAAACAAAGAGTAAAAAATCATTTCAAAACCTATGACTTATGCTAGGGTAACACTAGGGGCCACATGGGATGGATGGAAGAACATGAAGTTTGGAGTTAGAAAGGCCTGTGTCATTTACTGAGACCTCAAACAAGTAAGTAATTAAATTACTTTGAGTCTGAGTTTCAACATGTACATAATTAGGATAACATATAGTTCAAAGAATTATCTGTAAAAATTAAATAATGGGTGTTAAGCTCTTCCCACATAATATTTGCTCAATACATTTTAGTTCCTCTTATCCTCAGCCATCTCTGGAATCCAGAAATCTAGCTAGTTATTCATTGAACATGTGCTTCAGTGTGTCTGATAGGTCAGATTCTGTGCCAAGAGGTGGTAATTCAAAGGTTAATAAGATATGTTCCCTTCCTTCAAGAAGCTCAGACTCAGGGAGGAAGTAGAAAGGGAGGAGAGGGTGGAAAGAAAGTATAAACACACACGTATTCTAGTGAATGAGGTACTATAATGAAGGCAGAGTACATGCTAGTTTGGGAACACAAAGGAGGGAAGAGTCCACTCTATAGAGGAGTCCTCATGAAAGGCTACATAGAGAAGAGAATACTGAGCAGTATCAGGAAAAACAGGAGTTTGCCATATGCAGGAGGTGGGTAAGGAAAAATCAGCACAGCAGAAATAGCACATGCAAAGGCATAGAAGCACAAAAATCATCAAGAAGTGAAAGCACCTTAGTAGCACTAAAGCAAGGAATAGTGGGAAATGAAGTCAAGTAGAAGCACAGATAAGAGGGCCACTCTGGAAGCCTAAGCAAGAGATGATGAAGGCCTGAGATAGAGCTATGGTGGAGATGAAGAAGAGGAGAGGGATTAGACAGATCTAATGAGTAAAATGAAAAGACTGGTAGTCTATGCAGAGGGAGGAAGGAAGGAATCCAGAGATAATGCCTAGATTTCTGGCTAGGATGATGCAGTGGATGGTATAGTCATTAGCTTACAGAGTGTCAGGAGGAAGAATGGGTGGGGTTGAAATGAATTTGGTTTTGAACATACCAAGCTTGAGATGTCTGCAGGACATAGAAGAATTGTCCCACATACAGTTGAATTTATGAATCTGGAGTTTGTGGGAGTTGGTTGGGCAGGAGAGAGGTTTGGGAGTTACCTGACAATCTGGAGAAGTCTGGTTAAAAGTTCATTTTTTCCAGGCTAGCCAAATAAATAAATGATGTCTGAAGTTGTAATGATTGCTTAAACAGCCATAGCTTTTGGCTTGAAAGACTTTTTTTTCTTTTTCTAAAATTTTCTTCTTAATTAGATGTAAGCAAAGTAAAGCAAGCATAGCAGCTGGTAAAAGACTGCAGGAGTACATGAAATAACGTCAAATATCTTACAACAATTCCCACAGCCAAAGAACAGTTTTTTAATTCCTGTATCACAAAACTAACAATACCCACCAAACTTTAATTAATGGTTCATTTAGTTAATTCCATAATAAGCACAACTAAATCATATACAGGCATATCTTGGAGATATTGCAGGTTCAGTTCACAGACCACCTCAGTAAAGGGAGTTGTAATCTTTTTGCTGGTGGAGAGTCTTGCCTTCAATTTGTGGAAAACACAACTGTGAAACAATAAAGTGAAGCACAATAAAACAAGGTACGCCTGTCCCAGAAACAGCTCACTGTCGTGGAATTTTATTCTTCCTAGCTTATCGGGATAGCAAATAGGGTTAGGGTCTAATAAAGTGACAAAATTATTGAGACTTTGGTTTAACTATTTGCACTAAAGATTAATATCATTTGTACTGACTCTTTTTAAGATCCTGTAAGTGTAGTAATCAGGAATGAGGGGCTATTCTAATTCTAATTCCCATTCTTCTACTCTCTAACATAATTGGTTCTCAAAGTTTTGGGAGCTTCCAAATCTTTTTTTTTTTTAATCCAGATTTCAGAGCCCCAGCTCCAGTTCGGTAGGTCCAGAATAGAGCCCAAGTATCTGTAATTTTAACAAGTATCCTAGGTGATTCTGATAAAACTATATAACCATAGGCAAACCAAATCATTTCTTAGGGCTGTTTTTTCACCTATAAAATGAGAATGACACCTGCCTTGCCTACTTCTCAGGGCTTTTTTGAAGTCCAGGACTACATCGATATATGCAAAAGTGCTTTCAACACTGTGGATTCTCTATACAAACAACAAATTGGTATTGCCAAGGGCAGGGCTCCAGAATCACCTGGAGGCCTTGTTAAGGCACAATTGCTAGACTTAACAATTTAAGTTAAGTTGCTGAATCATGGTTTCTGATTCAGTGTGTCTGGGTTGGGGCCTGACAATTTGCCTATCAGGTTCTCAGAGATGATAATCAGATTGGTCTAGGGACCAGGCTTTGAGAATCACTGATCTGGGACTAAGAAATTTTGGTCTTAGGCCAATTAACTGGAAGCTATTTAGTTAGTTCAGAGGGTTCCTGATCTTACTTTTGAATTGTCTAGGCCAGCAGTCCCCACCTTTTTTAAGAAACCAGCGCCCCTGAGAATCTAATGCTTGATGATCTGAGGTGAAGCTGAGGTGGTGATGCTAGCGCTGGGGAACGGCTACAAATACAGATGAAGCTTCCCTCACTTGCCCACTGCTTACCTCCTGCAGTGCAGCCCAGTTCCCATCAGGCCATTGACAAGTACCAGCCTACAGCCCAAGGGATGGGGACCTCTGGTGAGGCATAGGTTCTCACTCTTCATGATCCCCCAAACTTTATTCATTCAACCAATAAATGTTTACTGAGCACCTTCGAGGAGCCAGGTATTGCTTTGGGCATTGGAAATACAACCCTCAACAAAATAATCCAAAAATAAATTAATAAAATGATTTCAGATAACAGTAAGTGCCATGAAAAATACAAAACAAGGTAGTGAGTTAGAGAGTGGCTGGGTTGGGGTTGCTTCCTCATAAAGAGTGGTCCAGGAAGCCTCCTCTAAAAAAGTAACATTTAAGCAGACATAACAACGAAATAAAGGATCTGGCCATACTAAGAGGAGGCAAGAGCACTCCAGGCAGAGGCAACAGTGAGTGCAAAAGCTTAGAGGTCGGAATTAGTGAATGGGCAGTAGAGTGCTGTGGGATGAGACTGGAGAAGTGGGCAAAGTAAAGAAGGTAGGACCCTGCAGGCCTTGGTGGTGTGGATTATGAAGGTGAGTCTGTAGTGTGGCACAGAACAGCCTTTCCCAAACTCTGCTGTGCATGCCAATTACTGAGGATCCCCTTAAATGCAGGCTCTGACCCAGTAGTCATGGGGTAGGACCTGAGAGTCCACACTGCTACCAAGCTAGGTGTTGCTGCTACTGCTGCTGCAGTCTAGAACACATTTTGAGCAGCAAGAGCATAGAAGAAAACGTTAGAAAGTAAATAGGTTCTGTCATCTTTTAATTAGGGAAAATTGGGATTTTCCCTGGAATTGTGGACAAAAGTTAAAGGCAATGGTAGAAGATGGGGGACTAGGGAAAAATCATGATGTTAAGGAATTCCAGACAGTAAAAATTATTATTCAGGAAACTCTATGGTGTTCCTTTTAGCACACAGATAAAAAAAGATTAAAGGATTGTAACCAATATAAAGAATCTAAATAAAAGAAGAATTTTTTAGAAGGAACTGTAATAGATTTCCAGAGTGACTTTATTTGCTCACAGCGCTGCTGCTTCATCCTTGGCTCCCACTAACCCTGCTTTCCTCCTGATTGCAAAAGTAATGACTGTTTCCACAACCTCTTTAACCTTCTATGGCTCCCTATGGCTACTGCCCACAGCCAGAGCTCAGAGTTGCCTGCCACTGCCTCTCTCACACATTCTCTCCAGCCCTTCTCCCTCTATCCCCCTTGTAAGAGTGCAGGACTTGGTAGGGTGAGAGGGGAAGCAGAGGACTAAGGAGTGCAGGGAGAATAGGGTACTGAAGAGGCCTGTTGCCACTACAGCACTGCCTGGAGTGCAGCCTTGAAAATACAGCCAGGATCTGCTTCTCCTCCTCATCTTTCCTCCCGCCTCTGGAAGCTGAGGTGGGAACGGAGTAATTTTATGTTTTAAGCCTCATGGCTTTTTAAGGAATAATCTTCCTAGAATGCATCCAGAAGTGCAATACAGTAAAAAAAAAATCTTAAAATCAGATGTCTCTTTTCATAAACTTCTATACCACAGGATAGATCCCTTGTTTGTTATCATAAGCACGTGTTTCCCAAAAATTTCCTGTTATTTTAACAATTTGTGAATTGAAAATTTTGTCCGTGGAAGGAAAGCCATATTATTGAAGCCTCAAACAATGGAATGACTATGGCTTTAATCCTTTGAATAAGGCTTTGTTTCCCATGGACTGAAAACTTCCTAAAGGAAGGAAAGCTAGAAACATTCAGGAAGGATTTGTATTTTATTTCACAACAGCTTTGTGAAGGAGAAAAATCATTTGGTAACCTTAGACTCCCTTTCCTGGTTGATGGGCATCAGAACAAACTGCAGACGGTGGCTCCCCACCCACCAATGACTTCCTGACCCCAGTGCCAGCTTTGTTTTGTTGTTGTCACACAGACACCAACAGACGTTCATCCTGTGCCAGAGTTTCATATATTCCTGGGACAGGCCAGGAACAGGTGCACCTACTGTTTATGTCAATTTATTCACATGGATCAAAAATGTTTCTCTAATATTGTCCAAGGGTCTTATATTGTATACTCCATAATTCATGAATTATCTGTTGATTAAAGAGAAGTAATAATAACAATTGCAAAATTAGTCATCATCCATTGAACTCTTAAGTTACTTTAAATCCCCTCCACCAGGCTTGCATTTTCATTTACTTTATATGCAATCAATTTCTTTCAAAATAAAGTGAAATCAATTAGCTGAATCATCCTAATGATTTGAGAGGACAAGTCAGTAGATAAGAGAAGCTGGCCTTAAATCCCAAAAATGCTGATGTGGTCATTCTTGCTTTGTGTGGATTCTGTGCCAGAGGCATAAATTACAGGACCCAGTGCACAGGCTGTCAAGCCCCACTGAAGAAGTGAAAAGGGCCTCTTGGACACCTGCCCCTTCTGAAATTCTGAATGATGTCATCCTCATTTATTAATCCCCACTGAATGAAGAATACCCCACCCAGGGCCATCAGCCCTTAGAGCTCTGCCTCAGGTATGTGTCTGGGGACATAATTTAGATATTCATCATCTCGAGAATTATGTTTCAGGTACAAATCCTAATTATAGGTCTGCTCTGTAAGTGACTTCCAAGAGACAGAAGGTGCAGCTGAGGTTAGGGTTTGGTCTTTGTCAACTGTAATTAGAGAAAGCAACACCTCTTCATCCAAGTGGTCCTGTCTGTACAGCACTACCTGTACCAGTGGGAACAGCCAGCTTCCACTGTGTTACGAACATATTGGAAAAAAGAGACTGGATCTCGGCTGAAAGACGGGATCCGTTTCTAGTGCTTTCCAAAGCTATGCCTGCTTTGTCTAAGGTCAAGGAAAACTTCCAAGTTACTTTCAGTGGAAGAAAATTTAAAAGATTGCTTGCATATTAGAGTTTTTTAGTCTTTTGTCCAAGCACGGAAACTTTTTAGAGTCTTTTGATAATCATGAATCATATCCCACACAAATGCACATACATGTAGACACACAAATGTTGCATATCATATCAAGGGGGTTGTGGACTCCTCGGATTAAGAATATTCCATGGAGACTTCAATACTTCTTAAATTTATAGAAGTCAATTTCATACCACATATCTAAAAAGCATTTAGGGGATGAAAGTAAAAAGGGAAGAGACTAAAAGATAGTACTTTTCTAAAATAGATTGTAACAGTTGTCTTTTTCTTGAGCATTGTGTAGTAGAGCATGAAACTCCAGCTCCACCCTTTGTAGCTTACACTCTAAGTCCACATGGTAACATTGTTATATCGATGTCTAATGTATCCTGTGTATGCAAATAATGGGCAAATAATGTGCACCCTGATGGTTCCTAGGTGTATATGAGGCCCAGACTTTTGCCTATAGGCAAAGGACTTATTTATTCCTCATGACAATCACACAAGGTAAATATCACTAACCTATTCTATACTTAAGGACAGTGAGGTTCAGAGAAGAAAGCTACTTTCCCAAAGCCACACAATTAAAAAGCAGAGATGGGGCTCTGATCCCATAACTGTTTGTCTCATAAGGCTTTGTTCTGAACACAGCATGAGAATATAGACCTATTAAATTTTATAATTAGCTTTCATAGTTCCCTCAGAGTTCTTGAGGAAGTTATCAAGCAGATAGAAAGCAGAAAGATTTTAAGGACATTTGAAGCAAAATCGCAACCCCTCACAGTGACATCTCTACAATGGCAGCCTTGGAGGGACCTGAAGACAGCAGTCTATTTGGAAAGCAGCACTGGAAGCTTGTCTTAAGGCTACAATTGCATCACAGGCACAGAGGATTCCATTTCCCCCCTGCTTTATGTCTAACTGGCACGACTCTGGCCTGCTATTAGAAGGGGCAGCCGTTCCTTCCTTCAGTCTGATGGTACTAAGGGACTTTGTGCTGTGCTCTCACCTGGCTCTCAATGTCCAGAGGACGTAAAAAAGAGCTCTGAGCCACACCAGCACCTCCTTAGTCCTCTCTGTCAGCTCTGCTTCTCTGCCTGCTCCTCCTGGTCACTGCCTGTTACTCTGCTGCCCTCTGTGGTGGCCATAAGATGAGAAACCTGAGTAAACTGGGCAAATATTCTGTTCTATGCTGAACTGTGAATATAGAAATAGTCAAGCATTTAGACTTTTCTAACATTAGGCTTTTCTAAATGTAAGTGGTAACATTGGACATACCCCAGAATCTACTATAAGTGAATAAGGCAACCAGAGTCTTAAAAGGACTTTCTAAACTGAAGAGGATCAAGCAATGTAAGTGAAAGAAACTGCACTCACCTAAGTCACTTTAGGATTAACCTGATGAACATGAGTCATTATTTACCGGAGGTAGTACTTCACAGCAGCTAAGCATGTGGCTCTGGAATCTGATGCTTAGATTATGACATGATTCTACCATTTGCTATTGGACTTTGTACAAGTTACTTCACCTCTCTGTGCCTTGATTTCCCCATTTGAAAAAAGGGAATAATAATAATACCTAGCTCAAAAAGTTGTTCTAGAGATTAAATATATTAATAAATATATTACATTTAAAACAGTGCCTGACACATCATAGGCATTCAAAAAGTGTTAATTGGTATTGTGATCATCAGTTAGCCATTTTCATAATCATGGAAGGATAAACTATTTTGCCCACTGAACCAGAAGGAGATGGTGAAAACCCCAAAAGTAAGTTGCTTACAGAGGTCTAAGGATGGTAAGGTAAGCAAGTGAACTTGGCGCAAGCCCACAAAAATAAGATGAGTGGCCCGGTTAGGTATTACTGCATTACAAACCACCTCAAAATGTAACGGCTTAAGAAAGTAGCAATTTATTATTTCTCTTGTTTCTATGGGTCAATCAGGCAAGTCTAGTTCATAGGGTCCTGAGTTGGCTAAAACATGCAAAATGGCCACGTTCGCATCCCAGCTGGGAGCTCAGCTGGGGTTTTTGGCCAATGTCTTTAAGAGTTTTCCGCCATGAGGCCTCTTCATGTCACTTCTTGGGCCTCCTCATAGCATGGCAGCTGGTTCCACGAAAGAACATTCCAAGACACAAAGGCAGAAAGATCAGATTTCTGAAGGCCCAACCTTGGAAGCTGCATCACTTCTGCTGCATTCTATTGGTCAAAATACATTGGTTCCAGGACCTCTATGGATGCTCAAGTCTCTTACAAAAATGGCATAATATTTGCATATAACCTATGCACACCCTCCTATATAATTTAAATCATCTCTATATTACTTATAATACCTAATACAATGTACATACTATGCAAATAGTTGTTATATCTTATTATTTAGGGAATAATGACAAGAAAATAAGTCTGTACATGTTCAGTACAGACACAACCAAAGTAGGCCTAACTATATAGTACACATTGGCAACAACACAACTTATTTTTTCAAATATTTGTGATGCACAGTTGGTTGAATCGACAGATGTGGAACCCAAGGATATGAAGGGCCAACTGTAGGTTACTGGCCAGTCTAGATTCAAAAGGAGTCAAAATAAACTCTACTTCTTGATGAGGGAATAGTACAGTTACACTGCAAAAAAACATATGGAATAGATGTTGTTGCTGTAATCTTTACAAATATGATCTACCACACAGCTCAGGGGATAGTGAGAAACTAAATTTTCATAACAATATTTGGATTGAGTGACTCACTTACAAGTTTGGATCACAGAGTTACCTACAAAAATGAAGAAGTAAATGGAAGTGTTTTAATACTGCATAACTTATTTATACATGACTTAAATACAGTTATTCTTCAGAACATGAAAATAATGCCTTTGGGTCTAAAGTCATATTCAGAAACATTAATGAGAATAGATAAAGGACATCAGGTTAGAAAAAATTATCATCAGTGAAAAGCATTTTGAAAAGTAACTTCTCCTTATAGGAATGTAGATGATAAAATCACCTATTCCCTGAATAGTTAAATAGGAAGCTTCTAGTGAAAAACTAAAGTGAACAAAGTTAAAGTGAGTAAAGCAGAATATAACAAAAGAGCATCTGAATAATGAACAGGAAAAGTCAGACAAGAGGCCCACAGAGTTTTATAATTGCTATTACTGAGATTTTGTTTTTTTCCCAACTCCTAGCGCATGTACAATCCTTCTACAGTGTGATATACTTTACATTTGCTTTGTATTTTACATTTAAGTGTATTAGGGGAAGGGGCTTTAACGGGCTTTGTAGAATTTTTGGATATGGCTATAGTCGCATATGGAATTACAAAATAAGATTGGAGATAATCTAGCCAAATGAATTATTATTTATCCTGAACTCTCTAGTTGCCTACAGTTATAGAAAGTCTGGCCTTTGAGATAAGTTAGAGATGGATAATGTGAAAAAGACAATAGCAGAAAGATTTTGATAGATTTTTCAATGTTGGGGAGAGAAACCAGTAAGAAATGATACCAAGATGTGGGGCCTAGCTCATAAATAAATGGTTGTTTCCTAGAGTGATTAGGAAGGTAAGTAGAAGGTAAAGTAAATTGTGTACTGCAGGCAAAGATTACAGAAACAAGTTGACTGAAAGAAAAAATTTAAGACAAAGTAGCAACTAGTTGGCATTTTCATAACATAGATATCCCTGGCTTACTTTAATTGGGAGAGGGACCCCACTCATTCTCATTTTATGAGACTATAACTTTTTATTATTCATTTTATTGTTTGTCATTTATTGAGTTGTTTCTACCCAGTATATTTACAACTCACACAAATTACTGAAGACAAATATAAAGGAACAAGGCTTGGAAATGCAACTCGACCAGTGAAAATGTCATTAGTATCTAGTGACAGCTGCACACTATAAAGCAATTGGAATTGCCTCAGATAGAAGGCAGATGAAAAAGAAGGGAAGTGAGTATTTAGATCCCTCAATGGAAAACTTTTTTTTTAAATAGAAGGTAGTTTTAAATGGGCCAACAGAGAAAGAGGATAAGTTGTCTAAGTGAGAAACCAGACAATCCATCAAGGACAGAATGCAAAGAGAAAAAAAAAAAAGGTAAAGTTCTCATGGGAACAGGATATAAATTGATGACAATGGGCCTTCATAGAAGATGAAGAGCAACATAACAATGTGTGCTATGTATTATTTGCATACACTCCAAAGAACTTGGCAACATCTACATTTTCCGCATCACAATCATAAACCAGGAAATAAGAAAAAAAGGGTTTCAAGCAGCCAAAACAGGAGTTGGAGTATTGAGCTTTACTCAAGGGAGTCCCCAGGTCCTGACTTTACAGATAATTCCAATAAGCTTGGCTACTATCTCTTTTTCCAAACCCAACCTTTAAAATGAGATTCAGATTCATCATTTACATGTTATCTCCTATAAAAATAGTTCACACTTGTTGAGTATTAACCATGGACCAAACATTATTCTAAATTCTATCTGTATGGACTCATTTATCACCATAGCAACCTTAAATATAAAGACTAAGATTATCCCTATCTTACAAATAAGGAGATTGAAACACAGAGACGTTTTAGAAAATACCCAAAATCATCCAGCTAGTAAATGGTTGAGTTGGGACAGGAACCCAGACTAGTGAGTTTCCTACATTCTTAACAACTAGGCCAGCTATTCTCAAACTTGAGTGTATACCAGAGTCTTCTAAAGTGCTTTTAAAACAGAGTGCTGAGCTCCACCCTCAGAGTTTCTGACTCAATAGGTCTGGGATGGAACCAGAGACTTTGCATTTCTAACAAGTTCCCAGCTATATTGGTTTGCTAAAGCTGCCATAATAGAATACCACAAAATGGGTACCTTAAACAACAGAAATTTATTTTCTCACAGTTCTGGAAGCTTAAATTTTGAGATTAAAGTATAGGCAGGGTTGATTTCTTTTGAGGCCTCTCTCCTTGGCTCTCAAATAGCTGTCTTCTTCCCATCTTCACACGGTCATCCTGCTGTGGGTGTTTATGTCCTAATCTCCTCTTATAAGATACCAGTCATATTAGATTAGGGCCAACGCTACTGACCTCATTTTAACTTAATTATCTTTTTAAAGACCTCATCTCCAAATACAGTCAATTCTGAGGTACTGGAAGTTGTGTCAGAATATACGAATTGGGTTGAGGAGAGAGACACAAGTCCACTCCTAACACCAGGTGATGCCAATGTTGATACTGTTCGTCCAGGGACCACAATTTCAGAACTACTGAACTAGGGAATAATATGTGCCATGGACTATGCTGGGTGGCTTCTTGTATGTTATCTCATTTCAATTATTATCTCATTTAATCCTCACATAGGAAAAATCCTGATTTTCTCAAGAAAATTGAGAAACAAAGATGTTAAATGACTTTCCTCAATTCACACAGCTGGTGTAGTAGATAGACATTGCTGGCTGAACTATTACTACTGAGATCTTTTTTTACTCACAACAATCTTGACACCAAATGTATGAGTTTTCCATGCCAAACAATTCCCCAGTTCCCTGTAGACACCAACTGGATGTTCTGTAATTCAAATTAATTCTGACACTAACTACCTGGAGTTAGCACAGACCCTACAAGTTAAGGGCTTGGTCCCAAAAGATGCCCCACTTTAGATACCAGTTGAAAATAGTGGGTTTCCTGGTTACTCGTATTTCTGCCTGATTAGACTACCAATCAGGGGTTCCCATGACTCCCTCTTCAGCTTTGATAATTTGCTATAATAGTTCACAGAACTCAGGGAAGCATTTTACTATTACTATTTTATCATAAAAGATACCATAAAGGATACAAATGGACAGCTAGATGAAGAGGTACACAGGGCAAGATCCAGAAGAATTCCAAGCATAGAGCTTCTGTCTCATGGAGTTTGGAGTGCATCACCCTCCAGGTCCATGGATGTATTCGCCAATCCAGAAGCTGTTCAGACTCCTTCATTTAGAGTTTTTATGGAGTATCCATTATGTAGGCATGGTTATTAAATCATTGGTCATTGGTAATTAAATCAATCCTCAGCCCCTCTTCCCTTTCCAGATGTCAGGGGAAGTTCCAACCCTCTAATCACTGGTTGGTTACTCTGGTAACCAGCTCCTACCCTGGAGATATCTAGGAGGCTTTCTTTCACCAATCATCTTACCATAAACTCAGGCATGTTGAAAGGAGATCATTAAGACACTCCTATCACCTCTATCAGGAAATTAGAAGTTCTCCGCCAGGAACCAGAGATGAAGACCAAATATATATATTTTAGGCGAGGCAACCCTTGGTTGACCTCACAGATTGCAAGGACCTTATCAGCTTACAATCCCTTATATTTTACTTTTTATGCCTACAGAACCTGGTCTTCCTAGGTGGTCTCCCATCCAAGTACTAACCAGACCCGACCCTGCTTAGCTTCCAAGATCAGATGGGATCTGTCTGTTCAGGGTAGCATGGCCATAGGCCCAAATATATATTTCTTATATCACAATATCACAGCTGTTTACTCAGCATCCAGTCTCCCCCTCTTCCTTTCTAACAGAATTTGATTTTATTTAAGTATCCACCCTTCCCCCATGCACCCATGTGCCTCCACAAAGGCAATACTTCCAACCCATCCCAGTAACTGGTTCAGGAATAGGCATGTAATCTAACTCTGCCCAGTAAGATGTAAAGGAAAGTCTCATGCAAGTGTTTTTGAGGGCAAGTTTCTGCGTTGAAGAGAGAGGAACAAGAAGGTAGGAGGTATCTTTCATTCCTCGATGTTGTCATGACTGCATGTGATGCTTGAATTAGCTGCAGCCATTTTGTTACCAGCCTGAGGATGAAACCTGCAGAGCTAAGAGAAAAAACAACTCAGTCCTTGATTGCTTAATGGCTGGATCAACCAAACCTGAAATCTCCTCTTCTCTAAATGCCATACTATGTGAGTAGTAAGTCTCAAACCATCTGAATCAGGGTTTCTCTTCGTTGTAGCCAAAGGCATCCTATCTGATTGAGCTGGTGAATAGAGGTGCTAAGATGTGAATTGCATGTACACATGAGAAAAGTAATAGCTGAAAGGACAGTAAAGCTAGAATCAGAATAAAATTGCAGTACAAAAACTCAAAAAGTTTGGCAGTTCACAAAAGGACAAATACTAAATGATTCCACTTACGTGAAATATCTAGTCAAAATCATGAAAACAAAGAGTAGAATGATGCTTGCCAGAGTCTGCAGAAGAGGGAAATGGTGAGTTTTTTGCTTGTTTGTTCGTTTGTTTGTTTAATGAAGATAGAGCTTCAGTTTTGCAAGATAAAAAGTTCTACAGATCTGTTATGCAACAATATCAATGTAGTTAACACTGCTGAACAATACACTTTTAAAAAGTTAAGGGGATAAATTTTATATTATGTGGAGTTTTTTTAATCACAATTTTTTTTTAAATAGCTTGACGAATTGGAGTTTTTTAAGCCCACACTTCGGAGGCCCTGAAGATATTACATAGAATGTTGGCCTTGTTCCTCCCACCTTAAAGTCTTTACAGTGGCTGTTCCCCTGCCTGGAATGCCTTCATATAGGTTTGAAGGCAATTAGAGATGTTGAGATATATATATATACACCTTCAAACCTCCAAATGTCACTCTCAGAGAGGCCTACTCTGACCACCATTTTTAATATTGCAACCAACCCCACCCTTCTGCCTATTCCCTTTATCTTGCTCTGCTTTTTCTTTCTTATTATCACTTTCTAACACATTACACAATTTACTTATTATGTCTATTATTTATTGTCTGCCTCCCCCATCTAAAAAGATCCATCTAAAAAGATCCATAAAAGCCAAGATCTTTATCTACTTTGTTTCCCTATATATCCCAAATGCCTAGACTAATGTCTGGCATATAATTGGCACTCAATAGATACTCGGAGAATGAATGAGCATTGGTATTCATCATGGTAACTACAGGTCATCTGCTAAAAACTTTATACACTGGCATTATAAAATAAAACATAGAAAGTGAATTCTGTGCTGAAATGGCGAATCCAGTTTTGCTCCTGACCCTAATCCTACAAAAACTACAATCAAGAAGATTGGAGAACAAACAGAAGGGGAGATAACACCCCAAATATGTGGGAAGCTAGAGAGCAGACAGCCCTGTGGAAATTAACTTTGCAGAAAGAAAAAGCAGAAAACTTTGCAGTCAGGAAAGCTAAGAATAAACCTAATTTATAAGAATAGAATTTATAAGAATAAACCTTAATTTATACCATAGAAACCTCAAAAGACTCAGGACAAACAGCACCAAGTACCTCTGGAAGGTGGGCGGTTGGAGTTACAATAAATATTTAGGAATACTACACGAAAAGTCTGACGCCTGCATCCCTCCCTACTCTGCCCTTTTGGCAAGAATCCTCTCCCACCCTGACATGATGTAGTCTCTGAAGAGGGAGAAAAGGTGGGTTCTTGGACTTTAAAAACTGGGTACATCAAAACTAGGGGGGGTATATTGAATGTTGACTAGTCCCAGAACACAGGCAGACCTTTACTCTTCAGGCTAGAGACTGGAAGAGTTGTTTCCTGAACAAACTGACTAGCCAAGAAAAAAGATCTAAAAATACTGATACCTGGGGTTGTCCAACAAATGGCCCAATCAGATCAACATACAGTTCAATTCCAAATGGACAAATCCCATTCAAGTGCTAAGAGCTTCTACTTTGCTTTCTAGTCCCCACCTTTAACATAAGCAGACAATCAAGGATTTACATATAACAAAAAAAAAAGTTAAAATGTCACAATTTACAGAAAATAAAAATCAATCAATAAATAGATAAATAAATAAGTAAATAAAGATTCATCAGAGAGCTGAGGTATGTTTCTGACATGAAAGATAAAGACAAACAAACAAACAGCAACTTGTAAAAAATGAACAATGCAGAAAGAATACTTTAAAAATTACCCCCATATTGTCTATCACTACACACCAAAATTAACTCAAAATGGATTAAGGACCTAAATAAAAGACCTGAAACAATAAAATGCATAGAAGAAAACATAGGAACTAAAGGACCTTGGACTTAAAGAGGATTTTATGACTTTGACCTCAAAAGCAAGCGAAGTAAAAGCTAAAATAAATGAATGGGACTATATCATACTAAAAAGCTTCTGCTCAACAAAAGAAATCATCAACAAGGTAAAGAGACAACCATCCGAATGGGAAAATATATTTGCAATCACCATCTCCGATAAGGGCCTAATATCCAAAACATACAAAGAACTTATACAACTCAGTAATAGTAAAAAAAAAAATGATCCATTCAAAAAATGGGCAGGAGACCCAAATAGACACTTATCCCTAGAAGACATACAAATGGGCAAAAATATATAAAAAGATGCTTAACATCACTAGCTATTAGGGAAATACAAATCAAAAACACAATGAGATACTATCTTACACCTGTTAGAATAGCTATAATCAACAGAACAAGTAATAACAAATGTTGGAGAGGATGTGGAGAAAAAGGAACCCTCATATACTGCTGGTGGGACTGCAAGTTGGTACAGCCACTATGGAAAACAGTACAGAGATTTCTCAAAAAACTAAGACTTGCTCTACCATATGATTCAGCAATCCCTCTACTGGGTATTTACTCCAAAGACTTGAAAATCCATATCCAAATTGATATTTGCACACCGATGTTCATAGCAGCATTATTCTCAGTGGCTAGATCATGGAAGCAACCAAAGTGTCCTACAATAGATGACTGGTTAAAGAAGCTGTGGTACATATATACAATGGAATATTACTCAGCCATAAGAAGAGATGAAATACTGCCATTTGCAACAACATGGATGGACCTTGAGAAAAATCATGCTAAGCGAAATAAGCCAGACAGAAAAAGCTGAAAATCATATGATATCACTTATATGTGGGATATAAACCTAAAAGCAACAAATGAGCAGAACAAACAGAGACTCATGGTCATGGACTATAGGCTAGTGGTTACCAAAGGAATATAGATTAGTGGTTACTAGTGGGGTGGAGGAAGAGAGGGGAGGTAGACAGGGTATAGGGGGTCAAATATAAGGTTTAGGGAGAGGGTGAAGTGGGTAAAGGGGGTCAAATATATAGTAGCTGAAGAAAACCAGACTTTGGGTTTTCTTCAGCTACTATAAATTGCATTTATGTAAAAAGATCAGGACAATATTCTTTTAAAGGGCCATTCAGAGAACAGAAAAGTGCTTTGGGAAATTATAAACATAATAGCAGAAATAAAATCTCAATTGAAAGATTAGAAGATAAAGTTAAAGAAATCTCCCAAAAGCGTTCAAAAGGCAAAGAAATGATAAGAAAATTAAAAGACCAGCTCAGAAAGGCCAACATCTGAATAATAAGAATTCAAGAAAGATAGCAGAGAGGATATCAGAAAGGGAGAGAAACATCAAAGAAAATTTTCAAGAAAATGCCCAAGAATACGTGTTTCCAGATGGAAAGGCCCTTATCCAGCATAATGTGAATTTAGACCCATAGGTGGTGAACATTGTGAAATTCCAGAGAACCAGGAAAAAAGAGAAGGATCATTGGTAACTTACTTAGAAGATATACCACAAAATTATTTTTTCCAGGGGAAAAATAATCACATAAAGTAGTCCCCTCTTAACCACTGGGGATATGGTCCAAGACCCCCAGTGGATGCCTAAAACTAAGAATAGTATGGAGCCCTATGTATACTGTTTTTCCTATACGTACATACCTATGATAAAGTTTAATTTACAAATTAAAATCCAGTAAGAGATTAACAATAATATCTTTATTATTTGTTATAATAATAAGACAATTATAACAATGTAATAAAAGTTAAGTGAATGTAGTCTCTCTCTCAAAATATCTGTATCTGTATTCACCTTTCTTTTTGTGATGATGTAAGACAATAAAATATCTACATAATGAGATGAAGTAAGGTGAATGATGTAGGCTTTGTGATGTAGCATTAGCTACTATTGACCTTCTGACCATATGTCAGAAGAATTATTTACTTACTGTAAATGGCTTGGTAGCACTTGTTTCAGGGGATCTCTTGCTGAAGCCTTCCTATGGCCTCAATATTTTCTGGAGCAACACACTGCCATAGATCAAAACACATTTTCTGTTCATGGCTTCCACCCACAAAGTAATGCCTTTTCTATCTCAACTAAGCATTTATCATGTAATGTGGCTGTAACTTTTTCAGTTTGTAGTGAGACAGCAAAACTAGCAATACTAGCACAAATTTCTTTTTCCTTCTTTACAATTTCACAGAAGATTTGTTCTTACCATAGATTTTAGCAACCTTAGCAAATGCTTTTTTTCTTTTCTTTTTAAGTTGGGAACTTTTACCCTTTCACTTACAGGAAGCACTTTACAGCTTCTCTTTGGAATATCTGAATTACGAACATCACTACTTTTTACTTTAGGGCCACTTTTAAGTAAAATAAGGGTTACCTGACCACAAGCACTGCAATACCTCAATACCAAGGTGGCTCTAAGTGACTCATGGCTGGGGGCATATACAGCATAGAGATGCTAGACAAAGGATGAGTCAAGTCCTGGGCAATATGCTGCGAGATTTCGTCAGGCTACTTAGAATGATGTGCAATTTGAAACTTATGAATTGTTTATTTCTAGGAGTTTTCATGAAATATTTTTGGATTGTGGTTGACTGCAGGTAACTGAAACCACAGAAAATGAAATGGTGGATAAGGGAGACCAGTGTCCAAAGGATTAGGAATCATAATGTTTCAAATCTCTTAACACCACCACTTCGAACTGGTCCTTGGGGGTCTACCGATAGTCATCTTCCTGGATATATAGTTTGGAATGGACACACTGGATAGTTGGCAGAACCCCACAATCATTCCTGTCAAGACAAAAGACAAGCGAGGCCAAAATCAAGTTCTGATTGATTCAATTAGTAAAGATGCAACAAGCTACTTTTGGATTTAGACAGTTTGTTACTTAGACAGTGAAAAGAAAAATAAAACAAAGATGCCAGCTCCCCATGATCCTTGTCCTACACACGATATAGAATGTCACTGAAACAAAAGGGACCAAATGACTGCAATGTGAGTTACGAGCTACCTGGTTGCTGAGGAGCCACTTCTAGGCTCCAGCTATGCAGTTTTATATTGTGCAGCTTCACTGGTGGGAGGGTGATGGCAGAAAATCCCAGGCCTCATCACACAATCTCCCAGGGGAGATAGAGAAGCCAGTGGGAGATTGCCTCTCATCCACTTCTGATTCAGGAGGATCACAAGTCATTTTTCCAAGACTCATATTAGCAGCAGTTCAAGCCAGCTCTTGCCTACATGGCTTATTTGGATACCTGCAAGGTGGTCAGGTGATATGGTGGAGCTATTTCCTTACAGTTCCTTGACCTGTGAGATAAGGCTGTCATATTGCAAAAAGCTAATAGCAAACCTCTAAATTTGCTTCCCCAGCCCCCACTAGAATAGTAAATCATAAATAATGTCACATCCCCAGGGGGAATGGCATAGATTAGTGCAACATTTAAAGACCTGATAGTTGATAGTTCCCATCATATCCCTATTTTTACCAAAATTTTTTTACAAAAATTAGATTCAGGAAGTTGATAGTAGACTAGAGCAGATTCTCAAGAACTCAGGCACATGTTATGTGGCTATTGATTTGGCAAATTCTTTCCCATCACTATCAAGAAAGAGTACCAGCAGCAAGAGAATATATTTACAGTTTTCACCCAAGGATATGTCCCAAATAAGAATAATCTACAAGGCAATGGGATCAAAGTAATGAAGGAGTACATGCAGAGGCCTCATGGGTAATGGAAAGATGAAAAGGTAAATTTCCTACCCTAGCAAAAGAACAACATATAGGATTTGTATTCAGATTTCTGACCAACAATTCATACATAAGACTGTATCTAATTGAGGGAATAAAACATTTTTAAAAATCCTAAGATGAAGCAACTTTGGGAACCCTATCTTTGTTGGAACCTCATGAGTACTATAAAATGTTTTACTAATCGAAAACATTCAGTGCTGCTTCCTAAGAAATGAGTAAACTGTCCCACCCTGCTGAATTTAGGAATGGCAATGTGACTTGTTTGGCCAATGAAATAGGAGCAGAATGTGAACTATGTCACCTCCAGGTAACCACTTAAGAGCTAAGTTCTCTTTTCTCTGCCTCGATTATGACAGAAGCATGTGTCAAGAAGCAGCATCTATTGACCTAAGTCCCTGAATGACTATTATGAGCACAGGCCATTTTAACCCGCTATGAACACATGAGCAAAAAATCGGTTTTAAGTTGCTCAGATTTTGGGAAGTTAATTTGTTACCACAGTATATCAAAACATCCTGACCACATAAAATGAAGCACTCCCCTACAGCCTGCTCATCTTGCCCAAAGCCCAGAAATCTTGGCCTTTGTAGTGGATATTTGTAGTTGCTTTTCCAGGAACCATTTCCCTGTCCCATAGCTTCTGACAGGAGTTTCCACATAATTTCAGTAAAATTAACTCTGCCTCAAGCTCCAAAGGGCATGTTGCCTAGGCTAAGCCAATCAGAACACTCAATTTCCCTGGCCATGATGATTGGGTCAATAGTGGACATGTGCCTTTAGCTGGTGAATCTTAGGACTCCTGCTGGGAATGCATGTATTTACCAATATTACAACCATTTTCATATTTATTATGTTACATGTTACCTTACTAACTGACCTACATATTATTGAGAACAGAATCCTAATTTACCTTTTCTTATCAGAACATGGCATAATGGTTGGCACAGTATAGACGTTTATAAATAATCATTGATCAATTACACGGGAAATAAAATTTTACTCCTTTTCTTCAAATTTCCCTCCTCAGATTTCAGGGTT
Organism: Macroglossus sobrinus; assembly: GCA_004027375.1. Lineage (NCBI taxonomy): Eukaryota > Metazoa > Chordata > Mammalia > Chiroptera > Pteropodidae > Macroglossus > Macroglossus sobrinus. The sequence goes on from PVKZ01000072.1 coordinate 47,140, forward strand.
ACCTGTCTGTAAACCACATTCAATTACTTGAACCTCTGTCCTTTACTCCATCCTGATTTAAGAATAAATAAATTTGCCCAATGTTGGTCTGACTTTCAAAAAATTACAAGTAAAACATTTTTGTATGGCTAATCTTCTGGGCTTCCTTCCACTAAGCAGCATCAGCACCAAAACCCCATACCATGTGAAGTGCTTTCTGCCTCTTTGTGACTGTACCAGACTAGCCATGTACTACCGGAGGTATCTCACTTCTATAACCAATGTATGATCCCCTATCAGATGGATCCTTACAATGCCCAGAAATAATATTAAATACCAAATAATCTCCAGGACTATTTTAACCTTCCCCATTCTCCTCAAATTGCCAATCTCCTTTTTCTTCCCCACTCCTCTAATCCCCAACCCTACCATTCATAACTTAGCTGCTGCTTCTGGAGAAATCAGAAGTTATCAAAAGTGAGCTCTCCCATTTTCCTGAAACCAAATATCTACAACTATCCTAGACTCCTCTCCTCCAGCTGTGACAGAGGAACTGTCCCAACTCCTATGCTTTGAATACTACCTGCCATTAAAAAATTTTATACTATCTCTCAAACCTTCTCTACCTTACATATTTATCTTTTTCATGCATCCTTCCCATTAATTTAAATGCACTCGTCTCTCTCTCGAAAAAAAAAAGTTTCACTTGACTTATTCCACATTAGCTGCCACCTGTATTTTCCTTTTCCCTCACATCTAATCTTCTAATTGTCTCCCCAAGACAGAAAAGGCAGTGAGGTATAGTGGTTAAGAATATGGATTCTGGGACGTGGTTCCATAGTGCAGCGGCTAGCACATCTGCTTTACACACAGAAGGTCCTGTGCCCCAGTGGAGCCACGGTCCATGGTCTACCGCCATGCCACCCTGAACAAGCCTGATGTCTGATCTCGGAAGCTAAGCAGGGTCAAGCCTGGTTAGTACTTGGATGATAGACCAACTAGAAAGACAAGGTGCTGTAGGCATTATATATATATTTGAATTCTGGCACCACACTACCTGAATTGAAATACATCATTTAATGGCTCTGAAACCATAGTCAATTACCTCACCTCTCTATGCCACAATTTCCTCATATATAAAAAAATTATATTCTCTCTCTGATAATGTTAGTGTAAGAATTAAATGAGTTAGTATATGTAAAATACTGACAACAGTGCTTGGCACTAAATAAAGCACTAAATAAAGCCTTGCTATAATCACTTTTATTTTCATTTCTTCACTATCACCCATTTCTCAGCCTAATCTGATACATCACTTTACCATAAAGTGTTAAAGAACACCAATGACCTCTATGTTGCTAAATCCAACAAATATTTTTCAGTCATCATCTTGAAGTCTAGGCAGCTGTTGACAATGTTAACACACTCTTCTTGGACCTTTCTCTTTCCTGATCCAGGGCTTCAATTACCACCTACCTGTCGGGGTATTACCCATACTTCATTTGTAGCCCAGATCTCTCTTCTACTCCCCAGACCCCACAAGGTCAGTCTCTAGCCTGGACATCTCCCATTGAATGTCTCAAAGTCATCTCATATGCACTACATCCAAAACTGAGTCATGTTCTTTCTCTCCCAACCCCCTCTGCCTTGAATATTCTTTTAGCCCTTCTTCACCTGGCTGACCCTCCTACTTCAGAGTTTAGCTTAAGTATCACTTCCTCAGGGAAGGCTGAGGTGAATACCCTTAAAGAAACTTTCCTAGCATCTGGTACCTATACTTCATGCCTGCAGTCAGACAGCAAGCTAATTAAGGTCAGGCCATATGTCTGACTTCTCACTGCTATATCCCAGGATCTGAATGAAGTAGCCTCCAATGCCCTTTCATTTGCACTGGGGTCTATCTGCACTCCTTAACAATTATTAACTGTGCTACTTTGTGCCAGGCTAAGGCACTACTGAGAGTTAAAACCTGATAGAACGCAGAGAAGTCTAGAATGGAAACAGTATTTAACTAAGCCCCCAAGTTACTTTCAATTGTAGTAAAAGGTTTATGAAGGACATTAAAAAAAAAAAGCCTAAGGATATTCATCCATTGGACAACCAACACTATGCACTGCCTCGAACAATACAAGAGATCCAAGGATTCCGTGCAATTTTTTTTTTGTGTGTGTGTGTGTTTTGGGGGGGTACCATCGTGTTTACATCTCACTTATCACATGTGACCGGCACCCTATCCTTACCTTAGTAAGCAGATGCCTATACCCCAGCACTCATTTGTCCCAATAAACATAGCAGCAGCGTAGAGGTCTCCTATGACCCCAAGCAGCTACACTGCCGCTGGGGAGCATGAAGGCGGGAAGTCCAAGGGAGGAAAAGCAGAGGCCTGAGCTTAGGGAACAGTTTGCGGCTGAAGCCAGGATGGGTAGATAAGGCTGAAAAGAGAATAGAGAAGAGGACATAGCTGGGATAGAGCTTTAAAGTTGTGGAGTTCGAAAGAGCGCCAACTGCTAGCCTAAGACCCCGCCCCTTAGAGCCAATGCCGCGAGACCATAACAAATTCCCGGGATTTCCCTCCGACTCCGGCCAAACACCCTAGGGGCGGGGCTGGAAGAGGAGCCCGTGTCTCACACCCCCGCGCCGTACAACATTCCGGGACTTCGAGAGAGCTGGGTTCTCGCGATCTTTCCGGAACCGACCCGCCACGCGCAGTCGGAGCACGTGTGTTGTGGCAGGAGTGCCGAGAGGGCGGAGACTGTGCCGGAGGAGAAGCCCCTTCGGCCTACCCTACGGAAGCCTGCGAGGAGGGGTGGTGACCGCCTGGCCTGTTCCGCTGTCCCGATGCCCAGTGCCATCGCCAGCCGCAAGACTCAGGAGAAGCCGCGGGAGATCATGGACGCGGCGGAAGTGGGTTTCCAAGTTCCTCGGGCCTGGGAGGACAGACCCCTGGGCCGGATCGCGCTGAGGGAGGGAGTAGGGTGAGCGGGGCCCTGCTCTCGGGGTCCCTGTTGGCACTTTGCCTGCTGGCCGCGGCTTTGGGTGCGGACGCTCAGAGCCCTCACCGGCGGGCCTCCAGGGCCTTTGCCCGAGCAGCGTGGCCAGACTCACTCCGGATCGCATTTCTTATACGGGCGCCTGAGAAGGCCTGGCTTAGAAGAAGCATGGCTCCGGGTGGAGTGGACGTGAAGCACTTCCTGCCCCGGAAGTCGGAGCGGGTCACACTTAAGCCTCCCTGGGTTAGGCACTCCCTCACGTAATCCACTACCACCAGCCCGGAAAATTTTAATGCTCACTAGATTTTTCCTTAGCCCTTGTTTTCCTAATGTTTTTGCAAACAATCTGTCAATATATTTAATGGCCATTTTCCTTTTGACAACTTTAAAGAACACATCTTTATTTCCTTTCTCCCCCCCTTAAGTGACCCAGTGAGGTAGGTAGGGAATATTGCAGAGAATGCATTTGAGATGAAGTGACCCAAAATCATGTGGGTAATTCATAACACCCGTGGTCATTTTTAGAAATGAAAGTTTGAAACCATCCTACAAATTATGTGTGCTGTAAATCACTACCAAGCTAATTTTTCTGTCGTGGAATTATGAATTTATGATAAATTACATAAGGAATAGTTCATTTAAAGAATATTAATTGGAAATGCGTTGCTGAATATGAACAGTAACCCATTTATGCTGCCCTAATGCTATATTTTGTAACTATTTACTAGGGCTGGGGTTATCTTTGTCTTTAAGGTGTATTTTTTTTATTACCAAAAAAAAAAAAAATGGTGCAGTAAGCTTCTTAACGTGTTGCCTGGTTTATTTTCGATATAAACACAAAATCCAATATTCTCCAAATCTAAAGGAAAGGATTCCACAGATGAGTATAGAGTGACATAAACTAATTGTTTCATACATATCTTAAATATGTACATTCTTAGGAAATTATTTTATGTATTCTGATGAATTATAAACTAGCAGTACACCCTTGCTGATAGATAGGTCTAGATATAAGGTAGGCGTTGTGATTGAGTTATGTCGTTTTATAACTAGAAGGGTCTTAAGTTATTTTAGAGGTAAAATGAGATTAAAAAGCCACTTATCTACTTAATTAGTATAGTATGTTAATAATGGTTTGGACTGTAGGTCTCTTGTTTCCTCTTCCTGACTTTAAATATATAATAAGTTTGATATTATATTGTCATTTTTTAACCACTTGTAACCTGGTATGCTTAAGCTAATTTTTAGAAACAGAAAGCTCGTGGATTTTTTTATGACGTTTTCCAAATGGAAAGTTGTAGTTAGGTTATGTCCAACATCTCCAATAATCTGGACGTCTCGTGCTCAGAAAGTTTACCCAAAAGTGTTGGGTCCCTTTGAACATCTCTTCCTGTAATAAACTAATAAAACTGTGGTACATCATCCTGTTCCCTTCACAGGAAATTTATATTCCTGCTTTGAAGTAGTTTATTCTCATTTTGAAGAAGGTAGTTAAGATGTGTTGTGATGTGTATATTATGTGATGTGAGAGTGCTATCATATATGGTATATCCATTCAAGAGTGGTGATCTTCAAAACTAACCAAAAACTGGGTGCTTATCCTTTTTCTATGGAGTACATATGTAAATGACATATTTCTACACTTTAAAACTACTTACTTCCTGAATTAATAAAATGGCCCTGAAAGTTAAAACTAATTCATTTTTACATTCTGTATGTGTTTACTATGCTATTAGTGTTTAAATAAAATCTTAATGCAAAAACATTTTTTGTAGGATTATGCTAAAGAAAGATATGGAGTATCTTCAATGATACAGTCACAAGAAAAACCAGGTTAGTAGCTATGTGATAATAAATATATTTTTTCTTTCTAATCTCCATGAAAATTCTTCGTGAAGTTTTCATTAAGGTTGGCATAACTCTGAAATGCTTAATTGGCAGTAATAACCCAAGCAGATGCCATAATCTGTGTAAACATTTCAGTTTAGGGTCCCTAATTTAGAAAGGGAAGAAAATACATTAAGTAAATATATTTTAAGTGATAAATTATATTAAAAAGAAATCCCTCAGTGATTAGGTAAAAGATTTAAGATTTAACTCTGGCCCAGGAGATAAAAGAATGGTTAATAGTAACTGCCTTCATCATATGTAGCCTTTTTCCATGCTTTATAAAGCTACCTTCTTTACTTTTTCTCTTTGACTTTATTGTATTTCTTTGAAATTGACTTGTCACATGTTTATTGTTTCTCTCAGACCTGTAGGTTTTCTACTTGCCTTCCTGTGTGTTTTTATTTTATATATATAATTTCAAAAGATTATCAACATTTTTCTTTTGGTAGACACCCCAAATTATCTTTTAACCTTTGGTCCAACTTTAGACATTTAAGTTCTGGCCCACTGAACATACTTAAATACTTATAACTTAGAGGCCTGCCAATGAATTTTATGCTTTAGAAATAACAAACCTCTGGGTCAGTTTTATTGTTACGGATTTGAGTTATTACATGATCAAAAAATTACTTCCCAACTTTTTTGAGTAAGTGGCAATAAAAGACCAAAATTATTTACTAAAAATAAACCATTTCCAGAAGATAAAGATGAAGTAAAATAACTGAATATAAAATGGGATTGAAGCATTGTAATTTAATGACATTCCTCTGCTTGGGGCAAGCACGAAGGATCATTTGAGACTGTTTTTAGCTTAAGTATCTTCCTGAACTGGACTCAACACAAAGAATCTCACTGGAGTTTCAGTCTCTTACATAAGCCCCCTTCACCCCTTGCCATAATTACTGTTCCCATTTGGCTGGCAAATCCAGACAACTGTCTTCTACTTAGAAGCTCTCCCAACCAGAGGGAAAGATAAACTATGTATGTTAACCAGATTATAGTAACATAACAATAAAATTTTACCTTTGGTTTTACCTTTGCTAAAATTCTAATACTTTGTTCAACATAAAATTTCCTTTCCTGTTTGCTTCCATTTCTCCACAATTCTTCATTCTAATTCCAGTAACTTAGAAGTATGGAGGAGGCAGTAGTTTTTCAAACATGAAACCCTACTGCCACTGATTACTGCCTCAGCCAGTCATACTGGTTGGAGTGTGATATTTGTGTTTCAAGTACGTGAGGATATGTTAAAGGTTGAGAGCACCTATGCTAATTAGTTAGAATACCACATGAAAGAAGGGCCATTTTATCTTTCAAAGTACTATTAAAATTACCCAATCATGACATTTATAAGTCTACTCTTATGTTTCATTTGATATTGAGTTTTGATTGCCTAGTAAGTCGATTGCTTTTTAATTTCAGCATTTTCAAATCTACCTTAAAATTTTATGCTGTTTTGTGTGTCTTTTCCATACTTTCTTTTGCCTGAGTTTACAAAGCAAACTTGGAAGTTGGCTTAACTCCTAAGGTTCTTTGGAGATGTTCTGTACAAATTCTCTCGTGTTGCCAAATGGCTTAAAAAGTCCTCATTTATTCTCTGCTCTTGGTGATGAGAACTATGGTATTCTGTAAATCAGATTCTCTCTAAGCTGCATCTTTGCTTCAAGAGACAAGTTACGAATTTATTTAGACAAAGTAGGTAAAATATATTTATAATTTGATTTCATTATGATATCCTCCCAAAGGTGTGTTTTTGGTATCTTAGTAACTAGATTTTACTGTATGTGATATTGACAAATTTGGCTAGTTAGGCAACATAACCCTTGAAAATAGAGATCTTTTATTACTCTTGACATTATGTCATGTCTATTACTATGCTTTTAATTAATACTTAAATTTTTTCTTTAATATTCAAATTATTGCATATTTAAAACAATAAAATCATTTCTGGATCAATATTGCCTCATCACTATCTTAACATAATTGTTATTTTGTCACATTTTTTCTGTTTGGGGGACTTAAATGGATATAGTACTTTGTAATTAGTATTGCAGGGAATAATTGTTGGGGCTCACTTACAGCCGGAAGGGCAATTTATTTTCTCATACAACTATAGGAAACAAAGTGAGATGGCATAGGCATGATTGCACCTGGAGGCTCAAGCAGTATCTTCAGGGCTTTCTATCTCTACTTCTTGGCTCTGCTGCTTTTAGGTCATTGGCTTCATTCTCTTATCCTACAAACTCAGGTATTGGAACAGATGATGGCTGTGGCCCTGGGCCTATACCATCTCAGTGACTCCAGAAAGAGAGCTTCATTCCCAGTATCTGTATTAAGCCTCAGAGAAGGACTATGATTAGCTCAGTTTGAATAACATGCCTTTCTGGTTAAGTCACTGTGTCCTGGGGCATGGGGTACTATGATTACCTAGGCCTGGCAGAGAATCCTCCCTTAGGCTAGCTGACTTACATACTCTGGTAGGCAAGCTAAAATACCATGTCCATTTAGGCAAGTGCAAGTGAGGATAGCCTGTGTTTGGCCTTATAAGTCATTGAAATGTTCAGCAGATTTGCATTTTGAAACTCTTTGACTCCAATTTAGACTGAATTAGGGGTTTGGGAGATTACCAGTTAGAAGGTTATTACTTTAATTTAGGCAGGAGGTAGTAGTACCTTGGCTTGAGACAGAGGCAGTGAAAAGAGATTTGGATAGATTTTAGAGATATATTTAAAAAGTACAGTTCATAAAACTTGAGGCAAATTACATATGAAGAATGATAAAAGAAAAAAGGTGTCAGAAATTTAAAATTATTTAAGATAATACCAAGTACTTATGCTGGCTGTCAAATCAAAATAATTCTGATCTCTTTGTAAACTCTCAATTACAAAAATTGTTTAACTTATTTGCTACAGATCGAGTTTTGGTGCGAGTTAGTGATTTGACAGTACAAAAAGCTGATGAAGTTGTTTGGGTACGCGCAAGGGTTCATACAAGCAGAGCTAAAGGTAAGAATGATTTAATGACTAAAGCACTTTTGGTTAGGACTCTGAGTTTTTTGTTTTGAGTATATTTCACATACCAAAGTACATCTATCAAAATAAAACAAAAACACCTGTTTTCTTTCTTAAATCAGTGTAAAGTATTGGTCTATGGTTAATTAGTTTTAGATTCTTATAAGGCATCCTGAAATATAATTAGGCCTTAAAGACTCAGATGAAATCTCAGACTTTAAATTAAGGTACTCTTCTAGCATTTCTCAAAAGTTTAATTTTTTTGAAGTGAGTGTTTTCGAGAAGCTTTTCATTTGTTAATATTCTTATATTTGTAATAGTTGGATAAGGAGAACAGAGAAAGAGAGACAGGCTAAGACAGGGTTATCCAATATAGTAGCCTCTGGCTACTTGTAGTTATTTAAATTTAAATTCAACAGCTCAGTCACTAGCTGTGTTTTGAGTGCCTAATAGCAGAGTAACTAGTGGCTCCCATATTAGCACAAATTCAGAATATTTTTATCATTGTAGAAACTTCTATTGGACAGCACTAAGAATTTAACATTAACAGAAGAAAGAAAAGTATATTTCAGGCAAACCTCAGTTCCTTATGGAAAATTGTCCTAGTTAATGTTCAGAATTATCTTAAAATATTAATGACATGTTAGTTTATGACTTTATCCTTTTCAGACACTATTTCACATTTGATGATTCCTACAAATTTATGAAGTAGGCAGAACAGGCATTGCTATTACACTTTATAAATGAGGAGGTTTATCAGAATGATAAACCTACTTGTCCAAGTTCTCATAATAATTGGTAGATTATGAACAAAATCTAGAAGCTTTTTAAGATATTCTCTGTCTCCTTAACAGAAAACTGCTTCTATAGTAATTAATATGTTTTGTGTTATAGCATTTCTTCTATTCTGTTTTAAATTAATTATTATAGAATTAACATAGGCCCATTATTTTAAAATCCCAGCATTTTATACATTTGTCTCACTCTCTCAGGATCACTACTATTAAAAGTAGGTCTGTTCTACCAGTATTCTCCCCCTAAGTAGTAGTAGTAGTAGACTACTAGTAGATTTTGAAAATACTGGTGGAGTTTTAACTTTTTTTAAAAATGCTGATTTTTCATTCCTAAAAGGTTGGGCCATTTATTCTACCAGGAGATAAATCACACTTGTATTATAATCTTCACTTACTTGTCTTTCTCCCATTTCTGGGACCTTTGTTCATCCAAAGGGGGCACTTTTTTCCTAAACATAGTTATTTAGCAAATTAAAAGATAGACTGCATGCTACATGTAAGGCTGAACCAAGAATACTTCTCTTCACACCCATCCCCAAAATGGAACAGTTTGAATATCAATAAGGTTAACTGCAGTGAATTGAAACATATCAGATATGTTTAAATCCATAAGTTTATAATAATGCTAAGACAAAACATAGTTGGTCACCAATGGAACAGCTCATTATTTTGAAAACTGATAAGTAAAGAGAAAGTATTATTTCTGTATAAATTGTGTATCACTCAGTAATCTAATAGTAGATGTAGGGAAGTGTCTCTTTCTTTTTTTCTTTCTTTCTTTCTTTCTTTCTTTCTTTCTTTCTTTCTTTCTTTCTTTCTTTCTTTTTACTTTTCAAGGAATTATCTCTTTAGAGCACTATTCCAGCAAATAAAATGAAAAAAGAGTGTTAGAACATCACCATTTTGCCCCCTGGTAAATTATCTGGGCATTGTTCATCATTGATTGCTAACAACACAGTAGAGAAATAGCCTGAAATATTTTATGTTTATTCATGAAAGAATACAGCACCATCCAATGAAGTGGTCTTACCTAAAAAAGTATATCTGACTCTCTTTAAGCCTTTAGATCTAACTACCAATTTATAGGAAAACGTAATACAAGGGAACATGTTAAATAACAATGGGTATACAGTCAACAAAATTTAGACTAAAAAACTACTGGGCAACAACCACTTGGTCTCTTTAATAAATAAATTGAAAGATGAGGGGAAACCTGTGGATTAAAATAGACTTAAGATATCTCTGTACTCATTACTTATTTGTATCCTTGAACATTGACTGGTTATTTGGTGTTTAAAATGTATTCATTTTTTAGTTAAGATAAGTACTGTGGTAACATTTTTAAAAAGTTCTCTCTTAGGGATCCATTCCTGATTATGGGTGGATGAAATAAGATAGCTGGGATTTGCTTCAGTATAGTACAGGAATTGAGGGATAAGTGGATTGGGGTAAAGCTGAGACAGGAATGACCATGAGTTAATAATTACTAAAGTACATGAGGATTGTAGGTAGACATTGGTATCATTTACAAATAATCATCATTTTGTCCTTTCAAATGTTTTATCTCATTTCTTGTTTCATTTGCAATAATTAGTAGATTCTCTCCAGTACTGCAGGGATTCCCACAAGGAAGGATTTTTCACACAGCAAAGATTTAAACTCTTGATGAATTATTTTATGATTTTAGATGTTTTACATAAATTATCATTAGAAAGCAATGCCCTAGTTTAAAAAGTAGATTAAATAAGTTTTCCTCTAGTCCAAGTTTTCTGTTATCAGAAATAGATGTTAAATTTTACCAGACCTTTTCCAGCAGTTTTTTCCCTCAAAATATAATTACATTGAGTATATATATCTAGAAGTTCATTACATTGTTCTCTCTGCTTTTATGTTTGAAGTTTTCCATATATTAAAAAACATAGTTGATCCTCATTTTTTATGGATTGTGTACTTATATTTACAAATTCACCTACTTGCTAAATTGTTTTTGTAACCCCAAAATCAACACGTGCAGCGCTTGCACTGTCATTCACAGATATGGCAGACACACATTTGTGCAGAGGAGCAAAAAATTCGAATTGCCCAGTGCACACATTCCTGACTGAGGTTAAACACAGTGAAACTTTGCCTTGTATCTCTCATCAATAGGTGTCCTTTTCACAATCTGTTTAATGGCATGTTCTTCAGTTTTGTGCTTTTTTGTTGGTGATTTGGCTGTTTAAAATGGCCCCCAAGCATAGTGCTGAAGTGTTTTCTAGTGTTTCTAACAGTAAGAAGGCTGTAATATGCCTTACCTCATTCAAGCATGAGGTATAGTGCTCTGACTATTAACCAACTTTGTATGCTAAATAAGGTGTCTTTAAACAGAAACAAATAAAACAAGGTTATATATTAGTTGACTGATGAAAATATTGTGACCAGACGCTCACAGGAACCTAACCGTATATTTCCCCTAGGAGCAGTGGTCCAATATTTGCTAATTCATTGTTTATGGAGGCTTTGTAGAACATAACTACCACAAACAGTAAGAATCAACTATATGTAATTGTAATGATTTACAATAATGGATTTCTTAATGTTGAATCTTTTGTCAATGGACTCTTGAAATAAATTAATTTGATAGGTTAAGTTTCAAAAATTTCTTTCTTGTAATTTTGCAGTAATCTAGTATTCATAATTTTTAATTGGAAAATCTTATTTTGTTAAGTTTATGGGTGTGTGTATATGTTTCAGTTAATAATTATTAAAGCACATGAGGATTGTAGGTAGACATTGGTATCATTTACAAATAATCATCATTTTGTCCTTTCAAATGTTTTATCTTAACCCAAGTAATATGTTAATATTTTCACATGAATTTTTCAAAGAATACAGAAATGATACTTTTTCTTCTCTACTGCTTATCTTCTGTCTCAGCTTTTTCTAATTTGTTCAGGGTCTTTCAGAAAATCTTTTTAATGCATGTATGTGCATACACACATGCACACACGCAGTTTGTGTGCGTTTTAATTTGTTTTATGTAATGACATCATATTTTACATGTTATTCTGTAACTTTAAAAATTTTAAAGTTACATTTTTTTTGGAGTTTCTTTCATGATACTAGTTACAGATCTATAAGACAGTATATCTCCAAGATAGATATCTAGAAGTGAAATTACTGGGTTGAGGGATATTCATATGCATATTTAAAATTTCTTATACCAGATTACCCTTCAATAGAGCTATCTTCAGTTAAAATACCACAAATATGTGATGGTACCACTTTCCCCACATCCTTGTAGTAGTGATTGTCAATATTTTGATTTCTGATACAATAAATTATCTAAAAAAATAAAATCTTATGCTTTGAATTTGCAAAACCTCAATTGCTGCTATTCCTTTCTTCCCATAAATTACTAGGAAAAAGTATGTCAATGACTTACTTGGAATTATTCATGTGCTTTAACTCCAGAAATAATAACACATTAAAAGTGGGATTATAATAAACAAACCATGCTAGCAAGTTCAAGTAGAGCAAACCTTTGAAAAACCATAAATAAGGAAATGGAAGTGTCAAAATCATAGTGTCGAAAGTAGGACAACTAGAATCCTATTATGCAAAAAAAAAAAAAGAAAATGAGTCTTTATACAAATATCTATTTTTTTCTTAAAGGGCAGTATGTTATACCTTTTTAAAAATTAAAATAATTTTTACAGTAAGTTCATCAGATTCCTAAAATCAAGTGTTTTATATAGGAGCAAGGAGAAATTTTTAACTCAAGAATACATTTAAACTTAATTTTCTTTTGATTGTGAAAACTAGCTTAAAGTCTGCATATGAAAAGATTAATTGAAATATCAGTGGTTCCTTTCAAATTTTATACATGCTACATGGAAGTCATTGGCATAAAATAATTTTCTTTCAATACTCTTTTTCCTAAAAACTTAACTTATACTTCAAAAATGGGTCATTTATTTTGGTAATCAGATAGTTTAGGATTTCTGATACCAAAGGTCAGAGCCTCAACTTACATCCATGCAAGAATATTTCAGGGAAAATAATAAATGGATATAAAATCTTTGCTGCTTCATTCTCTAACCTATTAACTGATGAAAGAAAATGTTAATGTTCGGAATTAGGAAGTTAAGGTACATTATCTAAATAATGTATTAAGGAGCTTGGCAAACTAAAAAACAATAAGAAGAGATCAAAGTATAAGATTGCCTCACATTTTTGATAACCAGGTTCTACAAAGGCCGGTTTCATTAGGAACTATCACTATGAAGGAGATGAGAGTTAACTTTTTGTCCTGACTATCTACCATGTTTGCTCTTCAGCTCAGAAATAAAGATTGTACCTGGTACACTAAAAGTTTTCCAACTTTACATTTTTCTAAAACAGGACTCCTGTGTAAATTAAAGGGAAAAAGTGTTTCTTCTAAAAACAAGAATCAAAATACAACACAAAATTTTACCTGTAAAGGACTTAAATTTAAAATGTCTTAAAATAGTGAATTCATTCAGCTGTTTTGAACATATAAACTGCCTCCTGGTTGGATAGTTCCAAGAAAGATAGTAGTTAGCAGTTGATTGATCTGTCATATAAAGTTTCTGTACTAACTTATGTAGTAAGAACTTTTTGTCAAACTGAGAAATTATGTATTTGTTTCTTAGAATAAAAAAGATATAGTAAAAATAAAAATCCTTATAGTTAAGAAAGATAAAAAATGAAAAATAGAAATCTCACAATTCTAGCTCCTTCATCCCATCACAACCTCTTCCCCTCCAAAAATAACCACTATTGTTTCTTGTGGGTCCTTCAAGGAAAAAGAAAATGTATTTACAAGCATGGTATATCTTTTCTTTTTTTAAATTTACATAAAAGGGGTTATACAAACACTACTCATTATCACTCACCAATGTCTATAAAATAGTAGCTTGCAAAACATTGAACTAAAGAGATAATGCAGTGCAGTATATTACCAACCAGAGCCCAAGAAAGAACAGTTTTATTTAGTGACACCTGGCAAGAACATGATCTCAGAAGTACTTGGCAGAAGTATTCTGAGCAGACAACCAGTAGCAGGAAACCAGTACTGATTTTTTTGTTGTTGTTTTGAGTCTTCTAAAAAAATTTTTTTGAATGGACCATCAAGGTTCTAGTGTTAAAAGTGCTTTGAACACAGAAAGCTTGTAGATTGTAGCATTAGAGTCACACGTAGATCTGTTCCACTGGTGAGGACTAGATAAATATGAAGTGATAATAGAACTTCAGTTCTTTTATATAAATAACACTGTAGGAACATTTTTGTCACAAGACTTTTTCTATACTTAATTTCCTTAACATATATTCTAAGAAATGTATTTTTTGAGACTAAAAGAACCTTTTTAAGCTGTTTAATGACCATTGCCAAATTGGTCCTTGAAAGCATTGTGCAAGTTTACCTTGCCATCAGCAAGTTATGAAGGAACGTTTTTCACTTAATTCTCCCAAACATTGGATAATATTACATATTTTTAAATTATTGTTAATTTGAGAGGTAAATAATATGTCATTATTGTTTGCTTCAACTTACATTACTTTAATTTCCAGTAACATTTTTTTCCTCAATAGGGTTTTATTCTTTTTCTTTCAGATGATCTGTTCAAATCCATTGCCCATTTATCTATTGATTTCAGTGTTTGTACTCATAAATTTTTAAGATCTTTATGTATTAAAGATATTAACTCATTTAAGTTATATGTCATTAAGCAAATATTTTTTAGTGTTTTTCTTTTAATATTGTATATAGACATTCTATAATTTTTAAACTTAGAAAGTTCTCCCATTTTTTACTCAGTTATTTATTTATTTATTTAAGCTCCTGAATTCCATCTTAGAATTAGAGTCTCTCTCTGCTTGGATCTGTTCTCAATTCTTTCTCCATTATGCTCATTGATCTAGTTGTTTTTGTGCTCATACATTTTTACTTGCTGTAAGTTTATAATATAATATGCTCATGGTATTGGTCTTACTATTTCACCCCCTTCCTCCCATCTGTTGGCTTTTTTTTTAAAAAGTTTAATTTTTAGAATTATATACAATAAATACATTAAACATTAAAAGAAAACAGTGAACATTCTTCACTCCACCCATAACCATTGATTTAATGACTTCTTTTCCCTAGCAGGCATGTCAAATCTTGGGGAGTGCATTTATTTCTATGTTTAGCCTACTAGAACTTTCAGGTTCTCCTCACTGCTTGTGTTGAATCTTGAACATGAAAACTTCCATTCAGCCCTTAAATCTTTTTCTGGGTACTTAATCTCTCTGATTGTATCATTCTTTAAAAAAAAATTTTTTTATTGGAAAAGTAGTACATGCTTATTGTAGAAAGTTTAGAAAATAGAAAAATACAAAGAACAAAATAATTCCTTGTAATTTAACCACCCATTAGTAGCTACATTTTGGTAGGGTTTTTTTTTTCTACATATTTTTAACATACTTTTTATACAAAATTGAGATTGTATTCTATATATGGTTTTATCACTTTTTTTCACATATTAGTCTGTTATGAATGTTTAACATGTTTATTTTGTGTTCTAAGTAGCTGACATAGTTTTTGCACATAGTAATTCAGCTGTGAAATGGGGATATTAGTCATTCTTCAAAAAAGTAACCAATGGTAGTGCTGCTATTAATAATAGTAATAATAATATTTATAGTTAATATTTAATATTCATAATCAAACTGAGTGTCACAACTCTATATTACTTATATAATTATATAATTATATTATATAATTTCTTATGAAATTATATAATTTATATAACTTATATAATTTCTTATGAAAGAAACCCCAGGAAAACCTCCTGAGTTATAAACTGTTATTTTTTTCATTTGGCAGATGAAGAACTGAGGCATAATGTCATTTGATAACTTTCCCACAGGCTCCTTCATAGGAAGTGATAGGATATGATCTTAAATCTTTTTATTTCAAAACCTTTACTCTTTACCAAACCCTTATACTAAAATGTTACCCGTCTAGTGGTGACTCAGAAACATTTTCCTGTGTGTTCTCTAGAGCTCTCCATTCTCTCTCAAAGTCTTTATAACATTAGAGTTTCTTGCGAGATGGCTTTATAGTGCAGCTGAAGTTGCTGCCTTTCTACTAATAGAACAGCTAAAATACTTAGTAAATCATGCACATTACCTTTATACTAACATTCTGTTCTAAATGGGCTAATATCTGGCTGTGGTTTCAGTATTGTCATTTTGATCCATATGCAGATTTCTCTGATTTTATCCATCTTTATCCATTCAGTATCTTAAAATCCCTTTGAATTTGTTATGTACACGTAACTTTCTTTTTAAAAATTTTACTTTGTGACTGGATCATACTCCAGAGAAGGGAAAATTAGTGTATTTAGCAGTAAGAACATGTTATTCATATATGACTCGGAAGTCCATACATTATGTTTATGTTAGCACTTTGTTTACAACCTATCCTTTTTTTTAATCTCATGATTGCTCTCTGATTTGCATTTAAAAATACTGTGTGGTAAAAGTAATAACTATAAGTCTGCTTTCATTTTTGCTTTTTTTTTTTTCTTTGCAAGGCTAATTCTCAGTGTAAAAGAATTCTCAGTTTAAAAACCAAAATCATCTTTGGATGTTTTACAAGAGGCTGATGAGAAAAGTGGTCTTGGAAAGATTTATTTTGTTTTATGAGGAAGCAGTTTTCCAAAACCTGACCAGAGACTTAAAAAGGACCTACTTTCAAGGAAAGAGCTGTCCACAAGGATCCATAGTGACTGAAATCTATCATGAATAATCTATCATGAATAGTGTCCAGAAGATTAAGAATAAGAAATGATGATGGTTCCTTATGAAAGGAAGGGGAAATCAAGAGGCTCAGAATATGTATAAAACTGGTTATAGGGCATGAAAAAAAAACCTATTTTTTATGGACAAAATAAATAAGTTATTGGGAGTAAAAAAATTTGGGGAACTATTATAAACAATGAATGATTAAGAAGACAAGGAATAATGAAGAAAATAGAACATGAAAGAAACTAGCCTATCCTTCTAAATGCTCTTTAAAATGTGCTTTCATAGGAAATAACATGGACCACCCCCACAGAATGCTTGTGTTCTTGTTACTAAGCTCTTTATTAGTACTTTTGTGGTTGCATTGTTGAATCTCCCCTAGCACAGTGCCTTTGCCTATAGAATATACTAGCTATTGAATGAATGTTGAAAGTGATCTGGAGTTATTAGAAATTTGTTTAATAAATAAGTGCAATGACATTATCTTAATATACAAATTTTTTTGAATTAATAATTTGCTTGTATTCTCATAACAAACATGTTAAAAGCATTTTTGTTACTCATAGTAGGAACTTGGGTTTCTTTGAAGCTTGTGATTTGAGTTTGAGTATTTGGGCTGTGGAAACCAGATACACATATATGTACATGCCTGATAACTGTAATAAATTTTGACTCAATTTTAAAGTAGAGGAGCATTTTCCTTCTTTGTAAAACCTGAAGGAGCTTGTCTTTAATACATTTGTGTTCTTTCTGCCTTACTCAGGGAAGCAGTGTTTCTTAGTCCTCCGGCAGCAGCAGTTTAACGTCCAGGCTCTTGTGGCAGTGGGAGACCATGCAAGCAAGCAGATGGTTAAATTTGCTGCCAAGTAAGTAAGCAATTATATCCTGTTGTCAGAGTAAACAATGGTGGGAACCAAGACTCCCAGGGGTTTGGACCATTTTCATACATTAACATCAATGCTTCGTTTGTTTAAAAATGTAGTTATTTAAATTGTCAGTTCAGTGTTGCTGAATACATTAAACTTACAAAAGAGGAAATATGGAGCACAGGCTTGAAATTCATTTGGAACTGCTGAAGCAGCACTCTCTACAGACAAGTCACATTTACTTTCAAGTAGAGTAACAAAAAGTCTGGCAGCCTCAACACAGCAGAGCAACTTTATTTTGTTGTGTTTGTTGAGTTTCATGTCCTCCCTTCCTCCCTCCCTCAGTTTGGGATTTCCATATTAAGCAACAAGTTTTCTAACTGAATATAAGTGTATAAAATAAAAGAATGTAGTTTTGCAAATGATTCCCTCCTGAAGGAAGTAAAAAAGATGTCTTAACATGTTACAACTTTTAACATGGACTCCAAAAGGGTTCAATTTGTAAGAGGCAGGATGTAGAGATAGTATAGTGTTTGTACATGCTGTAACTCTAAGGTAATAATTGGTGATGTGGCTAGTTTTGTTTGTATGTTTTTTTCAATTTAATTGAAATTTTATCTCCATGATCAAAGACTTGAAAGCTCGACAATTTTTATATTTTAAGTAAGAGAGTACTTCATAGGCATAAATGTTTTTTAAGAGAAATCCAATCTAGAGTAAATGCTGTGTTCTGTTGATTTTTATCTCTGGTAATTAGACATAGGCTTTCAAAGATGAGTTAATATAGATAGAGTTATCAATTTGAGAACTAGAAAGTTACTAAAAAATTATCTAATTTAACAGCCTAATTTATGTTTGGGCCCTCCCTTCCTGGCCTCCAGCACACAGGTTTTGGTTTAGAGATGTATTTATCAAATTTAGTTTTATTATATCATAATAATACTTGCACTCTGGTTTAAAAACTCTAGTGCCATTAATTACATCAATTCACTGATGAACTCAGTACTATTAATACTATTAGCACAGTAGCCCACACCTCCCTATTTCCCAGTCCTGCTGCCCAGAGACTATCACTTTCATCATTTCTACCTGTATCTTTTGGTAATTAGGCTTGCTGTTGTAGTTTTTTATCTCATACTCTGTAAAGGTTTGTGCTTGTGGGATGCATTTGTCATCTAGCCTTTTAAGACCAATCTATATCCAGTGAAGTAGGACATAAATAAGCTTGGTCCCTAGAATATATAAACTTTACACAGAGAACCTTCTAATAAAAAGAGCCTCTGAAAACCACAGACATATATGCTAAATTATATTTAATATACTAGGAGAAAAAATACTAGGAGAAGGTCAGCTTTAACTCAAACAACCTTAATGGCTTTTGTCTTATTTATTGATTGGTTCTGAAAACTAATATGTGAAGATGGTAGTATTATATAGAACATAATTTTTCATTAAATTGCATTATAACATCAGTGTTACATTCCTAAAGAAAAAATTCTGGTCTAAAAATCTTGAAAATCTCACTCTTAATATTTACTAACAGCCAATCTGTTGACAAGAGGACAGTCAATTCATTTAATGCCTTTAGAAGTAGTCGCATTAAAATCATCCATAAATAGTTTTGGGTTTTTTTGGATCTTCTCAGAAACTCCTGGGACTTAACTAACAACAGTTGACCATGTCAGATGCCAACCAAAGCTCTAGCTGGAAAAGTTCCTTGCAAATCGTCTCTCAAACAGAACTTAATTCACTAATGCCCTCATGATATATAAAGTAAGGCAAGGCTTTCATCTAAATAGGATAGTGTAAGAGTGAGCTTTCTCTTAGGCAAATGAAGAATTCAGATCATTTATCTTGTATTTCATAATTCTAAAGTAGAACTCAACCAAGATCCAGTTGTAATTCAGGCTGAACAATTAAGTTGTGAGTTGGATTTTTTTTTTTTTTAAGCATTAGAACATCTAGCTATTTTTAGTCCCTTAAAAAAACTGGACTTTATATAATTGGTAATGTGTGGGAAAAGAGTTTCATAATGGAGCTATTGCAGATTATAAAACTTTTAACTGGTTATTTGTAATTGAATGGAGCCAATTTTATACAATAAGCTTAACATGTGGTGCTTAGGTTATAATTATTTAACTTTTGGCACTACTAATATGTTAAGGTATCTACCCTGAGTAATTAAAAGTAAATGTAAATGTGTTAATAGCTTTTGCTACCTTGTAAAAGAGGAAAGTTCTCTTTACTCAGATTCTGTGGTGAAAAATTATGACTTTTTTGTTTTGTGATTGGTCAGTAATTTTCTTAGAAACATAATTTCATGCTCTAGATAGGTCAGTCAGCATGTCTTTATGTTGATTTTAGATTATACTTGTAAGGCAGTTCAGAAACCTTGGTATGTCTTGATAGAAGTCTAAAGCACATGTCCTTTTTGATAGAAAGCCAATAGTATGATTTTGTATTCAAAGTACTAATTTTTAAAGAAGAAATTAAAGAACAGAAAAATTTTACTTTGAAAATGACCTGCTCTATGAATAATAATAAATCAAGTGAAGCTATAATATAAATTCTAAAGAACTTTCAGAACTTAGGAAAATGATGTATTGTGTTTTTTTTCCTTCATTCTTCAAAATCCTTTTCCTAAAAATGTATTGGCTAGGCTTAACATAAATAGTGTATTTTATTTAAAATGGGGGTGCATTGGCTCTACTGTGAAAAAGTTTAAGGTAGTTTATCTTTGAGGTCTTGCTGTGGCAGTGCTGTTTGGTGAGCTGGCACTTTTTAAAACAAGAATTTAAGATGTAAGGTTATATTGTTAAAGCATAAGTAACAAAAAAATTTCTCTATTTGACATTGACAGATAAAAAGTAAGCACTTTTTTTAATTTGCTGAGATCTAACTAAATTAACTTATTGTTATTCCATACTACAAAATCCTTAACTGAAGCTTACTGTGTTTTGAAAGATAATCCAGTTTTCAGATATGGCACTAGAATGATAATAATGCTATAATTATTTACTGAAATTTTAAAAAACATTTGAGAGTAAAGTTTTCTATTTGTCTAAATGAGTTTTCCAAGATTTTTGGCTTCAATTTTTTTTTCTTTTTAGTGTTGTTTTTTTACTATTTCTGCCACATGTTAATTGAGTTAGAACAAAATAGTTCAATTATTTATTAAACTAATATTTACTGATAGATATAGGCTCTTTTTATTCCCTCAAGTTTATACTTGGGTATTAATCTATATCCTTTTAAAGGCTAACTTAGAGAATTACTGTGTGAATTTAGTACTTCCATGTAGCATTTACTATCATATTTATAATTGCTTAGGCCAGCTGAAGCCAAATGATATTCATGTTCCATACAAATAAAGATTTCACTGTGTTTGACACACACTGTGAACGAGTTGGGTTACTAGGTGGTACTGGAAAATTAAGAGGCGCCCTGAAGTTGTAAAAGCCTATGCCATTCAAACAGATTTATTGAATCCTATTTTTATTTATAGGAGCAAAAGAATCATTAACAGTATGACAGTTTCCATGCAAGGAAAACTGTCTCCAGTTCTAGTAGTTATCAAATTAGATACCTATTTGATTAAAATTTCTGTTAACAATGCTACATTATTAACTTTCACATGAACAAGATGGTTTTATGAAATTGACTGAAAATTTAAATTGTCATTCTTGGATTGCTCTTTCAGAATTTTGGTTTATTACGAGTCCTTAGTATCCTGAACCTGTTTTATATAATTGTGAACAAGTATTCTTCACATTGCTAGTTTTAAAGTGAAAATACAGAAACATTAAATATAGAACTGGATCCAAGGCTACAGCTTTATACAGTTAACCAAATGTCAGTAATTTAGTTTTAGCAAACTTTAATAATGTTCATTTGAATTTTGTTTTTTTATATTTTTATTTTGTTTAAAAATTCATTTTGATTTAAAGTTAAGGGCTGTAAGCATAAGACATTTATACTAGTTTTATATTTGTAGATATGTAAGTAACAAAACAAAACTAAGTGTTTATTGAGGGTTCCTGACATTTTTTGTTCTACTAAATAGAACCCATGCAGCAGTTTGAGAACCACTGGTCTAATCATATTGAGTAGTGCGTAATTCTTACCAATCTTATTTTGAACTTAAAATTCTTGGGGTTTTGGTGAAGAAAAATGAGTTCACAAAATAAGTCATCATAGAACTGCTAGGATGATTTAAACCTTTAATTTTCACAAAGCACCAATAGGCAGGCTGAGTGTAATAGAGGACCAGAATGCCTAGAGGCTTGGTTCCCCACGAACTAGCCATGTGACTTCATAAATTGTTTATTGTATGTTAGTTTCAGTCTGACTTTATTCTTTAGAGCTAAGACCCTTTAAACATCTTTATTTTTACTTGCCTGTGTGAAAGTCTAAGATTGAGTATGGTACTAATTCACTATAATTGGCATGTAAAACAAGTTTGTGCCTGCCTTAGAATTGGAATATAAATTTTTATTATCAAAAGATGGTTTATTATTTTTTAAATAGTTATATAATTTATGTGTTTTGAATTTTGTTTTGATTTAACTGGCAAATATATAGTTTCTCATGTTTGGCATTTTAAATTCTTTGTCTCAGTAAATTGAACAATTTAATTTACATCATTGAAGTATTTTATGTTTGTACCTTACTTGAAAAACTTGTGTGTAGCAACTTCATAGCTTGTCCTGTTTTCTAACTAATCTTTTATTACACCGTTCCCAACATTTAAAAATTATTAATTTGAATGTGAGTGGTTATATAAATCTGTGGAGCACATTTCTCATTGAATATAGTAAAATTCAACACATTATTCCTCACAATCAGAAAGCTAGCAAATTTGTTATCAGTTTTGTTGAAAACCTTTAATACTCAAGTGTCTATAGGTGTTAAAATTTTAACAATTTTTGTTGATATTAGAATATGTAAATATGCAGAAAGAAAAGCTTAAAATGGTGTCTTTTTCACCATTATTGATTTTTTTTGTTTGGAGGAGGAGTAAGGGGAATAAATAGGGAAAAATGGGAATAGTTTTGAAAAATATAACTACCTAAAATTATAATTTTGCTCATCACCCAGCTTTTACCACTCCCAAGTTTATTCTTACTATTAACAGATAACAATCAACATATATAATTTATAGGATTTCTCATATGCATACATATTTAGGCCTTTATTGTAACAGTCTAATAAAATAAAGCACTTAAAGAGACTTAAATCTGTGGTACCTAAAACAATCGGAAATAAAAGGTAAAAACCACTATTCATAAAGATTATGCTGGTAACCATTTAATTATTATGTTGGGTATACTGAGTAGATTATATGAATAATAGGATAGTCTGTAGTGACCTCTGTTAACAGGCACCACATATATTTTTAGATGAAAAACCATGGACAGAAGTCCTCTCATACACACCCAGACCTTTAGTGCATGTGAAATACTATTTTTAATATTTAAGAAATTTAACTTAAAATTAAAAATAACATAATGATTGCCCTTGCTTTATCTTGTCAAGCTTTCCAATGTCTAGATTGAATTTTTATACTTATTGGGGTGCACTGCATCACTGTAAAAGTTTATCATAGTCACCAGCAGCTTCCCCATCTGATATACAGGGAAACAACCCGAACAGAAAGGTTTGCTTATAGTAATAGTAGCAGCGATAATAGCTAACTATTACTTTATACTAAGTATGGAACTGCAAAGTGCCATACTTGTATTTCCTCCACACTGAGAGGTATAGATACTATTCTGTCTTTTCTTTTTTTTCTTGTCTATTTCATTTTTACAGATGAGGACATTGAGATTTAAAATACTAAGTATTTGGACCAAAATCTCTGACTCCAGGTCTCACAAACCTATAGTATCTATGTTATCCTGCCTCTTTGAGATAGTGTAATATTAGTTCAAAGCCTTCTACAATACAGCTCACTTGGAATACAAACTTAATGTCATTGAAATACGTTGATGACTGGAAAGAACTCCAGACTTTTGAGTTCATGAAAAGCCTAAACACTGAAATAGTTTGTTTTCTGAAAACCATTTTATTTTTCTGGCTGAGAGTATTCTGCTCTTCTCATTCTAAATTTTTTTCAGGTCTCTGTGGAACACCTTTCCTTAAAATTCCTTACTTTTCCTCCACTATCTTAACCATTTCTTCATTTTAACAACTCACTCCTTTGGCCATAGCTTGGATTATGCCCTTCTGAACGTCATTTTAAACTATAGTGGTCATTCTCTCTAACTTTAATTTCTACCATTCTTCCTTTCTCTTGCCTCTTAATCTTCTGTTAGACCTCATCAAGACTTATCAGTCTCACCATTTTCTTAGTTTTTGCTGTTCCCTTTTGACCTCATACAACCCCAGTTCTATTCCTAGAACTACTCTCATTGCATCCTTATCCAACTGTTCCCTGTCTCTTTGTTTCTTTTGCCCTGCAAATGCCCTTGCCCCATAGACTCTTGATCCCATAATCTTAACACCAAATTAAAGAATATATTGTGCATTTATGGCACAATTGATTTTTATTCCTCAGCAGGACCTAATAGTATATATTCTACTTTTCATGAAAATAGAGTTTTATAGCCTCCTGTGTTTTTTTCATTGTTTCACTGAATTCTTCAGGATCACCTTCCTCTTTATTATTTAGTTTCTAAGTAGAATTAGAATTAGAAAAGAAAAATTTGGAAAACACTTTGAATTCCATCACTTAATATATTATCAGCCTCCTATTATGATTAAAAACAGCACATGAACAAAATATAAATTCTGGTGGTTTCTGTTATTTAAATAAAGTAAAAATCCTTACTTATAGATGTTTTTAGCTTACTTTAGAAATTTGAGGACCAGTGAAGCATGAGGTAACTCAAATGAATATTTAGTAACATTCACTTTGAAAAGCCAGCAGCTTAGTTAGTGAGCCAGCTAACCATTCTGCTAGAATCTTTGGTTTGGAAAATAGCATAGGTAGAAATATGTTCACGGGAAAAAAAAGGGCATTTTTATCCTAATTTTCATTCTGTCTTAAATCAATTTTTATATATGAAATGTTATAATTATCTTAAGTACTAAGGGAATGCCTGCAGATTATTTATTATCAAGATGTTTTCATTTTGAATAGTGCTATCCAAAAATATTGGACATTTAAAACATGTGAACTCCTACTCAACAAAGTGGGAGAAATAATGGTATTTATATGTTAATTCCATGAGGCCCTACATTTAACTCTATTCCCTCTGGCCATATACCAGGTGGAATAAAGCAAGGACTCCACTATTAAAAATATCAAGTCAGATAGTTCCAGCTGGGGTTTTCTAATTATTTAAAAGGCAAAATATGAGGTCACTTTTAATATCTTAAGTAGATAACTATCTTAGCATTTATTTTAGATATTAAATCTGAGATTATCTTTACCTTACTGACTAGAATGTACCAATGGCAATTTCTAGCTTTTGAGTATTTTCCATTAAGAGCAACATTGGAACCTAATATGGAATCAGTTGTTTTTCCCAAATATCTTTCCTAGGACTATCCAATTCATCATGCACTAATCTGAAAAGTTGACTTAGCAATTGGATATAAGTGACACAGGACTCTTCGACATATTTTTTTTTAATCAATTTGTCAGAAAGATCAATTTTCTCATGGTTGAATGCATATAAAATGAAATATCCACATGAGTTACGTAGGAAGTTTGACACATTTTATTCCCTAGAGATATTTAAGAACAGGTCCTTAATTGTGTATTGAAAATGGTTTGAGGTCCTTAAATGGAATTTGTCTAGAAACAGGAAGATGGGATACATATCCAAGCCTGTGTTTCTGGATTCCCCATCTTACGTTGACATTAATTTTCTAATATTTAGTGGCTGGTGTTTGAGTTCAGGCAAAAAGTCATCCCTTTTTTTTTTTTTTTAATTATTTTTATTTGGGGCCATTTTAAAGTAATGAACAGTTAGTTATGTTAGTCTGTGTTAGTTATGGCTGAGTCTTATAAAGACAAATTTTTTTGAAGGCATCCCTGGAGGCCTTTTTGTATTGACTGCTACTAAGGTCTACAATGAATGTAAACGCAAGTTGTTGCAGTTTAAAGCTAAAATTATGGTGACTACTTTAAAGGGCTGCAGTTAATTTGAATAACAGTTGTTAAAATTAAAGATTACATTTTACTATTTGCTCTTATGTTACACCTCTCCCTCCCAGCATAGAGATGTTTGGATTCTTTTTTTTTTTTTTAAAAAAAAAGGCTTTTTCAGACTGTTATTTGTATGCATATGAATTTTGTTATATTTTTCTTCATATTAGTCATTGTGGTTAAGTGATTTATTGGCAGCTGATGAGTCACAAGTATGTTTCTCATTTTCTAATGGGTCACCTAGCTGCATTTTCTAATGGGTCACCTTGCTGCCTACAAGTTTATTTATTTTCTTTCTTTTTTAGATCTTTCACCTAAAAGTAGGTATTTTGTTTATTTGAGAGGTTAAAATTTCAGTTCGCTACAGTAACTTTTAAAACTATAAGATTCTAGGTAGAGACTTGAACTGTAAGAGATTAATACAAAAGTTAGCTGGAGTTTATCACATAGCAGATAAACAGGGAGTCCAAGACAGATTTTCATAATATGTGTTTGCCATTTCTTTTACTCTACCTGCCCAGGAACTCTACTCCCTCCCAATTGTCACTCTTGCATTTTTCTTCCTTCTTCCTTTTTTCATCTCACTCTGCAGCTCCAGTTACCACCTAAGAGTTTTAGTTGATAGTTTTACATGAGAAATTACCTTTGGCCAGTTTAGTTGCCATGGTGCTGATATCACTTTCCAAGACTTGAAAGTCAGATCACATCCTTTTCCACAAATATATTGTGATACATTCTATCAGTACAAGAATGTACATAAAAGTGAAACTGGTGTATTTTGTATGGGAACCACCTTTTTAGATTACACCCTTTCTTTCTTGGTTACATACTAGAAATCAAAAATTCAGTTGGTGAGTTTAATAAGCTACTTCATAAATTTTATATTTAGAATTTGAGTGTCTTTTGTTCAGAATTCAAGTTTGTTTTAGAATTAAACTGCCCAGAAAATGCATTTATTTTACTCTTACTGTATATTAAGCTTCATATATAGATGTTCTTAAATGGTATTACACAATCCAATAGGCTATCTGCCATAAATCCAGTCAATGAAAACTATGAGCAGTTAGGATTTAATTGCAGCAACCTAATATCCTCTTATTATCTTGAAATCTTTTCAGTTGACCTTCTTCTATTATTTAGTTCCATTACATCCCAGTAATTGCATTTATTGAAGCCAATGTTTCTTGTTATAGGAAATGCTGATCTTAGTAAATTTCAACTATAGGGAGGAAAATGTTCTTTAATAAATAATTGAAAGACTTTTTTTACTTCTCACAATTTAGTGCTGGTCCTGTTGCCTTTTACATCCAGAGTATTTTATAGATGGTAACTAAATTACGGCATCTAGAAATCATCTTTTCAAGGAATCTCAGAAGGTGTGCTACATAATAGCTTATTGTAAGTAGGTTAAAAAGACTGGCTTTATCTCAAGTGACTTGCTCTATTAAAGAAGACTTTAATATATTCAGCTTTACTGTTGAAACACCAAATGAGTTCTGACACCTCTGATGAGATGATTAAAGTTGGGAATTTTTTCTTTTGACAGCATCAACAAAGAGAGCATCATAGATGTAGAAGGTGTTGTGAGAAAAGTGAATCAGAAAATTGGAAGCTGTACGCAGCAAGATGTAGAGCTACATGTTCAAAAGGTAACTTTTTTCTAAATATAAAATTGTGTACAAAAATAGTTTTGAATAGTTCTTATTAACTATACATGTTAAATCTGTATGTTCTTAATAATTAGATTTGATATAAAATATTGAGATTTATATTACCAAATCAATTAACTTTTGTTATATAACAAAATACTTACTGACTTCAAATAACAAACGTTTATTTATTTGCTCACTATTCTGTGCTTTGGGCATATAGGGTTGGCCCATCTGGAGTGGCTCATCTCTTCCATGTGTCATTGACTATGCTCACTGGTATTTCTTGGACATCTTTTCCAGTGGCCTCTCTTCATCCAGCAGGCCAGCCCAGGCTTGTTGACATGGTGCCAGACTGGTTCCAAAGCAAGAGAGGGAAGCCTTAGTGTGCAAAAACTTTTCAAGCTTCTCTTGTGTCACATTTGCTAAATATTCCATTGGTCAAAGCAAGTCACATGGCAAAACTCAAATTTGAGAGGTGGAAAAGTAGATTCTACCTTTTAATGGGAGGAGAGGCAACATCATTAAAAAAGGACATGTATACAGGAGGAAGAGGAATTATTGCAGCCATTTTTGCAATCTACTATCATCACATAGGGAAAAATATAAAACATCAAAAAAGCTTTATTCAGTATCATGAAACTATTTTACTGTGAACTTATGTTGATTAATTATACTAATTCTTAATCATTGTATTTCCTTATTTCATTTCTGATATTTTACAGTTTTAAAAAAATTAAAAGAAACAGTATTGGTCTTGTATTTCAACAATAACTTCTTTTCATACAAGATTTATTTCACATCTTTTTTCTTCTCAGACATAAAAACTAGAAGTGCTCATTTTCATTGACTTTCAAAATACTGTAAGTGAATTCACATATATTTAGTACTATTGAAATAACTCTACAGTTTTCAACCTGCATATCTCAGATCCAAGCCTAGTTTGTATCACAAAATGCATCATTAAATTTCTCTTAAGCATTCTGCCCGATTACTCTATCTTACATATGTTTACACACATGCACACACACCCTGTGAGCATATGTAGGATAGAGCAGTCAGGCAGACTGACAGACAGATGCAGGAAGATAGACTCATACATGCATGCTTATTTGGGAGTAAGGTTATTTAACTGGAATTGTCATAGAACTCTTCAAGAATTAGAATATCTTGTTATTTTTTTACTGACCTAACTTGCCAAATTACTTTGTTCTCTTTGTGCAAATTTCATTTTAAACCAAGCCTACCAGGAAAGTCTGTAACCTGGTAAACACAAACCAACCTAAGGGTATGCTGACCAAGAAAAACAACCCCCTGTCTTCTAAGTAGCATATCTTTTTCAAAATTTTAGTGAATAGAGCAAATAAATGTACTTCTAAAATATCCTACTTGTCTAGCATTTAGTATAACATTAATAAATGTTAATAATAAATATAAAGCCTAAAGAGATTACAGACCAATTTTACTTCAGTAAAAATAATTGTAAAGCATCTCACATACAATAAATATTGTATACTAAATAGAATCTTATAATAAGCAATGACTCTCTCATATAAAAAGCAATGTCTTTCTATATTTATTTATTTATTTATTCAGCCAGCAGTTACTGAGTATATACATTGTGCCAAGCACTATGTGATGTTCTGGGGATCAAAGTGTTCACAACCTAATGAAAAAGATGATAAACTTGTACTAGTTATAAAAACAAGAGGTAGCTGCCCATTTCTCTAATTTTGCTTTGGAGTTTGAGTTTCCATTAACTTACCAAAGCGGGAAGCTCTACAACTTGGGTATAAGGGGTGGTGACAAATAAATCTGTTTTACTATGAGGAGGACTCGTAGGAAAATAGTATCATAGTACTTATAATAAAAGTATCCTCCTGATACTTTTTCTTCAGGTGTCTCAGCTGAATGCTAAATATGATCTACCAACTGGAAGAATATAATTTTCTTTCCTGAACTAAATGAGGTCTGTTTTTCTTTTGTGCTTAGCAGATTTTCCAGGCATAGCTGGGAATAATTAATAGGGTAACAAGTATTTTAAGAGTAGCTAATTCTTTATGACCTAACTGCTTTTTTGCACAAAAAGGCACAATTAGTGTGAGTGAATATTGAGGGATTTTAACACCAGAAAAGAATACCCTCTATGGCAGCTCCCACCCAGGAGAGCAGCAGAAAATGATATATAATATGTTCGATGAAAGAAGACAATGAAGAGATGTTTGGAAAAAAGAATGAGAAAAGGAAGAAGTATAGCTGAGTTGGGCTGACTTTGGTTCTAGTGGTAGAAAAAGCTAAATGCTGCTAACAGTAAACCAATTTGTTAACGACCCCTTGAACCTTCAAATGAATGATGATGTTTTTATATTCATTACCACAGAACTCATTTTACAGAGTAGGATATGAAGCTCTGAGGTTAAGTGATTTGTCTAACAATAGCTTTTATGTGACAAAGTGAGGACTTAAATCGAGACTCCTCAACTCCATTTATTACTTATTTATCCTCATTTGAATATTTCACCAACCCAGGGAGGTAGGCAAGAAATGTTATCCCCATGTTATAGGTGAAAAAAAAACGTGTACCATCTTGTTTGATTTTAGCAAGTAGTTTCAGTTAAAGAGGTATGCAAACTTCGCTTCATATTTAAGTCAACTGTAGTTTTTTTTTTAAGCAAGAGATAACAGGTTTTGTGTGTTTTGTGATATTTTTGGTAATCTCTCACTTTCAGATTTATGTGATCAGTTTGGCTGAACCCCGTTTGCCCCTACAGTTGGATGATGCTGTTCGGCCTGAGGTGGAAGGAGAAGAGGTACAAATCATACTTTTGAAATATTATGCTTCCTCTGTATGTTCAGTTTGTAAAACATTGAAAACTTGATGTCCTGCATTTATATGAAGGGTACCTATTGATTTGAGCTTTATTTTTATTTAAATGTACTCTTACATCAACTATTCTCAAACTTTTTGGTCTCCGAATTCCTTTACAGTCTGAAAAATAATTGACCCACAAGCTTTTGTTTTTATAAGTATACCTGTCAATATTTTACAGTATTCAAAGTTAAAATAAAAATTTTAATATTTATTAAAAGTAACAATATTATAAATATATCTATAAATCTTTGTAATATCTGGCTTAATAGACAACAGTTAGATTCTCATATCTGCCTCTGCGTTCATTCTGTTGTGATAGCACACATCATGAAGCCTTTGGAAGACTCCTCAGTATAGTCAGGAGAAAATGAGAATAAAAAAGTATTATGAAGAACAGATTTTCATGCACTGCCTGAAAGTGTCTCAAATACAATGAGAACTACTATTCTATCAGCTTTTATCTGTTCCTTCCGTCTTTTACTAGCTGATAAAATGCAGGAATCAATGAAAGTGCAGATGGTTAATTCTGATGCTCCAATAATGAAGCAAGGCTTTTGGAGATGGAGGGTGGGAGATGGAAAGAAAGCATCACTCCCTGTTCATTATCATTTCCCTTCTTTCCATCTCTCTCTTTTAACAGTAATGTCTCTCTAGTTCTTTTTCTTGTTTCTTGAATCCCTCATTTTTGGGTTTAATATTAACGCACATAAACACACCTATTGTCACTTAAAAGTAAACATAGCTTTTAAAAGTGTTTTCATGTTCTGAAAAAAAAATTAGTAAAATGTTTTTTCATCTTTTTTTAGGAAGGAAGAGCTACTGTTAACCAGGATACAAGATTAGACAACAGAGTCATTGATCTTAGGGTAGGCTTCATTTATTTATTAAGTAACCTGATTTATGCCAGAATCAAGGAGGGCAGGGATAACATACCTGTCTTGGGTTTATAGAACTAATTGACATTTGCATATGGGTGGTAAGTATGATAATATGAGAAACAGCTTCCCAACTGACCTTTCCCCTAAAAAGAATTGCTGTCAATAAGGACGGTTGAGTAATAGTTCACAGAATATTGACTTGCTTTGTTTTAAAATGACAAAGGAACATGAATCCAGTAAATGGACTTGCTTCCAGGTGATACCTATTTTAGACAAAGTAGTCAGCAAATGGAAACATAACCTTTAATATCCCTACAAAATTCTGAAATAAATTATATGCATATTTAGAACAACTGGGTGGAGATTAGTAATTAATGCCTCAATCCTTTTAATTCAATCTGAACACATAATTAACAATAAAGAAGTAGTTGGCCCTGGTGGTTTATATAGTAATCTCATAGGTCTTCTGTTTCCCTTTCTGGTTGGTTGCAAGTGAAAGAGTTCAGTGGTTTCATCATTGTAGTAAAACCAATGTCATCTTTCTTTCTTAATGTTTTGACCACATCTTCCTCCTTTACGTAACATATTCTACCTAAAACTTAAAGTCTTTGTCACCTTATGAGTTCTTTCCAACTTTTCTGCAGTCATACAGGTCTACCTTTTCATATATATGCATATGTTTACCCTGATTATTTGTTTTTTGTCTGCTGGTACCTTTTCCATATTAATTTGTAGGGTATAGTAAAGACCAGCAATCAAAAGTCCTCTTGGTACTCTGTAGAAACCTCAGGGCTCATAATTTTGGCCACAGCAATTAGACATCATGCTGTATTTTTGTCTGTGCTGTTGGTTCACACAAGTTATTATTTATGCTTCTAGAATTTGTCCCAAAGAATATTTTTCTTTGGCCCACATCATTGTTTGTTTTTTTTTTTTTTAATTTAAATTCATTGCCACCATTGAAAAAGAAAAAAGGGAGGTACATTAGATAGACATGGCTTTCTTTAAAAAGTTGGAGGTGAATCTGGCAATTTTGGGCCCACATGGCAATATCAGCTAGTGCTCTAGATGGGATATTATGTCCTTTAAACCCTACAAATTGATTTAATTGTATTCTGTTATTTTATAGACATCAACTAGTCAGGCAGTCTTTCGTCTCCAGTCTGGCATCTGTCATCTTTTCCGAGAAACTTTAATTAACAAGGGTTTTGTGGAGATCCAGACTCCTAAAATTATCTCAGGTATGCTTTGAGATATTTCTCTCATTGTTAAGTTGATTAATATTCGTTTTTTATTTTATTTTATTTTTTTAATTTGAGAATCCCAAATAACCCTTAAGGTTTATTACTATGAGACTATTTATTTTGAAGACTATGCTGTATAGCAACAGTCACATATCACTAACATCCCCTTATTTCAGGAATCATTATGTGATAATAATTATAAAATGAAGCAGTAACACACAAAGCAAAATTGTTGTTATATAAGTTCCACCAAAAACTCTCATTATGTAGGTTTCTTTTTAAATTGCTGTTATAATTTTGTTTTGTATAAACTGCATTGTAAAATCAATACTAAATACAACAGATGGTAAAATCTTAATTCTCATTTTTATATGAGAACTTTAAATCATTTTACCTTTTTTAGAGTTGCTTAAATAACACTAAAAAGTGTTATAAATGCCATTTAGTTATAAATAAAAAATTGAACATTGCATTCTTGATAATTAGAAAAATTATTAAGAATTTTCTTTTTTCTTTTTAAAAAAACAGTCATAATTAATTAGCTTTAATAGATTTGAAATTGATGCAGAAAGGAAGCATATGCATATGCAAAGAAGTAAAATGAAAGTCTAGGAAACCTCTCCTAAATATAAACTGTTTAGAATCAGATACAAGAATTATATAGCCTATGGTTTCTCTGCAATTCTTCATTTTCCAGTTTTTTTTTTTTTTTTAGTGAAGTACTTGAATCAAAAGTATAAACTTTTTAACAAGTTCGCATTTATAAGCTTATAATTTATAATAACATAAATGTTTATGTTTCAGCTGCCAGTGAAGGGGGAGCCAACGTATTTACTGTGTCATATTTTAAAAATAATGCATATCTGGCTCAGTCCCCACAGCTGTACAAGCAAATGTGTATTTGTGCTGATTTTGAGAAGGTTTTCTGTATTGGACCAGGTAAGGTTTTGGTAGTTACAGTTCTCTTCAAATTCATTAATTGGACCATAGTTAGGGTTTTAGAAACACATTTTATATAAAGACATTTTTAAAGCTTAAAATTCTTTTATATGCTGACTACATAGACACTAGACTTTAAGGTAAAGTGATAATATGCTTGGATAAACATTTCAAAAAATATGTATGCTCAATAGTTCTTTAAACAGTTGAGCATCATTTATGTGACTAGAATCATAAGCATTGAATATTCTTACAGAAGAATGCTGAAGAAAACTTTTATCTTGAGAATATCTTATTTTTAAAATATGTGCTTTGAAAATATATATCCTCTAAAACATATCTAAATATATTATTTATTATACTTAAGTATTATTAGAACAGAATTAGTTCCTATTTGGATTGTCCTTTCAACTCTCCATCAACATTAATGAACAAGTGTTGCAGTCTTCCAAATAATATATTTTGTCGTCCTTGATAATTCCTTACTTCTGTTGTAAATTTACAAATTTGCCTCTGTCTGCTTTGCTACTACTTTTATTCCAAAGCTCTTCTTTTTACTATTACTCTTTGTACTGTTCTTAATGTTGATAATATGCTAAAGACCATTAGAAATTACTAACAAATGCCTGATTTAATAGATTATATTAACATGGTTTTTAAGATATATTTGCTTAAAAGTCAAGCGTAGACACATAATCAAGTAGCATATTCTTTTATGAAGATAATTATAAGCAAAGACCAGCTTTACTTCATTAAAACTTATCAGTTATTTCATATATGTAAGTTTTTTGATAGCTTAGTAAAAATTAAATACCTGCTAATAAACTGGTATGATCATTAACTGTCTTAATTTTCTTAATATATTAAATAATTATTTGCCGAACACCTACTGTATGTATAGCTTTGCACTAGGTACCTTGTACATAAAAGAAGAATCAACCTGTACTTCTCAAATATTAATATGCACAAAATGCAGTCTGACCAGTAGGTCTGGGGTGAGGCTTGAGATTCTACAAGCTCCCAGGTACTGCTGATGCTACTGATTTGCAGACCATACTTTAAGTGACAAGAAATAAACATGGTGTCTGCTCCCAGGACAGAATAAGACATGTATACATATAACAGTTATAGGGAATAGTCAACTGATTTTCACAGCAAATAGTCAGACTGTGCTATACAGTCAACAGATTGATGTTAATTATGTGTTATATGTAGTGTAAAAAGAGGGAGAAGGTGGAGTTCGCTAGAGGCACATAAAAGAAAATGCAACTAAAATGAGCAATGAGGACAGAGTAGGAGATAAAGGCAGTGGAGATGGTGTTCTAGTCAAAAGAAACAGGATGAGTAAAGAACATGGAAGAAAATTAAAATAAGGCTAGTTAGTATTAAGAAAAATGGGAAATATAGGGTAGGCTTAAATTATGAGAACATAAAGCTTTTAGACTTTGTCATTTTATGTCTTATTACAGTAGTCATTTGGGAATCATAATTTACTGAGCGAGTATGTGTTATAGAAATATTAATATGAAAAATGGAGCAGAACTAGAGTCAGGAAAACTGGAAACAAAGAAAATGCAGTGAGGATAAGAGCTGGACTGAGGCTGAAATATGTATAATGTTACTTTGTTTATACAGATTTTATTTAGCTTGAGTCAAGTTTTAATAAAATTGAGAACTCACTATATTGAATCTATTTTTAATTATTGAGAAGGCTCATGAGATCCTGCATTCTCTCAGGGTTCTCATGAGTCTCATTTATTAATTTACATTTGTTACAGCTTTTACTATATATATGACTGTAGGAGTTTGTAATGAACTTGACATCCAAGAGAACGCTGAAACAGATGGCTTATCAAAAGTCTTTTCAACCCTATAATAATAATGAAAATAGTACCATTTGAGTACTAGTAAATAGAATTTTGTATTTAAATCCAAATTTCTCCAAAATTTGAAACACCATTTACTATGTCTTTTGTTAATGTTACAGTATTCAGAGCTGAAGACTCTAATACCCACAGACATCTAACTGAATTTGTTGGTTTGGACATTGAAATGGCTTTTAATTACCATTACCATGAGGTCGTGGAAGAAATTGCTGACACCTTAGTACAAATATTCAAAGGACTTCAAGAAAGGTAAAATATATATATATATATTTCATATCCCTAAATAGACTTAAGAATCAGTTTGAGTTCTTCAAAATAAAGCAATTATTGAGATGAAACATGTAAATTAAGTTTTTATTGAAAAAATATATAGAGAGACTTGATAGTTAGATGATCAGTTAATTAGTGAAAAAAAATCCAAACTCAAAATACTGTTCTGTATCCAGGTCAATTGGGGCTTCAGCTAGTAAACCTCATTTTGATAGGGAAGTTTACCATATTGTGAACAGCCTGACTATATTTATATTTTCCTTTATACTGACATCCTGAATGTCCCAAGAAACAGAGCCAATATCACTTTTATAGCAGTTTATTATTTGGGAGTTAGTATGGGTTAGTGATTAAGAGCTTAGATTCAGCTAGATCCAGGTATCCTAAATTCAAATCCAAGCTCTGCCACCTATCTGTGTGGGCCTTGTGCAAGTTATTTAACTGTGTCTCAGTTTCCTTATATAAGTGAAGTGAAGGTAGCATTATTACTTTACCTCAGAGGTAAAAGTTTTTTTAGTCCACTTGTTTCTAATCTTCACTGATTGTCTGTGTAAATTTAGCCTATGTCAAGAATGGTTAATTCTTAGATCAATTTATATTTACATTGAGTGCCTAATAAAGATTAGAAACTAGTACACTGAAGGGACTTTTGACATATTTGGGCCTGGTGAATTGAAAGCATTTACAGAGCATTATTAGATATGTTCTTGATGTTCAGAAATTGAATTATGTAGGATGTTCTTTAAGGTACACCCTCTAAACTGGCAAACATTTTCTCCCTTTTTAAAGGTCATTGAAAGTTTTTTACTTGTGAATGTTTAACAGAGAAAATAAGAAAAGAAAATGGAAAGCAAGTAGGATCAAGAGTCTTTTTTTTCCTTTCTTCATACTTGTGACAATAGTCCAATATTAAGTAGGCTATAAGAGACTTATCTAGTGCTTTGATAACTGACAAAGTGTACTATATTTGAAATTTTTATTTGAAGACCACCGATTTAACTATTAATTATTTGAATATGCTTCATTGATACCTAAAAAGAGTATAAAAATATTATGAATCCATTTGCTCCATTGCAAGTCCAATGAGTAATTTTAAGAACACAGAAATTAATTATTGATCTTAAAAAATATTATAGCATATGCACCAATATTTTCCAGGCATTCTCTACATTGCATTGTACCTTTAATGACTAGACAATTGCACACAGCCTTTAAAAAAAAATTTTTGTTTTCTGAAATATTTCAATACAGTTCATTTTAAGCAACTTTCATTCAGACATAATCTCTGGTCCACCTTATATTTCCTTATAAAACAAGCTAACCTTTGAAACTACAATAAAGTAATAGAACTTTTCTTATCTTTTCACATTTATAATTCATGAAGGTTTCTGAAGCCCATTTATTTTAAGTGTTGATATCTTCTCTATTTAATATTGGAATGTGAAATTGCCACTTTGATTTTTGTAACAACAGACCAACCATGAATCAGGCCTTTGGGATTAATTATATCTCTACTAACAAATTAGAGACTTAGATACCATCATCACTGGACTTCTTCAGCAACTTGGAAATAAGAGCCTTCTTTCTATATCGATAAGTCATTTAGGAATTTCAGGTTTTTGTATCAGTTGTAAATTGGGCTACCTGGCTTGTCCCTTCATATTTTTCATTAATATTTATCTCATAGAAGAATAATATGCAAATGTATTTTAAGACATTGAGTCATATTTTTGTATTACCATTGATAAACATAAATGAAGTTAATGTCCAAAGCAAAGAAAAAAATTTAAAAATCAATTATTGAGGTCATCTTAACTCATCAAGATTTGAATAAATCAGTGGCCAAGCTTTTTTGCACCTATGAAAGTCTTTAAGACAAATCGGGAATTGATAGTATTTTAACTTCTACTCTTTTCATAGAATGTAAACATACTTTTTACTATTAATTATGGAAAAGTTTAAAACATAAAAGTAGACTAATGAACCTCATGTACTCATCACCCAATTTCAACCATTGTCATTCCATGACCAATTTTGTTTCACCCATCTCTACCACCCCCTATTATTTCGAAACAAATCTCAACTATCATTTCATCCATAAATATACTTTTTAATCTTAATAAAATATTATCCTCCAGTTCAGTGTAGTACACATTTGTCTTATGCCTATTGATTAGAGGCTAGACACTATACTAATCATTAAAATGAGAAATAATTTGGCACTCTCATGAAAAAACTTACAGTGTAATGGGAATAAGACAAGTATTCATTAATTTGGTCTTCCTTAATGATAACAAGAGTTATTAAAGAATTAAAAAGTCAAAATTTTTAATGCCTAATAAAATGGATATTTTATGTTTCTAACAGTGTTAGCTGATATGAGATAAACTTAATCCATCAGTGCCACCATGGTGACAAACAACATAAGACTGAAAGATAGTATTAAATATTTTGTGTTTAAATTTTATTCTTTAACTTAAACAATTTCTCGATAACACTTTTTCTTGGTAGATACACTGATTCAAAGATGATTTTATGTGACAAAGAGAGCTCCTCAGTACCTACCAGATATTTTTTCTTTGCTGTTGCTGCTACTACTGACAAGCCTGAAGTTACTGAGACAAATATGCACTGAGGCTGATTTTACACAGAAAACTTTGCTCTAAAACCATTTCCTTTTGCGTTACTCTGAATTTCAAAATTGTTATCAGTGGAACATAAAACTAATAGTTATACAGTAGGCTCTTGGGTCCCTGTCAGCTGGCCACTTAGGAAGAGGATCTCTGGACAGCTAGGAGGCTCTGTGAGACTGAGTGGATCAGCTGGCTATGGAGCTTCCACGAACCCTGAAACTCCCAGGTTACCCTTTTCTTGTCCTCGCACATATAGTGACTACTGTGAAATGTTAAAAATGTTGTTTCTTTGTTCAAAGAAAAAAATGTGTAGTATCAAGTGAGTGGAAGAGTAAAAGCTGTATGTGCTCTTTATTTTGCCAGTAATAGTAAAAATTTTTTAATGATTTTTATGTTTTGCCACAGTGACCTCTTGTGGAAAAAACATTTATCTCATACATTTTTATTAACAGAATTATTATTATTCAAATAGGTTTCGAACTGAGATTCAGACGGTAAATAAACAGTTCCCCTGTGAGCCATTCAAATTTTTGGAGCCAACTTTAAGACTAGAGTATTGTGAAGCATTGGCTATGCTTAGAGAAGCTGGAATTGAAATGGGAGATGAAGAAGATCTGAGGTTTGTCTGTGATTTTTAAAACTTGAGTAATTAGGTTTGAAATATGAAAATATATTCATGAGTGATTATTTTTTTCACCCAGCTGATAAACTTTAGTTTTATTTTTTTATATATATGGTACAATGCTGTTTTATTTAATATGTGAAATAAAATGTTATGATTTAATGTGGTTTGCCTGAGCTTTATTAGTTTCACTTATAAATACTAATGTTTGTTTCCTCCTACCATATTTGTAATGCTTTAATAAAAATCATTGTTATTTAGGTGATATAAATTCAGATCATACAAGTTATAATTTTGAAGCAAATTATGTAGTTTAATATAGATACGAAATAACCATCTAATATTTTATTCAAGAAATTTAAAAGTAAAACATTACAACAATTTATATGTATGTAAGAGGGAAAGAGATAATATGATTGTCATTTTTTAGGTTTTTTTTAACATTTTATTTAAAATCCTTTATTTTTGTTTGTTTATGGTTTTAAGCATCTTGTACATAGCTAGATGACATTAGCAAATCAAACATTTTATAATAAAGGTGGGTGATATTTTCTTAAGTTTTTAGAAATTGATCTTAAATGGGATAGATATAAAGTAGCAACCTCTTGACTTTAGAGATTTAACTGGTTTATATACTGTATTTTAAAGACTTAGAAATACTGATTTTTGTTTTATAAACCTGTGATAAAGAGTAATGGATTTGAAGTGGAATCATTTAATGGCAAGAAAAGCCTATATTAGTATTGTGAACTTTTACTATATGTAATTGTAGGAAATTGTTTCAAAACATCCATGTCATTTCTGAATCAATGAATTGCTAAATTCTATTTATGCTTTTATTTAAACGTTAATGAGCAGCATCTACTACATGTTTAGTCACTGTTCTAGGTGCATGTATTTACAAGTTGTTTTCAATAGTACTTGCCTTTTTAAAATGAAGCAAAATAAACAACAATGTATTTTGGCTGAATTTTTTTTATCCCTTGAGAACTTCAAATACAAGAGATACCTTATTAACTTATTAACTTTTTTAAGTTGCTGTTTGATCTTCAAACACCTGATTTCATGTTTTTTGTTTTTCAGTACACCAAATGAAAAACTGTTGGGTCGTTTGGTAAAGGAAAAGGTAGGATGTTTGTACATGCAGTATTTCTTTTCTAAATCTGAAATGTATCCTGGTATTAACATTAAGTTGCAGAGGTGACTGATTTTTCTAAAATAGTATGATTCCAGAATAAATTAAAACTTAGAGGAATAATATTTTTTTAAAAAAATCTTGGAGAAATAAAAATATTTAGATGGGCTTTGCCCAAACGGTTTGATTAGCTCAATATTCAATTTTTGTACTAAGTTGTACTGAGATATCTCTAAAAGTGTTATCTATGTCAGGTTATCAGATTAATTAGAAAGGACCTCAAGATGATTAGATATTATTTAAAAGTAGTCTTCCCTGAGTACCCTTACTGCCTCTATGTGAAAGCTACTTTCAATCATCTCAATTTCTAAAACTCCAAAGACGATAAAAGCTAAATTTAATGTATTCTTTAAAGAGATTAAGAGAATTGTGTGATGAAGTGAAAACTTCAAGTGAAGTCCTTGAGCTCCTCCTGCTGGTTGCACTCTCAACTGTTAAACTGACTGGGGAACTAACATTTCTGAAATTGTGCTATGTTGTGTTTATACCTTTAAAATGCTATTTTAGCAAAGCCAATTTCAGTTTATCGATTGTTGACATTCCCTCTACAATCCAGCTTTAGTAAAAATGTTTAACATCAAAACAGTTAAAATGTGATTGGTTTCTTTTTAATTATATCTAGGTAACATAGTATTCTTTCTAACAAAAATGTCGTAATTTTATGGTAATATTATTTATTTCAGTTGTAGTTTTTATGTAAAGAAAACTACCAAATTTGTTTTAGATATCTAAAAGTTTAGATATCTAAAATTTAATTATTGGAAAGATAAGGTTTTTTAAAGATGAATATTATAAAAGTGTCAGTTTTCCCAAAATAATTTATGGATTTCTTTTTTGTTGTTGTTGTTGCCACTTTTTATAAAACACTAAGATATTTGGGATAATTTAACATAAAAAGTTAAAATGTATCTGAAGGACTAAATGAGCTAGAATGGCAAAGGAAAAAATGAAAAGTTTGCAAGCAGTATAAGTTTCAGTAGGGGACAAATTGGAGAGATTATATATTTCAGAGAAAAATAAAATAAACATTTGGACTATAACTGAATAGTCCTAAAAATTAAGAATTGGAAGAATTCATAACATCATGGCAAAATATTATAGGCTAAAGATATTACTTGAAAGAAGCAAAATACTTATTACATATAAAGTGTTATTACAGTAATCTTGAAGCACAAAACCTGTATATAAAAAAAGACAGTTGATTACCAAAATGTTAGCCACCTTTTTACTTTTATTAAGCTTTTTAAAAAACTATTTTAATCCTATTTATTCTTTTCATAGTATGATACAGATTTTTATATTCTTGATAAATATCCATTGGCTGTAAGACCTTTCTATACCATGCCTGACCCAAGAAATCCTGTAAGTAACTTTATTTTAAATAACTTGTTTTGGGAAAGAAGGAAAACTTTATTGTCACTATGTCAAATTGTACAAGAATAATGGTTTTCATTAGTAATTTGCAGTTTTAATGGTCACAGTGTTATATGTATTACTACTAGTTTCTATCAATTCGGGTCAAAATAAAATCTGAACATTTTAGCAAATTGGTCCCAAAAACCTATATTAGAAATCATTTTTATGTGTTATTTTTTGAAGATTTACAAGGAAGAAACACCATATAAATGATAAAGAGTATTAGTAGATTTAGAGACATGAACAAATTATCTTATTATTGACCTTGAACTAAGAATTTACATTCTGTCCTGGTAGCTAATCTGAATAATGTCTTATGGCCTTTTACTATTTTTCCAATGCAGTGGTTCTTAAACTTTAGTGTATATCAGAATCCCTTGGAGGACTTTTCAAAACACAGATTTCTGGGCCCCATCACTGGACTGTACAAGTAATTTGGGGTAGGGCTTGCTAATGTGCAAAAGTTCGGGGTAATACTGATATCTCTGATTTAGGACTCACACTATGAGAACCTCTGGTTTATTCAAAGACAGGGAAAGTAAGTTAAAACCTGATAGGAATAGGTTAAGCTATGGTAAATTGATGTTTAATTTGCTTTCTTTAAAAAGAATTTAATTGGTAATTTGAAGTTCCAGAAGTGACCCAAAAAGCATATCACACTTAAAAACATTTTAGTTGATAAAGCAAAATAAGAATCAGCAGTAATTCTTAGAAGTTAGATATGGTGCTCTGATTTGTTATTGGAAG
Source organism: Macroglossus sobrinus (assembly GCA_004027375.1). Classification (NCBI taxonomy): domain Eukaryota; kingdom Metazoa; phylum Chordata; class Mammalia; order Chiroptera; family Pteropodidae; genus Macroglossus; species Macroglossus sobrinus. The sequence continues at coordinate 88,967 of PVKZ01000072.1, forward strand.
GTGTGGCAGAGGAGGAGCATAAAATCTGATAGAAGGCAAGGAAGAAATTATTTAGCCCTCACTAGTTTAATCCTGTTTTAGAGAAATTGGGCTCATTGGAGCAGGCTACTCCATTAATTGTAGGAAAAAATGAATTTGCTCTTCATGCAACAGATTTTTTTCCCATGTATGTGTAATGTAAATAGGATGATAGCCACTTGAAAGTGGTTTTTGTTTGTTTTTCCTGCAGAAACAGTCCAACTCTTATGATATGTTCATGAGAGGAGAAGAAATTCTGTCAGGAGCTCAAAGAGTACATGATCCTCAGCTGCTAACAGAGAGAGCCTTACATCATGGAATTGGTAAACAACTTAAATATATTTAGGAGAGTATATATATTCTGAAAACAGTACATTTTAAACCATTTAAAGACTTCTCAAAAACACAGTCATTTGTTTTAATCTTCATTGAACATTAATTGCTTTTGTACTTTTTTTTTTTAAGCTAAATAGGATGATAAATTATGTTTGTTTTGCTTTTTTGTAGATTTGGAGAAAATTAAGGCATACATAGATTCCTTCCGCTTTGGAGCTCCTCCTCATGCTGGTGGAGGCATTGGTAATATTCCTTTAATATGACAATAATATTTACAACCCAGATTTTATTTGGCACAGTGTTCATCCAGTTCTAACTAAATTTCTTTAGCATTAGACTACAAAAAGTAAATATTGTTAATGCTTACAAATAAGTCCATATGTGCTAAAGTGTAATACAAATTTGAATTATATGAATTTTTGAAGCGTGTTATGACTAAATTAAAATTATATTTCCAAAGAACAAAATGAACAACTAACTTGTATGTTCTAAAATATTGTAATAAAATTCTAGCCATTCTTTTTTTCTTAAGAGTTTAAAAGCAAAAGTCTTATAAATTGAATGTCCTGTTTTCTTTCTGTAATCTTTCTGTATCAGATAAGCCAAATTAAAGTTCTCCCTCAAGTTATCTCAGATCACTGCTAAATGTTTTTATTGAAATGTAACATGTCATTGACTTTGTTAGGACCACCTCTAGAATATATATGTTAAGATACTGCTTAGTAATTTAAAATGAGTGTTTAATTCAACTTTTGGATGTCCATATCAAAGACTCTTTTTAAAAGAATTCTGAATTTATAGTTTTGTTGAATTTTTGTCTGTTGTTTGTTTGAGGTGAATAGGTAATATACTTTGAAATTTTTCAAATTAAAAGGATGTAGAAGAGTGTCATTCACTTCCCTATGCAAAGATAATTTTTCATATGCAAAAATATACTTTTTAAAATATATTTTTGTACAAATTGTAGCATACTGTATAAATCATTCAGTACCTTGCAATTTTCACTTACTCTATTTTGTAACTTTATCAATACCTAAAGAGCTTTTTTTTTTAATCACTACTAGAATCTATTGATAGGCTATACCATAATTTTGTTAACCAGCTTCCTTGTTGGACATATAGGTTGTTACCAGCGTTTTATTGTTACAGACAAAGCTAACATGAATAAATAATTTAATAAGTTTTAATAGGAAATTTATGACTATTTTTTCTTAGAGTTTTCAGTAATGTGTATTGTGTATAATATTACAAACTTTTGTGACTGACCATATAAATTTTATTATTACTTATGAATAAAGACACTTGAATGGTTATTAAAATATCACCTGTTTTTGATAACATTTGAAAGGAAGGTGGAACATAGTGGTTTTTTAAGATTAATTAGTTTTTGATTACTATGATACAAGGTTCAAATTACATCGTAGATTTTTTTTGTAAAGAATACAAATAAAAATGTTAATTCTCTTATTTATATTTCTATTTTAGAGTTAAATAGATTCTTTTAACATTAAAAGTTGTTATGTAAAAGTATTCTCTGACCTTTCCTTCTTCATGTGGTCTTTTAGTCTTCTGAGATAGATGAACCAAATTGCACATAAGAAGTTATCTTTACTAGTTTTTCTCTATTTATTAGGTGGTACTTGGTCTTAATTCTTGTTAGTAATATGATATTTAAGTTACATGTCAAAATCAGCCTCTTCTACACTCAAAGCATTTAGTAGAGTAATGTACTCTAGAGTCATTTATACTGGGAACCACCATGTTACATGTCTACTGAATTACAGTAAATTTCTGGTACTTCCATTAATAAATTTACTTGAACAAGTTTTATGGCTCTCATCTTCTACTGATGACCTGGACTACTCATTAAAATCTGGTCTCATTTGAAAACACACAGGCTTATAAAATAGGGTTTTTTTTGTTTGTTGAAATCATAAATTTTAGACATTTACATCAACGGTTGTAGTTCACATTTCACAGAATCCATACTACTTAAGGATATCTCATTTTTGTCCTTCCCACATACAGCATCGTCTTTATTTCTGAATCAGACCCAAAACATTCAATTATAAATAAACTCAAAATAATAGAAGTCATTTTCCTTCTAACAAAGAAAGTATTTTGTTGATAAGTGGTATTATGTTGGTAGTTTTCAATAAGTAAAACCCTGAAAATTTTTCAGAAAAGGAATCAATATTTATTTTGTTTTCCCTAGGGTTGGAACGAGTGACTATGCTGTTTTTGGGACTACACAATATTCGTCAGACCTCAATGTTCCCCCGTGATCCCAAGCGACTCACTCCTTAAAGAAAGCCATGCTTTACATTTTCTCCAGTAACCTACTATTGATCAGGCTGTACCTTAGGTACTTAAAATATGCAGTAGAATACATGTATTATCTAAAGTGCCACAGTTAATTCTGGATTCATTTAGTATAAGTTACTTTAAAACAGAAAATTTTTATAACTTTGGACATGTTTCAGTAGGAAAGGTTGAATGTTTTAATGAAAAATTCATATGGTTATGTTAAAAATTCCTACTGTATTACTACAATTAATGTTAACAGTTTTAAACAGAATTGTAAATTGTTTTATTTTCTATATTACAGTGGCTGCAATATTAATGTCTTAAATTTTCAATATTTGAACTTATATTTTTTAATTCTGACATCGAGATAAAAATTGGGGAGCATTTGAGATCTTGCTCCTCAGTATATGTCATGAATTTGATTCAAATAAATTCTTATAAAAATTCAAAAAAAATTTATGGAGGTATGTGAGATTTTAATGAATGTATCATTGGCATATTATGAAAAATTAGGTAGACAGTATCAATTCTTAAAAGTCGTATCCCGAAAGCATGTAATACTGGTTAGAAAATATGCAGTATAATTTGTATTACATTGTAAAGTCTAAACTTGAAATTCAATAAAATTTTAAAGGTAATTATGATGGTCTTTGTGTAATTTCATGGCAGTCTGATTTTATAACTGGTTCTTGGCATTTATAATTTGAGAAAAGAAAAAATGTATAACTGGTTTATGTAAATGCCTAAAAACAAATATATTTGTTTGAAAACGGATATATTCATAATATGTATTCATATCAAGATATAAGTTCACATGGTTATAAGGATAGAGCTCTTAAAGGTAAAAACTTGGGTTTTTGAGTTTATTTCACATAAAAAAACTACAGTATTTTTGTTTCATTTTTAACTGGTATTAGTGTTTAGTGAGTGCCACTAAAAAGCACTCCCATTTTCCCTACCCAAAAGAAATTTCTTTGTAAGAATTACAATTAGAAACACTTTCCTTCTAGATTATTAAATATGTTGATGCTAATGTTAATTTTACAGTGAACCATACTTAATAGGCAGGAACAAAACAATGTAATGCATATATTTTCCTGTGGGGGAAAAAAAAGAATACAGAAATGTCCGACTTTATTATCCCCGAACCATAAATACCTGCCCATTATTTTTGAAAGTTAATTTATTTCATCATCTAGATTGAGCTCTTTGAAAATAGAGATTTAATTTTTATATCTTTCATTTCAAAGCCTCTTGACAACAGTGTTTAATAAATTTAAACACTATAAGAATAAAACGGACTATCTTTTTCTGTATTGTGTAATTCTCAGGCCCTAAAATAGTATAATAAAACGGCCGTCGATTCTTAACAAATTTACAGAATTATAGCTTCTTCCAAAATAAATAATTTGTAAAGTCTTGGAATGATATCTTTTTAATTTAATTATTTTTATTATGAAATATTTTAAACATACCAACCAGATTGGAGCATAATAAATAGAATACCCCTTTTTTTGATACCCAGCTTTATTAAATCTTAACATTATATTTGCTTCTAATATTTCCTTTTTTCAGAAATAAATGTAGATAAATTTAAGGTTTCCTATGTACCTACCCCAATTCTATTTTTTCCCTTTCCTAGTAGTAACTACTACCTGAATTCAGTGTTTTTAAATTCTTTTTAATGTTTTTTATATTTTAACTAAAAGTTTCTATGAACATTTTTGAAGATTAAATTGATATGTATATTATGGGATTTTAAGTGTAATTACCTTGAATTTTTAGAATCATATGGAAAAACTTGGAGTTTTACTATTTCAACTCTTTCCTCTCTTCCTCTTTATTGAATGAATGAGCATTTTAGTCATTCAATGAATGCTCTTAATTTTTTGGCATTTTATTCTTTAATTGTAAAATATATTGATATTCTTAATATCTTTCAAAATTGGTTTTTAATTTGTAGTTTATGCTATACCTTACAATTTTTTTCTATAATGATGCACTATGGAACTTTTTATGTAAATGCCTAAAAAGAAATGAAAACATATATTCATAACATGTATTCATATTAAGATACAAGTTCAGATGGCTGTAAGAATAGAGCTCTTAAAGCTGAAAGCTTGGGATTTTTTTTTTTTTACTACATTTTTAAATTGTTAGTAAGGCATAAGAATACTATCAGTTGCCAGTTTTTATGTGTTGCCTTTTTATAGTTCTAATAGTTTGTAACTGAGTGTCTTGTATTTTCAAAGTAGACAGATGTGAGGAAGAATAGCATAGTAGGAAAAAGTGCCTACACTGCATGGAGGCAAATGCTGATTTTGCTATTTATTAGCTGTATAATCTTGGGCAATTTACTTATCCTGAACTCTCCTTATTTGCATAATCCCATCTCATGGAACTATTGTGGGGATTGAAAACTATGAAACACCTAGAATAGTATCTGGCAAATTAGAAGAGTTTTATAACTTCCTGTCTATTTCTTATATCACATTTACTTATTGTATTAATTAAGCCCTCTAGTAGAAGGTTGAATAAAAGCAGTAATAGGCATGCTTTTCTCATTTTGATTTAATTTTAAATACTTCTAAAGCATCAAATACTTCTTTTTGTATTTGCTGTGATTATTTTTTACTTTTAGTTTTGAATATGGTAGATTACAATAGTAGAAATTACTGATATTTTTCTGGAGTAAATACTATGTATCACTATGTATTTTAGGAATGTGACTTGCTAATATATACAACAAAATTCATCTCGAGTGTATAGGCCATCGTTATAGTCAGTCACTTCTGGCAACCAAAGATCTACTTTTATCATTATTTTGCATTATCTATGGTTTCATATAAATGGAATAGTACAACATATAGTCTTTTGTGTTTAACTTCTTTAAGCATGATGTTTTTGAGATACATCTATGTTGTATATATTAATAGTATATTTTAATTATTAAGTAGTATTGCAGTGGATGAATATGCCATAATTTGCTTATTCATCACTTGATGGGCATATTCAGTTTTTAACCTATAATGAATAATGCTGCTATAAATAACATTTGTTTTCGAGTGTTTGTGTAGACATGTTTTCATTTCTATTAAGTAGGTATTTAGGAATGAAATTCCTAGGTTGTACGAGAAAGTGTATGTTTATAAGATTCTGCCATACTGTTTTCCAAATGGTAGCTATACCTTTGCACATTTCCACCAGCAGTGAATAAGAATTTAAGTTACTCCACATCATCACCAACTTCAGAAATGTCTTTTTAATTTTAGCTGTTCTAGTGATTGTTTCATAGTATCTCATTGTGGCTTTAATTTGCACTTCCCTATTGATTAATGGGTGTTGAGCATATTTTCATGTGTTTATTGGCCATTTGTATATCTTCTTTGGTGAGGTATCTTATCTTTAGCCCATTTCTTTTATTGGGTTAATTATCTTCTACTTGAATTACAAGAGCTCTTTATATATTCTGAGTATGAGCCTTTTGTCAGATTTTTGTTCAGCAACTAGCTTCTCTCAATCTGTTGCTTGCTTTTTATAAAGGGCAAAAGTTTTTAATTTTATAGTTGTGCTTTTTGTGATGTTTCAGAAATCTCTGCCTAAACCAGTGTCACACGTATTTTATATTTTATGTTTTTAGTAATTTGAGCTCTTTTAGGTCTATGATCCATTTCAAGTTAATTTTGTATACGGTATTTGTAAGGGTCAAGGTCCTTCTCCCCACTCCACTCCCTATATAGCTATTTTGTTGATCCAGCACCATCTGTTGAAAAGACTATCCTTCCCCTGTTGAATTACCTTGACACCTTTGTGGAAAAGAGTTGACCAGTAAGTATACGTCACTTTCTAAACTCTGTTTGCCATTGACCTATATGTGATTTTTGCAGTTTTAAGTAAATCTTGAAATTAGGGATTAAAAGTCCTCCGAATTTCTTCTCCTTTTTTTCAGGATTATTTTAACTAATCCTAAATCATGTGCCTTTTCATTTAAAATTTTATATCATTTTGTCAATTTCCCCAAAAAATTATAAGATTTTGATTTAGATGCGAATTACTATCTTAATATTAATTCTTCCAGCTCATGAATATGAAATATCTTCTCATTGTTTTTAGGTCCTCTTTGCAATATATTGTAGTTTTCAGTGTTCGTGTACTATTTCGTCACATCTCTTTGTAAATCTAACCATGTGCTTTTGGAAAGAGCAAATATTCTGTCCTTGTTGAGTATAGTGCTATAAATAGTGGTGATAGTGTTGTTCAGAATTTCTGTGTCTTTCCCGGTTTGGGGTGGGGGTTGTGTGTTTTTTTGTTTTGTTTTTTTGTCTAGTTCTATCAACTGCTAAAATCAGTTGATTTTGGAATTGTCTGTTTCTTTAATTCTGTAAATTTTGATTCATGCATTTTGAAGCTTTATTATGCATATACACTGTTATGATTGTTATGTCTTTCTGATGACTTGGCCCTTAATATCTGATGAAATGCCCCTTTGTAACTCTGGTAACTCTGGTAATGCTTTCTTAAAAGCATTGCCATTTCCATCTTCTTACTTATTGTTTGCATGTTATATCTTTTACCATCATTTTACCTTTATCCCACTTGGGTGTATCTATTCATTGGCTTTTATTTATATTATAAACATCATCTACTTGGGTCTTATTTATACATTCTGACAATCTCTACATTCGAATTGGAGAGTTTATCCCAAAAGATTTAATGTAGTTATTTATATGATTAGATTTGTACGTACCATTTTAGTGTTTCCTATTTGCCTCCTGTTTTTTGTTCCCCATTTTTCCTTTCCTGTCTTTTTTTAAATGACTTTAAATATTTTTTAGAATGTCATTTTAGTTTTCTTATTGGCATTTTAACTAAGTTTCTTTGTATTTTTTTAGTGATTGATCTAGAGACTATAATATACATTCTTAACTTTTATAGTCCACTTGTAGATGCTAATTTTATATTTAAGGATTTTATATCTATGTATTGGTCTCTTCCAGTTTGGAAATCTATGGCATATTAACTTTTGTTTTTAGGAACTGTTAGAGACAGAGAAAGTTTTATATCTAATGGGATAGTGTTCATAGTGCTGTCAACATAGTTGTTTTTCCTTTGTAGATAACTTGGCCTCTTTCCTTGATAGCTTTTAAGTTGCCTGTTTTACCAGTTCTTTGTGATCTGTTCAATAGTTATTCAACTTGCTCAGTATTCAGTGTGCTTTTTGTCTATGACGCACATTTGTTTTTAATTTTAGAAAATTCTCAGCAAATATCTCTTCAAATATCGCTTCTTTATCATTTTCTCCATTTTTTTTTTAAACATCGGTTAGCTAAATTTGGGTCTCTAACTCTTATGTATCACATTTCAATGACTATATTTTTATTTCTAAAATTTCTAATTAGTAATTCTTATTTATGCTTATTTTTATTCATACATTGGTGGCAGTTATGCCATCATTTATGCCTTTTGATAAATTATCATACTTCTATAAAATATTTTGTCCCTGTCTTTTGTCCATTCTTGACATTTGTTCAGATAGAAGGGGTTATCACATGTAAACTCATTGGACCATTTTAATTATAATACGAAAGAAGAAAATATTTAAACAATGACTAGATGCTATCTCCTAGCACAGTAGTTTTTAAATTAAGCTGTTGCCCAGTTGACATTTGCAGTGGCTAAAAGCATCAGGCTCCACATGAAATCTTCTCTTTGGCTATTGCACGGAGCAACAAAGGGTTCTAGAGTAGAGTCAAATTTGTATTGAGGCTTTTGTCATGGACCATCTCCTGTACTGCACTTATATTTGATTCACATTTTATTCTTGGGGTTATCACTTTTTGTTTCTTTGCTACATGTTTATCTTTGTTGGCCAACTCCCCCTTTCAATCACCTATTTTTGTAAAATGTCACATGAGTTCACAAGTGAGAGACAAGGAAGCAACACAGCCACACACTTTGCTATTTGTATGAACTGATTAATATGTGCAGTGACCAATCACTGACAGACTTTGAAATAAGTGGCATGATTAATTACTGATCATAATGGAAATCCGTTATTTACAAAGTGACCTGTGGACTAAAGAGCGAGTAGTGAAGTTTGTATTTTATTCAATTACTCATAGTTAATATACCAATTTGAACCATATTTTTAGGGACTGCTATAATTTAACAAAACAATAACTGAAAATTTTATTTATCAGAACTATGCAAAACCAGGACTACATATATGTATATTCATTGTCAGCAAAAGCTCTTCATATGAGCCGGATATATCTATTTGCCCCACTCCCCTTGCCACTCACTGCCCTTTTCTAGTCTGCTTTGTGCCCTGGGAGGCCAAATTCTATGGACCACATCAAACAGGACCCTTCCCAATGGCTTCTAATGGGTTTGGTCATTGGAAAGTACCAACAGGAGATCCGATGGAAGAAGAGAAAGGTCAGGATATTTATTTCCCTTCTCTGCTGGGCCACATTTTGGCTATGGCTTCTCTCTTCTGAAGGCCACAGGTTCCGTTGAGCAGAAGGTCACAGCTCCCTTGCTATAGCCACAGCTTCTCCATAGGTCCCAGTTGCTACACCTCTTTTTGCTCCTTCAGGCCTAGAGGTGGTAATAGCTTCCTGTAGTAGCTAGCTCTAAGGTGCTTCACCATCCCAAGCTTCCCAAGCCTTCGTTTACGGCATCTTCTCAAAACTCTCTTCACACATACTTTTTCTGAGTGTACCATATGTTTCTCATCAGGACCTATCCTACCTAATGTCACACTGTTTGTGAAAAATTATATGTACATATCCAAATATATTTATGTACTCAGAGGTCTGAAAGGATATAAATAGTAATGTTATTTTTTAACACTTTGCCTTTTTCCTGTTTTTTAAAATAAGTAGATTACATATATTGATGGGTTATTCTGAGCTTCAAAATTTATTTTTCTAATTTAGTCAAATCTTTATGCAAGTGTCCAAATTAATTACTTTTTAACATATTCAGACATACCTCTGTATGAGTATTCTTTAAAGTTCTAACAAAGAAGAGTTGATCATGCAGCAATTCATATTAAGGAATTCCTGAACAGGAACAAGTTTCATGAATTAAATGAGATTAGTTGTCTACTTTCTTAAATAGAGTTAAGTCAGAACATGCTTTGTACCCTAACAGACTCTTGCATCTGGGCTGTCACTAGATCTAATTTGGGAGAGCTAACATTTCCAATTTGAAGAAAAACTATTGACATACACACAAATAGTTTTATTGCTGCTCCGACTGGTTATTAGTCATAGCTTCTACATATTCAATTTAATATTTTCTTCAAAACCAGACCTAATTGAATTTTTCACTTGGGAGAAGTATTAAAATGCTAATTGCAAAACTCTTGTGTTCTTATTGTTGTCACTAGAGTATTTAACAAGGAAAGCAGACATGGTGGGTGCTAAATATGTATACAAATTGGATTTTGAAAATGCCTATGTGACTTTTATTATTGGAAATGCTGGAGGGTTTGTTTGTTTGTTTTAAGGTGATAGGAAAGTAAAACATTCCTTGAATATTTTTTTAAAAACTTAACATAGAAGAACATCCTAAAAAATCTATTCACTGGAATTCCTTACCTTTACCCTGATGGTTTCTACAGCACTACTTGTAAAATGCACTGTACTGGTTTTATGAATGTGGATTAAAAAGAAATTTCCTCCATAAAAGTTTTATAGTTACCCCATTTTTAGAAGATATTCAAAAAGTATAATAATAATAATGTCCTAGTTTATTTTTACTTTCCAAGTCTAGAATACATGGAAATAATAACTATTGAACAGAATACTTCAGAGAATACTGTTCTGACCTATCTACGTGGAATGCTGTCAGGTTTGAGTGGTGCTTAGAACAGGAGTGGGCTCTTAAACAGGTCCAGGCTGTGGTTCAAGAACCCATGGTTCTAAAGCTATCAGTGGTAAGAAAAACACCATGTGGAGTTTATAGGAGGCCCCGATAGAATCACCACATAGATCCTTTAGCTTCTGGAGCAAGGCTATGCCTTTTGCAACAGAGAATTATACACCATTCAATAAATAGCCCCTGGCTTGCTTACAGGGTCATGATGGAAATAGAGCACTTGACTCTAGGACATCAAGTTACCATGCGGCCAGACTTTCTCATTATGTGCTGGGGTTCTATCAGATCCGCCTATTCATAAGGATCAAAAGCTGTCCATCAAAAGATAGTGGTTGGTACGTCTGGTACTGGGCATGAATAGAAAAAGACCCAAGTAATTCAGACAATCAGGACTCCCAGGACCCCTTGTCATTACCCTGTTGATTAGGGGCTTCTCCTCAGCTCAAACTTATGGTCACATGTGGGGGTAGGAGACACAAAGGAGACACCCTTAAAACAGCTGGAAGAGGAGGAAAGGGCCATGTTTGGTTGGTCCATGGTTGGGCTGATTTGGCAAGTGGCCGCTGCTGCACTACTTACTCCTCAAAGGTGGCCTTGAAAGACTTGAAATCCTTCCAGTGGACAGTGCCTCTGGCTATCTGTTTTGTATGAGATGAGAAGTGGCCCAAGGTAAGACTATACATATGTTTGTGGGCATCAGTAAATGGTTAGGCTGATTAGTCAGAGGCCAGGAAAGAGAGAGATTGGAAATTTGGCAAAGAGGAACCTGATAGAAAAGGCATGTGGATGAATCTATGGTAGTAGGCTCAAAATGCAAAGTTCTTAGTAACATGTTAATGTCCACCAGAGAATATCCACCACAGATAAGGCACTGGTAGATAGAATGACTTGGCCAGTTGATAACAACCAGCATGTCATCAGCCACTGCACAACTGGCACAGTAGGCCAGGTGTCAGAGATAAAGGCAATTGGCCCAGCATGAGTTTTCACTCACCAGGCTGATCTAATTACTCTCACTGCCAAATGGCCTATCTGCCAGGGACAGAAATCATGTGGAGCCCCAGTGTGGCACCATCTTGTAAGGAAACCAACTATTCACTTTTTAGCAAGTTAATTACATTGGAGCCTTCTACTCTGGAAAGGGCAGCAGTTCACCTTGACTTGACTCAATGCATACTTCAAGTATGGGTTTTCCTTTCCTGCCCACAAGACCTATTCTAGTAGAAGGATCTAGGAGCTCACAAAGTTTGAGCCACCAACATGGAACCCCACACTACTACACAGAGTCCCCCTTTATAACAAAGCAGTAGGCACAGGCACAATATCATGGGAACTACCGATTGAGGAGTCCAGCTCCTGTTTAAAAATCTATGTGTGATTTTTCATGCCTGGCTATAGATTACAAAGGCTTTACCTGGCAGGCCTCATGGGGGAAAGCTGCGCTTCCCACAAGACAATTGATGTACCGCCAGTGCACTGCGTTCTCTGAAGAGAAGCGAAGTCAAGGACTCAGACCCCTTTGGTTGGCCATATGCTTCATGTATTTACATTTCTAGCCCAGGCACCTTCATTCCCAGGTCCTTTATCTGAGAACAGGAACAGAAGTCTTCGTCAGGTACCTCTGTTAAGACTTTCTTATAGGAGAGGGAAAGTGGGGAAAACCCTGAAGTTGTTTTTTCCCACTCCAACTCAGTACCCAGTACTTTTCCACTCTTAGCTCTTTCTCCTCACCTTACTCTCCACCTCAGGATTCATAAAATGCTTGAGCCTTTTGTTCTAGGCTCCCTCAACAGTGAGACGACCCCTACATCCACCACTTGTCATTCCAAGGGGGGAAATGAAAATTCTTTCTCTGGTTTTAGCCTCTTGCTTAGCCATTGCAGTAAATGATTAAAGGCTTAATTCTTTCATTTTGGCTTGTTGCTTTAATCAACTACTTGAACTCTTGACAGTTCAGCTCTTTCTCAACTCAGCTAAGCTCCTGAAACTGATTTACATAGTATACCACTAAGAAGCTTCAAGCCTTACAGAATGATAGAGGGGCCTTTTGAAGCCTCAACCAAGGCACCAGTGTGGCGTTACTGTGCAAGGAGGGGATACCATCTCCAGGACAACCACTGTAAGGTGCAGGATGCCTGTTAGGGTCCAGGACACAAGAGGTGGAAGGAGTGGCCCTGCTCACCATCTATTCCAGGGATCCACTTGGGAAATTTGTACTCCGTTCCCCACAGCTTGAGACTATATATAGAGGTCCTGGTTCTCAGAGACTTAACACTTCCACAAGGAGACACAGTAGAACTCCATAAACTTGAAAGTACAACTGCTGCTCTGCCATTTTATGTTCCTCATGCCAGAAACCAGGAGGCAAGGAAGAGTCACATGATATTGGCAGGTTTAATTGACCTGATTGGCAGAAGGGAGGACAGTTGTTACACAATGAGGGTTGGGAAAAGTGTTTGAAACCAGGTAATTCAGTAGAGTTTCTTCTCATACAACCACTAACCAGTTTTAGCCATGGCCAGAGAAAGGTATGGTAACAAAGACTCAGGCACCTCAAGTAAGCCACCTAAACCAGTAAAGGTGGCTGAGAGTGAGGGGAATCTAGAAAAGGTGGAAGAGGAGGGAGTCAGAATGAGTATCAGTTGTAGCCACAAGATCCGCTACAGTTGCAAGAGCTATAATTTATCCTACTAAACTTTGTCTTGTAAGTGTCCCCAGGAAAGAGCCAACCAGGATCCTGGAAGTGCTTTTCCCAGATGCAGTGGAGTTAATTATGCCAAGCAAGTGGATGGACAGATGCAAGAGTGGGCTGTGGTGGATGCTGTGATGTGCCACCCAGATACCCTCTTCAGGACCTCATTCCTCACTAGTTGCTGGGAGTGTTGGCTATTGAAGGCTCATAGCCATATTTCCTTCTGGGAATTGCCCATGACCAAAAGAAGCTGCTTCACCTAAAGTTACACTTCCTCCCCAAGGACAGCCTGCATCCAATGACTGGTTGATGCTGGGGTCAAAGGCCTTCTCTTTGATTTGGCACAACTCAGAGGGACCATCTGACCTCCTGAGTGCCCATGGGATTAGCCAAGGTCTTCACTGCAACCACACCACAGCTCAACTTCTCCCTCTACCCAGTCATTCTTTCCTTATCTCCACTAGGTATTGATCCCGAGAGCACTCCCCTATAACTATCCTGCACATAAACCTGTCTCAGAGTCCATTTCCAAAGACTAAGATGATGAGGAAGATATAATCTCAGAGTTAGCACCCTCTGTGTGAAATGCAACAAAGAGAGAGCCACAATTTAAAAAATCAGAGAAATCCAGATTCAGTGCAATCCACTGAACTGTATGTATTGAAAGCTGGAAAGATGCCCTAAGAAATTATCAGAATAGATGTAAAAACTAAAAGTGGGCTCATATTTCCCTAAAAAATAGTGAGAAAAAAAAACTGAAATGGTACTACTGTAATGTTGGAGAGTATACAATTTTTCTGGAGGATAGTCTGGCAACATATAGCAAGGGTCTTAAAATGTTTTGTCCTTTGACTCGTTAGTTCATCAAAAAGTCATCTAAAGATTTAACTAAAATTATAAAACTATACTACATGGATGATCTTTATAGTAATCTAGATATCCATTAAAATAATACTGAAATATATTTATCAACTGAAAAGGTGTTTATGACATATCATTATTAAAAAAACTGCTTGTACAAGAGAGTGTTTCACATGGAAGGATGTACGTCACTAAAATGTTAAATAATATTTATGTGATACAGTTTGAGGTGGTTTTATGTGCATCTCTGCTTTTTTTCAGTGACTATATTAACAATTGTTAAAACTATAATATAAATCAATGATTATTTTGCCTTCCAATAGATTATCTCATTTTACAGAAAATATAGTAAGAATCCTCCATTTCTTTTATATAACTTTATGCATTTTAGCATATTTGCATATTCATGCAATTTGTAGTTGTATTCCTATCCTGCCTCCATCATAGGTTGGCAAAAATGGCTGCTTGCTGAAGGATACCCCAATACTAATGACCCAAGGACAGAATGCATACACTGAAGAAACTGTAACACAGAAAGAACAGTAGCAGCACAAAGCACGATAGCCCTTTGTTCCTGTTAATTAAAAATAAAACAACAGCTACAACACCCACACACATCACACTCTGAACATTCTCGCTGAAGTCCTGCTAGGAATCAGACTAGCCGTCCTTGTTGCATCAGACATACTGCGAAAGCCAGTGCTTTCTAAAAAGTGGCTATCAGTCATACAATCCTAATTGCTAAAAAGAGCATCAGCCTTTTGGTTTTGTATTTGTTTTCTTTAATCACTTCAGAATAATTTGGTAGTCTTACATTCATATCAAGGAAATTTTACATTTGGTTCCATCTGAACTGCTTTAAACATATCCTTTTCTGAGTTGCCTATCAACCTACTAGTCTGCTATGCCCAGGATGAGACTAGTCTCCTGGGGCTGATAAATATGGACAATTAACCCATGATGCCTGCACAACTGCACATGAAGAGTACAAATATCTTTACATCTTTAAGAATGGGGTGTGAAATTTCCTTTTTCAATTTCAAGTCAAGGAGATGGGTTTTATCTTTGTGAAACACTGGGTAATCAGACCTAAAACTGTAACCTAAACTATTTGGCTGGTTGAGGCTCAATATCAAAAAGAAATTAATTATATCAAAGTCTTCGGTGTGCTCCAGTGTGCCTGGCCCTCTAGAATGCAAGCTCCATGACAGGCAGAGACTACTGTGTATTTTGTTCACTGAGGTATCACTAGTTCCATCTTGGTACTGACAGGTAATAGGTACTCATTAAATATTTATTACATGATTGAATAAATGAATGAATGAAGCAAAGTTTGGGAACTGCTGAGATTTTAGGGGCACCAAGTAGCTTCTATTGCCCAAATAATCCATTCTCATCATCAGATTGCAAACTGTACTTCTGATTTGCCTTAAGGTTATTTCACTTAAAATGAAAACACCCTATGCATTAGGAAGAGTAAATTTGTACAACCTATTGAAAAGCAGTTTGGCAATTTAATTATATGAAAATATAAAATGTTTATTCCCTTTTACTTAGAACACGCTCTTCTAGAAAAATCCTCCAGTAATATGCACATACAAAGATGTTTATTGCATTGTTGTTTTGAAGAAGGTGCAAGGGGAAAAAAGGTGGGAAAAAAACTAATCTAACAAATATTCATTGGTAGGGGATTGGTTAAGAAATTTAACCACTCACTCTCCTCTTCCATTAATCAAAGATTCTCTGGGGCCTTGACTCACTCTATCCTCCAGGGTGATTCAGAAAGGTATGAGTTAGTTCCTCAATGATGACAATGGGGGAAGCCTGACAGGCACAGAGGGCAGGAGACATTAGCAGGTGGTTAAGAGCCCTCCTGGAACTAGAATGAGACACAGGTAAGCCTGGGAGGATCTGAAAGGGTATTTAAGAGCATCTGATATAGTGGTTATATTTTTTTTTAAAATGCTTATCTTTTAGAGATACATAGTGGAATACTTACAAAAGAAATTATATGATGTTAAAAATTTGTTTCCAAATAAGCAGCTGATGTCAGAAAATGGTGGGGTTATAAATCCAACATGATTAGGCTAGGTTGATGGACACATGACAGATGGTGCATGACCTATTATCTCTTCTCTTTTATATATTTGAAAAATTCGGTAATAAAAAAGTTTTTAAGAAAATGTACTCTTTTGTTTCTTAGATTTTAAGTTTTCCCAAGTTCTCAGTTTTAATTAGTCAATAAAAATGTTTGACATCAAGCCAAAAGATAACCACCTAAAAAGAAAACCAACTAAATCAAAGCAGAAAACTATATGTGCCAGTTGGGTGATTTAATGTTTTCAGAGTTCAGAGAAAGGATGGAGAACCATAAGCTAGGAGGTCAGAAAGCCTCATGGAGGAGGCGGAACAGTAAATAGACAGGTCTAATAATAATGGACACATATCTTATGTTGGTAAGAGACTCTGACTCCCTGGATGTGGGAGTGCAAGCCAAAAAATCAGCCCTGAGTCCTCATAGGACAGTCCTCTGGCAAATGCATTCCTGCAACACTGGCATTTGCTCTTGGGCCTCCTTAAAAACTCTAAAGACATGTCTTGGACTGTAGTTTCTCCCAGGCACATGTCATAGCATTCTTGGCCTCCTCCTAGATGGCAATGATGTTTGTGATGTACTTTATAGCATCCGTTTTCCACTAGTCTCCAACTGCCTGTCCTAAATACAACCGAGCTGCAGAACATACTCGCTTCGGCAGATGTTTGTATGCAGTTTGCAATGTGATGGGCTAACTAACCTTTACTGGTATAGAGTACACAGTGGCTCTATTTGGCTGAGAGCACTCAAAGCAATGTTACACACACACACACACACACACGGCATATCATAATGTATTTATGTTACATAAGTATTTTTTATGTAAAATACTTCAGAGACAGATAGAATTATAATGAATCAGTCCTGAGCAGGGTTAAATAGAATATAAGTATGATATCCAATATGTGCCAGGCATTTTATACATATTACAAATCACTTTACATATATCATCTCATTTAATCCTTATAACAACCCTATTAGCAGGTACTATTATTACCCCATAGATTAAAAACCCATTGCACATATTATCTCATTTAATCTTTATGATTAAAAACTCATTGCACAGAAACGTTAAGTAATTACCCAAGATTACTTAAGCAGTGGAGCCAGGATACAAATCCAGCATTCATGTGCTTAACTGTTTAAGCTATACCACTTACTCAGCACACAAAATATCCTTCCAGATATGATGGGATTCTAATGCAAAGTTCTAATTGAGTACTTCTTTATCGCACACATCTGTATAGTGCAAAAGACTTCCCCATACTTGCCTTCTGAGGAGAAATGAGATTAGCTAAGGCCAAGTTTCTCAGAACAAGAAGGGCTGTATGCAATGAAGCTGCTAGCTCACCTGGTGCTCCAGTTCAACCCAGAACAAAGTTCTTCTCACTCCAGTGTAAATGGCTCAGCTGGTAGAATGAGATAGGATTTCAGCAGCCTCTGACCTTGCCTACAATGGGGGGGTGGGTGACCCCCCTGCCACATAAGTGGAAGAGTGAGCAGCAGGAGGCCTCCCTAGAATGAAACACTCGCATATTCCATCACAAAAGGTGGGGCCCATGTAGCCTCCCCTCTTCCAGGTTGCCAGAAGGAGGGAGTGGGGTAACTGCTAACTTGGCTGGCTGTCCTCCTTGTACCTTTGCTCCAACAGCCAAGTGTTTCAAAGCACCAAAGTTTGTGTCAAGGGCCTGTCAACCTACAAAGAAAAGAGTAGGTCCTTCACAATCCACTCTCTCTGCAACTCAACTTAGTAAAGATTGGCTGCCAATCATTCTGCTTCCTCACCTCCATTCACTCCCCTCCCTGCAATCTAACTTCTGCATTCTCTACATCCCTGAAACTCCTTCCACCATGTTCGGTTTCTATCCCACTCCCCTATCCGGGGCCCAGACCGCGCTCTACAGCATTTACCATTGACAACAATTAGTTTTAGAATCCTGACTTTTTAGATTCTCTTCCTATTTCTCTGGCTCTAATTTCTTAGTCTCTCTATGGCATTTTCCTCCTCAGCCTCCCCTTAAATGTTGGTATTCCTCAGGTTTTCATGCTTGGACCTGCCTTCTTCTCTTTCTTGAGATGCTCTATGGGTGATCGCATCTACTACCAAGGCTTCTCCACCATCCCTTCTGAGGATTCTTCAATTTGTTTCTGATGCCTAAATCTCTCCTAAACTTGAGAAGAAAAAAAGAAATCATTAATTTCAATACACTTTTACTTATACAATTTTTTACATAAAGTGATTTTATTTTATAATGTTCTTGAAATATGTTTAGATCAAAACCTTAGAGGTGAAATTTAGGTCATTTAATGTCTGGAAAATGTCTACCATATAACCCACTTAGCAAAGCTGTCTTCATTGCAAATCAGTTAATCATACATACTATTTTTTTAGAAAAAAATCCAACTTCAATTGACAGACATATTAATACTTGTTTCAAGAAACAGTCTAAAAACTACTGGGAGACAAAATATGGATCACATTTTGTAAAATTGTTAATTAAAAGCAATCAAGTCAATATTAAAATTTATAGATATAATAATTAACTTATTCTTATAATAGCTATAAAAATGAGTAAATTTATAGTTTCTCATTTCTTTATAATAATATAATGTATAGTTAAAATGAAAAGTCATGAATTGAGAAGATTGATAAAAGTTTTAAGTATTTTTTCAGTTGTGTGTGTATGTGTATGTGTATGTAATTCTGGTATTCAGCTTTTGGGAAAAATTAAATAAGTATATAAAAATAGGTTAAAACCTCTATCATTCCCACTGCCCTCGACACTACTTTTGATAGACATCATGATCAAACTTTTCATATTTTTAAATAACTGAAGAGGAAGGCAAATGACTAAATAGGCATTAGTCATGTATTGTTAAAAATAACTGATCATAGCTAGCATCTATTATTTTGTTAATAAGAGGTAGGATATAGTAAATATTTTGCAAGATCAGGATTGACTGTATTTGGAATAAAATATTTCTCTTATGATTTGATATCTTACTGAATATTGCACACCACCTAAAATAAATCATGTAAAAATGTAATCTGTTGGTTTTATTCAAAGTAAGCTGCAGTGTTGGTAATCCAGGAAAATATTAGTTAGATTTAAGAGTCAGCATTATCAACCTGTATACTGCTACAGCTGTTTGAAAGAAGGTTCCCTCCCAAACAAAGATATGTTTCAAGAAAAAATACCCTTACATTTTAGAGAATCATTCTGAAATAGCTATATATGAAATGATATCTAAGATTTGCTTCAAAATCATAAGGGAGTGGTGAGAATTGTACTTTACCTCTGTGCTCTCTCTCTTCAAACCCATAACCACAGTCTAATCATTAAAAAAAATTAGACAAATCCCCATTAAGAGATATTTTGCAGAATAGCTGAGCAGTACACCTCAAAGTTATCATCAAAAACAACAAAAAAAAGGAAAGTCTGAGAAATTGCATAGACCAAAGGAGACTTAGGAGACAAGAAATCTCACTGTGGTGTCTCGGATGGGATCCTGGAAGAGAAGGCATTAGAGGAAAACTGGTGAAATCCAAATAAGGAGTTTATTTAATAGTACTGTACCAAAGTAGGTTCTGACAAATGTACTATAGTAACATAAGATGTTAACAACAGAGAAAATAGGCACAAAATACATGAGAACACTGTAGTGTCTTTTGTAACTTTTAGTAAATCTGGGACTGAGTTTCCTAAAATACATACAAGTGCTGATGTCTAGTCTGCAGGCAGCTAGCTTCTTGAGCTGGTGAAGGGCTAAGGGGTACAGAGCCCCAAAGGTTCTCATCCCCTTCAAATGAAGTAATATATATAATATATAATCTCAGATACATTACAAAAAATGCAAGTGGTCCAACCTTCTCTTAAACTCCTGGAGGCCCAGGAAAGAGTACTGGTTGGTGATACACATTTATAAGTCATTGGAAAATAAAATTATATATATATATAATATATATTATACATATTATATATATATATACATATATATGTATATATATGTGTGTGTGTGTATATATATATATATATATATATATATATATATATATATATATCTGGTTGCATATATATATGCAACCAGATGTTAACTGAAGCCAAGGGACTGAAGGGAGTCGCCCAGAAGAGCTCATTTATGGGAAAGGAGGGCTCTGGGACCAGAACGTTTAAGGGACTCCCTGAAGAAGAGGCACCTACAAAGATAAACAGTAATGCCAAAGAAATAGAAAAAAACAGGTGAATAGAAGTCGGAGAAAGATGGCCTAAGAAGGAATAAAAACTGTAAGGTCGCAAGCCAAAAGTGCGTTTAAAAGAGGAATTAATCAACAATGTCAAATATTTCGCTGATTTTCCCGAGTCAGCACGATCAGAATAACTATGCCAATCCCCGATCCCTGGTACTATTTATACATCAAAGTTGGCTCTTTTACAGTTTTACACGTCGGTTTACAGTTCATTTCCTCCAATTGGACGACTCAAGTAGGAGACTTGAATCTTACTCATTTTTTCTTCTGTGGAGCTTTACGCCTACTGCTCAATTAATAACAGTGTAACGGTTCAAAGAACATTTGAAAAACCAGGCAAAGACCCGACATTTGAACTTCCTCCGGAAGCCAAATACCACGTACCCGACCACAATGCGCAGGGACAGACAGGACGCAGTCTTTCTGTTTCTGCGTCTGGCGCGAAATCCCCGCTCTGTGGGCGGGGCTGAGGGAGAAGCCGCGCCCTTTGAGCAGATTTGGCGCGAAAATCCCGCGCTCCAGCGCCACGTTTGGGACTAGGGGGCGGGGTGGCAGCTGTGGCAGCGGCGCGCGCAAAGTCGCAGCTTCCGGCGAGAAGCTCCTAGTGCATTGGCTTGTGACGGCCCCTCAGCGCTGGGCGGTGATGGACCTCGCGGCGGCAGCGGAGCCGGGCGCCGGCAGCCAGCATCTGGAAGTCCGCGATGAGGTGGCGGAGAAGTGCCAGAAGCTCTTCCTAGACTTCTTGGAAGAGTAAGTTGGCGGTCTGCCCTTCCCCGCGGAACTGCCCCAAGCGGCCCACCCCCGCTCCCACCCCACCCCCACCGCCGCCAGTCCCGCTTCCGGAGCCCGAGGAGCCCAGTTCCTGGGGGAGGGGCGCGTGGGGCCCGCGCGGTTTCGGGAACCGAGGGGTCGCGCGCCGGGGAGAGAGGCCTCAGTTGGGGCTGAGCCAAGCTGCTGCGAGGAGCCCGGGACGAGCTGGCCTGATTTCTAGGGGGCGAAATCCATGGCGAGCTCTTCTTCCAACTCTTATTGTGCCCACTGCCCCATGCTAAGCGTTTTACTCCCATAATTCAGTCTTGGCGACCTTCAGGCTGGTAGTTGTGTGGCTGCTGTGATTACCTGTGCGGAAACCGAGGCTCGGGGAGGATAAGAAACAAAGGCCCGAGAGGAACGGAAAGCCAGGACCCTAGTGTTGGAGGCGCCGAGGGCCCTGGCAACACTTAGCGTCAGTGGACCCTGTGGTTTGACAGATTCTGTGGTGAGGGTGGACTCTGCCCTGCTTAAAAGCTCCCTCCATCCCTTTCTTTCCTTCCAACCCGCAACACCGTCCTCTCTTTTTTTTTAGTTGTTTTCTGGGCTCCTGGCCTCTCATAACGTCCCTCCCTGGCTTTCCACCACTGCCACCAGTTAACTGTTCTTAGATGGTGTAGATATTCACTTCTTTATCTAAAGTATGGACTCTGCTGCCTCCAAAAAAAGTGTAAATACTTTGGAATATCCTATAACATTCTTTTTTTAATTGTAAAATATAACAAAACTTTATGGTTTTAACTTTTTTTTAGGCATAGAGTTCAGTGTCATTACACATATTCACCTTGTTATTGCCAGCGTCATCACCATCTGCAGAACTCTTTTTCTCTTCCCAAACTGAAACTCTACCCATTAAACAATAACTCTCCTTTCCCCTGATTCCACTCAACATCTGACAACCACCATTCTACTTTCTATGAATTTGACTGTACCTATGTTTGGAGTCATACAGTATTTATCCTTTTGTGATCGGTATTTCATTTAGCATAATGTCTTCAAAGTTCATGCTGTAGCATGTGCCAGAATTTACTTTTAAGGCTGAATAATGTCTGACTGTATGTATATGCCACATTTTCTGTGTCCATTTGTCCATAGACACTTGGGTTGTTTCCACACTTTTACTGTTGTGAATCATTCTATCTTACAGAATTCTGATACACTTAAAAACTATAATTTCATTTATATTTCCCCACTTTTGGCAGTGTTATTCTCTGCTTGACAGATACTCATCTTTCAAAGCCCAGCCAAAGGGTCACCTCCTTTGTGAAACTATAAACCTTTCAGGCAACACCACTCCTTTCTTCCCTGATGCTCCTAAGTTGCCATTATCCATTATATCTGGTAATAGAACATCCTGTATCTTAACCTGTCAGCCACTTCATCCTCAGTGTAAATCCTGCCCTCATCCCCACCTAGTCACCACACCACATTATAAAGGTCCTCAGTTAATATTTCAACAAATAATATAATTGCCTTGCAGCTTACTGTGTAGCTAGAAGCTGAGGATAATTGTGAACAAAATAATCCTCCGTCTTCGTGGAGAAAATAAGGTTAACTCACTCTCAGAATATCAACTTTGATTGGCTGTTGCCTATGAAAATAGTTCAAATTCTTGACAACTGCTCTTTTCATTTTCATCTTCCACAGCCAGCCTGTCATCATTTACACTCCTCCCATACCTTTTCTTACTGCCACATACTTACAGACATCTGTAACCAGTCTATCTACGGCTTGTTTTTCTTTCATAGTTTAAATCTTTCAAGGCAGAATTTTAGTTCCACCTTTTATAGGCATGAAACCTTTCTAGATAATAGAATTAATTTATATTCTCCCATCACATTTATTGTACTTCATCCTTTTTAAAAATTTTATTGTAGAAAGAACACTTACATGAAATCTGCCCCCTTAAATTTTTAACAGCATAATATATTGTTGTGTATAGGTACAATTGTGCAGTAGAACTAGAGCTTATTGATCTCGCTTGACTGAAACTTTATACCTATTGATTACTACCTCTACATTTTCCTTCTTTTAGTCCCTGGCAACCACCATTCCACTTTTTGATTGTATGAATTTGACTATTTTAGGTATCTCGTATAAGTAGAATAATGCAGTATTTGTCTGCGATTGGCTTATTTCATTTAGTATAATGTCAAGTTTCATTCATGTTGACACATATTGCAGGATTTCCTTTTTAAGGCTGAATAATATTCCATTGTATGTGTATATCACATTTTTTTTAGTCCATTTTCTTTGTCCTTTTGTGGACATTTAGGTTTTCTTGTACCTCTTTAGTAGGAGTGTCACCTATGAGTATCGACCCTAGGGCAGGAATAACATTCATTTCCAGTTTCAGTTACTTCTGGCATAGTGCTTTACAGATAGGTGTTACTTGGTAAATATTTAACAGAACATGCTATATTTGAAGGAGGAATTGATTTTGCCTCAAAACTAATCTGCATATTATGTTAAAAGAACAAAGAGCAAATATGTTTGTATGATATTCCTTTTGGGAAAAGACACCAGCTGTGTGTGTGTGTGTGTGTGTGTATTTCCATTTTACTGAAGTCTTGTGAAGTACCTCATTGCTGTGTATTTTTATTCTCATTTTTAAACCAACAATTGACCTATCGGTTTTCCCTGAATAAATTGAGTCTTTAGATTTTAACCTGAATTTCTTGATTTAACATTTCCCAATTTTAGTTATACAGTAATAAAAGAATAGTTAGCATTTGTTGATTAGAAAATATTAAATCAAGAAACTCAGGTTAAAATCTGAAGATCCAGTTTTTCTATGTTCTGGTCTATGCATAAAACATATTTCAGACATTCTCTTATTTAACCTTCACAGTAATCTTGTGAGATAAAGTGATATCCTAATCTGTTTTTGTTTCGTTTTGTTTTAATTTTTTTTAAAAAGGGGCAGGTTTAGGAGGGATAAATAGCTTGCCCCAAGTTACACAACTGCCAAAATGGGCCTGTCTTACCCTAAAACTGATGATTTTTTAACTAATACACTGAATTATCAGGCATTTAGTTTCTTCTTTTAACTGTCTAATCCTTCAGTTTAATCTGATTTGCATGTATCTGCAGATTCCAGAACAGTGATGGAGAAATTAAGTACTTGCAATTAGCAGAAGAGCTAATTCGTCCTGAGAGAAACACATTGGTTGTGAGTTTTGTGGACCTGGAGCAATTTAACCAGCAACTTTCCACCACCATTCAAGAGGAGTTCTATAGGTATGATATATTAATCTTCTTTATTTTAAATAAGCATGAAGCCTGGGAAGCCAGCTCTTTTTTGACTGGTAGTGTTCATTTGTTAGGCAGAAATGCAGCTGTCACAGAGGTCCTCTGATACAGCCAGTGGTCATTTTAAAATTGCTCTGAACTAATTTAGGCCTTTCTGGAGCCGAATATTGTTCACGTGCAAACATTGAAAGCCTTTGCTTTCAATAGAGTTTCCCTGTTTTAAAAGGATCATTTACTTTGTGTCAGACATTCATTACTATTGCTGTCATTTTATTCCCTGCTTCCACCCACCCATATGTTTTTTGAGAAAAGGGTTTATGTGGATCCTGTTTTTGATCAGGGATGTCTTAACAGCAGTGACGTTGTTGTTCTTAAAGTTAATTTTTTTTCTGATTATAAAAGTAATGTGTGTATCATAGAAGATTTAGAAAATAGAGAGAAGTAATGAGAGTAAAATTGTACATCTGTAATCCCACCAGTCATAGATAACCATCATTATCAGGTCTGTTGGAACGAAGCTCCAAGAGCCTTCCAGGTCTGCAAGTGCAGAGTTTCCTGAGGATCTCCTGACACTTTAATGTATTTCTGCGTACATATAATTATTGGGATCATACTGTAGATAGAACATCCTGCCCTTATTACAGAAATCTTTATATGTAGATTAAATAAATGTGACAATCTTATGAATAAAATCAGTGAAAATAAACATAGTGAAAAGTTGTGAAAGAAATGAAGACCCAGAAATAAGAAGACACCGTCCTATTACTTTACCTGTTAGACTAGGAGATGGAGGACCTGTCTCCTTGTTTCTAGTCACCTGACCATCGAGAATAGTTGGAGAGATAAACAGCAGAGTTCATTATGAAACTATGCAGCAGGAAAAGTTGTACTGGCAGATGAGGGGCAGGGGATGTAGAAAATCAGAGCTGGTTGTAGAAACAGCTATGTCCATACCTCATGTACGGGCCATGCAGCAATTCTCTTCTTGAAAGTAGCTAATTTTCAGAGGATTTTAGATCCCACTGCTTACACCAAGCTGCAGCCGCTTTTGGGAACTTATACCAAGAGGACATGCATTCTTCAATCTAAGCAGTCAAATAGGACGTTTCTGCCAGCTTGCTCTCACATCCATACACACATTTCTCCCCTGATCTCATCCATTTCTTATCAATCAAGAATTAAACCTAGAAAAATGTATTTAATCTTGACACCAAATGGAAGGTTGCCATGCTAGATTGTGAACGCCCCAGATTGTTGTGGTAGAATCATCTTGGACAGGAGTGGCCTGCCATGTAGGTGCTAAATGATTATTTTTAAAGATAATGGGTATTCAGGTACAGGATTTTATTTTTGGTGTTTCTCTTATCTTAGATTTATTTGTGGTGGGATAGGAGAGGATTGAAGAGGCCTAAACCTGAACAAGATAATAGAAGTATCCTGCATCATTAGATACTAAGGCTTGGCTGTAGCCAGATGAAACTACTTTCAGCTATTGGCAAGCATGAAAGGGGAAGGAGGCCTTGGCAATAAGCCTCTTGAGAATGTCAGTTTATCTTTTTTTGTTTGCTTTTCAGAGTTTATCCATACCTATGTCGGGCCTTAAAAACCTTCGTCAAAGACCGTAAAGAGATCCCTCTTGCCAAGGATTTTTATGTTGCATTCCAAGACCTACCTACCAGACACAAGTAAGAAACCCTTTGAAAGAAAAATAATTCACCAAATAGTATAGGCATCACTTTATTGTCAGAAAACTCAGGAGATTGTAGTGTTAGACCTGTAAAGTTATACCCAGTTATCCAAAAAGTTTATTTTAGAGAAATATATTTTTCTAGGAAGATGGGTTGAAAAGTAAGTTAAATGATGCAATTTCTGAGTATTGTAATATTTTAGGATACATTATCTTAGGAATCATTTGGGGGAAAATTAGTCAAGTGAGAAAATATGAAAACAGAACAGTAACAGAAATGCATGAATCGTTGGAAATTTTTGTGAGAACTTTAAATGGTATAACTTGTAAACAATTTTCCCCTTTAGTGATTATTTAAAGAATTAATTTACTAGAAGAAATTGAAGTGGTATTTTGAAAACTTAAACTACTGAAATTAAGTTATTAAGTTATCTAACATAAAATGGGTTTGTGAAGTAAAGGAAGCATTTCAGAACTTCTGAGTCTAAAATTTCTTTCCCATGATAACTTTACAATGAAAGTAATATGTGCTCATTTTGAAATTGTAGATAAGCAAAAAATATATTTTTATGTAAAAAATGGGATCATCCTGTTTTATAATTCTAATATTGGTGTTCTTTATTCACCAATGGGACAACTATCTTTAAACAGAATTCGAGAACTCACGTCATCCAGAATTGGTTTGCTCACTCGCATCAGTGGGCAAGTGGTACGGACTCACCCAGTTCACCCAGAGCTTGTGAGTGGAACTTTCCTGTGCTTGGACTGTCAGACAGTGATCAAAGATGTAGAACAGCAGTTCAAATACACACAGCCAAACATCTGCCGAAATCCAGTTTGTGCCAACAGAAGGAGATTCTTGCTGGATACAAATAAATCAAGATTTGTTGATTTTCAAAAGGTATTTATTAACTTCTATTTAGATCGGATTCAGCCTATGCTAATAATTCACTTCTAGGCACCTGCAATAAATAAGCTTATTAATATAAGCTTATTTAGGCAATGTTAAACTTAGTTTAACTAGAGTTAAGAAGTAGAGACTTGGTGTAAGATTGAGTTGGTGGTTAGGAGGGAGGAAGGCATGAATAAAATGATAGGTGCAAATGGACATGTTTTGTTAATAGCAGTGAGGAATATCATAGTTGAATTAGATGAGCCAGTTAGAGGAGATCATCAGAGATGATTTGGTATGAGGCCTGTAGATACTTGGAGCCTAAACTCTCAGATTGAGAAGTTTGGACCTATCTTGATAAGTAACGGAACTATATTTTCAGGGGATGTGAATTTTTCTTTTTTTAAAGGAAAATTAATTGAACAGTGCTTTGTATTATTTAATAAGAGACTAATTCTTAAGCAGTTGTAGTCAGCACTTAGGTAAAAATTGGATGATAGCAATACGAATGGGGGTTGTGGGGGTGGGTTCAGATCTCTGTAGAACTTAGTAACTCTGGAATGTCCAAAGGGGAAAGAAAAGTCACAGCTCAATCACCGAAGCAGGGAGGAGTGAGTACCAAACTAAAATAAATAATTAACATTTAATTCAGTTTTTTGTCCTTTTCTTATATTAATTTGATACTTCATTTATAAGAAATACATACTCTACCAATAGCTTCAGGTAGGAGATGCTTTATAGTTGAAAAAGAACATGATATAACAACCTCATACAAACTGAATAGATTGGGTCTTGGTTTGAAAAAAAAATGCAATAAAGTATGTTTTTGACAATTGGGGAAATATGGAGATGGACTAGATGACAGAACATTTTATGGAATTAAATATTTCATTCTCTCGGTGTGATAATGATATTATGGTTATATAGAAGATTGTCTATTCTTAGGAGATGAGTGTTAAAATATTTATGGATGAAGAATCCTGATTTTACAATTTCTTTCAAATGACAGTAAAAGTGTGTGTGTAAGTCACATTAACAGTTGCATTGAGGTAGAGATACAAAGCATGTGAAGTTTTTTATAAAATGTCCCTGAAAATTTAGAGAAAGATGGAACACAGAACAGATATTTAACCACGTAGTCAATTTAACAAAGAGAAAAAAATATTTTTAATGAAAGTAAAAGTGAAGATTTTAAATAGATATAATCTTACCAAATTGAAGGGAATTTTAGTATAGAGAATTTTTTATCCAATACAAGAAAGAAAACACAACTAAAAAGCAACACTGGATCTTTAGAAATGTGCTATTAAAAGAAATATTTTTCTTTTAAAGGTGAGATAATTTAGAGTATGTCAATATTTGTGGTATTTTAGATTGTATGCATTTGAAAATTCTCTTATTCTTGGCCATTTGTCTTTGTTACAGGTTCGTATTCAAGAGACTCAAGCTGAGCTTCCTCGAGGAAGTATCCCTCGAAGTTTAGAAGTGATCTTGAGGGCAGAAGCTGTGGAGTCAGCTCAAGCTGGTGACAAGTGTGACTTTACAGGGACGTTGATTGTTGTTCCTGATGTCTCTAAGCTTAGCACACCAGGTTGGTAATCTGTCGCTAAAATTTAACAAATTCTGTTACCTAAACTATACAGCATCTAGCCTCTCAGGTCTTCCTTGTCTTATTTTTTGGCTACCAGTAAGGGTGAACAAGGAAGTTTGATGAAAATAAAGACATTGATTTTGCTACAAAAGGTACTAGTCTAAGAAATTTCATCCTAAATGAAATCTTTTGGATTTATAGATTTTGTTTATTTGAGCAATTTTGATTCTCATCATCTTCAGTATTTGAGGTGTGAAACAACTTATTCATTCTTTCAGGAGCACGTGCAGAAACTAATTCTCGTGTCAGTGGTGTTGATGGATATGAGACAGAAGGCATTAGAGGACTCCGAGCCCTTGGTGTTAGGGATCTTTCATACAGGCTCGTCTTTCTAGCCTGCAGTGTTGCACCAACCAACCCAAGGGTGAGTCTTACAGAATGGCAAAGCTTGAGAAAGTCTTCTCCTAAGGCTGCCACAAATTTACAGGTTTCTGAAACACCTGAGTCATCTAGTCAGTGTTTAAGGTATGGGATTGAGATGAGATTTGATTTTTTATTTTTTTAGTTCTGAAACCGAATCTTCATGTCTGTCTTTCTGACCTTGAAGGAAAGTCTTATTTGTTTTCATAAGAAAACAAATTTCTTATTTGTATAAGAGCTTGTTGTATAAGAGCATTATTATAAATTATCCTTGGTTAATTAGCACAGTTACTCTTTCATGCTTCTGGAGAAAGTACAAATAGAAAGATTTAGTAATCTGGGAAGGAAGGTAAATTGCTCTTTCTGAGAGTGATGGACCTAGGGTATTAGAGTAGTTCAGAATTTGATTCAGTGTCCTGAATGGGAAAGCAGTGAGAGTTTGGAAAATAGTCCAGTATTGGGAAAAGGGGGGTGAACATAATATTCTGTTACTTCATTTTCATCTTTATATCATTGACTAACATTTTATATGGCTCATCTCTTGACCATTCAGATTTATTTAGATAGCAGCAATACAAAACAATGGTAGCTTTTTTGTTGTTAAATTTAATTCACTGGACAAATGACAAACTTTGGGATCTGGATTAACTTAGGCCTTACTAGTTTGGGAGTTTTTAAAAAAACCTTTATAGTCCTCAGATTCCGAAGATGAACTCCCAGATTATATTTGATTTGTAGTTAAGGTTCTTCTCTTTTGCATTATTTTTACTGTTTCTCTACTAATATTTTCCCTTCTCCATCCCTCAGTTTGGAGGAAAAGAGCTCCGAGATGAGGAACAGACAGCTGAGAGCATTAAGAACCAAATGACTGTGAAGGAATGGGAGAAAGTATTTGAAATGAGTCAAGATAAAAATCTATACCACAATCTTTGTACCAGTCTATTCCCTACTATACATGGTAAGAATTCTGTCAATTTGTGGCATAAACTTGAAATCAAAATAATGATATCAAAAATAATGAAATCAAAATAGCAACATGCTATTCCTTAAAACCACACAAATCAGATCATGCAAGTTTTTAATGGGTTTAGAAAGGGTCTTAAGTCATTTATAAAAGGACAAAGATGTGATTCTATTTAAAATGATGTACCTAGAATAGGCAGATTCACAGAGGCAGTAGAATGAGGTTACCTGATGGGGTGGGGAATTGGGAGTTACTGGTTAATGGACAGAGTTTCTGTTTAAGATGATGAAAAGTTCTAGAGATGTATAGGGATACTGGTTATAAAATATTGTGAATATGCTTAATTCCACTAAAGTGCACACTTAAAAATGGTTAGAATGGGGAAAATGGCCAAAACGGTAAATTTTATGTATATTTTGCACAATTTTTTAAAAAATGAGTAAAAAGGTCATTCTGTCATCTTTTTCTGGCTTTAGGATAGAACTGCACTTAAATATTTTCTAATATGCTAGTCTAATATTCCGATTTTTTTTTAATGTTCAGAGATGGCAATTTCCTGTTTCTTGGTTACATGTACTGTCTTTACCTTTAGTGGTTTCTCTTTTTTCACATTTTTCTTGTGTCTTGGTTGCTAGCTGCTCACTGTCATTAAAATCCCCTTGTGTGTTGAAGGATGTCACTAAATTTTCAGACCTCATGCTTAATGCCCTCCGCCCCCACTTTTTTCCCCATCATCTTCCATATTTGATTGAAGTTATGGCAAGAACTCATGATGGGTATTCTCTTCAATATATATTTTTTAATCGTTTACATACAGTTAACCTTTTTTTCTATCTAAATATTTGATCACTGAAATCCTTTATGTTAATAACTTTGGATTTTAGAATGTCCTCTATAACAAGCAGTGTCAAAATTTTTATGCTGTTCCACTTTTCTCATAAATTATTGCTGCATAACAAATTACCCCAAAACTTAGTGGCTTAAAACAACAAACATTATCTCATATAGTCTGTAGGTTGGAATTTGAGAGAGGATTAGCTGATTGCTTTGACTCAGTCATTCATGAGGTTGTAGCCAACACATCAGCTGGGGCTGTAGTCATCTGAAGGCTGGGGGTCTGCTGAAGAGGGGGCTCACTTACATGGTACCTATTAGTGCTAATTATTAGCTAGAAGCCTCAATTCTTCACCACATGAATCTTCCATAGGGCTGTTTAAGTGTCCTCATAACATAGCAGCTGGCTTCCTCCAAAGCATTTTAAACCAAGAGAGCAAAGCAAGGAGTAAGCAAGATATTTCTTGAGACTTAGTTTCATAAGTTACACATCTTCACTTTCATCATGTGCTGTTTGTTTGAAGCAAGTCACTGAGTCTAGCCACACGTAAGAAGAGAATTAAGCTCCATCTTGACATGAAGAGTATCAAAGAATGTGATACCAAATCTCTAACACACTTGTTTTATAGGTCATGAATTAGAGAAGCTTTGTTTGTAGAATGGATTTTTAAATTTTCTACATTTAAGAAGTGGTTCGTGTAAATGTGCCTCACATTTTGTTGATGGAATCCACAGACAGTCATAATAATTAGTGCAGAAAAATATTTCTTTTAATAGCACATTTCTAAAGATCCAGTGTTGTTTTTTAGTTATGTGTTTTCCTTCTTGTATTGGATTAATAATAAACAGTTCTTAGAAGCAGCTGTGAATCACATAGAGCATTTTAATCCCTGTCAGTTCAGTTAGCATGTATTTATATTCAGCACTGGTCACTGTTGGTAATACAAAAGAAGTAAGTCATGGATCATTTCTTCAAACTCTTGGTAGAACTAGAAGACATGCTATTAAAAAAGAACTAGCATGTATGGTAGGTTGTGGTGGACATAGTTTATTTATGGGGTGATATTTGAGGACTACCACATGTGTTAGGAAGTAGAACTTGTGAACAAGAAAGGCTCTTAGAATGGTGGGCATCAGCATCTACAGTACAGGTGAAGACATTGGGACAGTGGTTAGGTGACTAAGTTAGGAGCAGGAACTAAGATTAGAAGCCAGGTATTTTTACTGTAACCTTAACACTTTGCTTCAGCTGTCTCTGCTCTTTTGGTTGGTAAACAACATGCCTTTCTAGTTTCTATGATATTTAAGCTCCTGTTGGGTTTTTGTTTCAGGCAATGATGAAGTAAAACGGGGTGTCCTGCTGATGCTCTTTGGTGGTGTTCCAAAGACAACAGGAGAAGGGACCTCTCTTCGAGGGGATATAAATGTTTGCATTGTTGGTGATCCAAGTACAGCTAAGAGCCAGTTTCTCAAGTAAGTGTTTGCTTGGGGATACAGCAAAAAAAAAAAAAAAAATGTACTTAGTTCCAGGGTCTCTGAGCCACCAGGAATGTAGTCAGTGTGCCTTTAGTAGAGCAGGAGTATAAATTATGACTCCGTTGAATATATAACTCACTTAGATTAAATACACCTTAATTTGTTTAATAGAATGTAACATTTTACATTTTTTTGAATAAGAAAAAATTGCCCATAATCCTAATCACATATAAAATTCTTACTCTTTGTGTAATGTCTTTGTATAATTTTTGAATACGCAAATATGTATTTCATGGTTGTAGATCACAGCATACATATTTTTAACTTTATATATTCTGAGTATTTTCCATTTTCTTTATTTTCACAATCATTTTTATTGGTGTACTGTACAAAATCATTTCTTAACAAAATCATTTTGCTAACCTGTCAGTTTATTTTATAGATATTGATACACAGTGAACACCATGATATGTATAAATTTTTTTTTGTTTTTATTTTTTTTTTGTTTCTTTTGGGTAAATTTCTATGCATAGGATTGTTGAGACTAAGAATACAAACATTTTCAAGCTTCTTAAACAGTACACATTTTCCAGAAGCAGTGCTATGAGCATGAGATATTTTATGCTAACCTTGTCAGCATGTGTACTATAAGTACTTGCTTTCAAACTTTAAAGAAACTTAGAGGTCAGAATAATAGCATCCAGTTTTTGAGTACCTGCTGTGTTATTGCTGCTATGTATATGTGTGGGTTATGTCTTATCCTAGCTGTACCCAGACAGGCATGTAATAGTATCCTTTTTTTTAGGGAGACAAAACTTTTTTGAGCCTCAGTAACTTGCTCAATTTCTCATAGCTGACAAGTGACTCTGAGCCATGAGTATTAGAACTCAGATGTATTTGACTGCAAAGTATGTGCTCTTCATACTATGTCAAGATGCCTTTCCTTGATTTGTTTGGGAAATTTGTAACATGGCACTGTTTGGAATAGAACATTTTTAGTTAGTTTGGAGTTTTATAATTAAATGTTTTTTCAAGTATATCAGAGATTGAGTTCTGGATTTGAAGTAATAGTCCTTTGTTAAAAGGAATTCTTTTGTTTTCTTCATGCCCTCTGCTCCCACCCACCCCATCCCACATATCCCCTCCCTATTACTACAGAAAGTTGTACTACAGTGTTACTTCTGATAACAATGTTGTATTGTACATGATTATCTTAGAAATGACCTTTTTAGCTAGTGGTTTTTTTACCATCTTTATTTAACATAATTTAGATATCATAGAATATGTGCTTTTAATGTGTATAATTCAGTGGTTTTAGTATATTCAGAGCTGAACAACTATAATTAAAGTAAGTTTAGAATATTTTCATCGCCCAAAAAGAAATCTGTACTCAATTTCAGTCAGTTTTCATTCTCCCCCAATACCCATAGGTAGCCACTGGTCTACTTTACTTTAGTGTCTCTATCTGGACATTTCGTCTAAATGGAATTATATACTATGTGATCCTTTGTGACTGGCTTCTTCCACTTAGCATAATGTTTTCAAGGTTTAGCGATGTTGGAGCATGCATCAGCACTTCATTTATTGCCTTATCTATTATATGTAGATACCACATTTAATTATCAGTTGACATTTTGATTATTTCTACTTGGCTTTTATAAACAATGCTGCTATAAACCTTGGTATATATAAGATTTTGCCATTTTTGCGTGTGGTAAAATATACATCAGATTTATCATTTTAAACATTTTACCATGTACATTTCAGTCACATTAAGTACATGAAGTTGTGCTGACATCACTACCATCCATCATCAGAAACCTTTCCATCTTCCCAAATTGATTATTCTCATTGAACAGTAATTCTCCATATCCCTCTCTTCTCAATTGCTAGCAATCACCATTCTACTTTCTGTCTCTGAATTTGATTATTCTAGGTCCATCATATAAGTGGAATCGTATAGTATTAGTCCTTTTGTGACTGGTTTATTTTACTTAGCATAATATATCCAATGGTCATCCATATTGTAGAAAATCTCAACTTTTTTTTTTTTAAGACTTACGTGTATGTATCACATTTTGTTTATACATTTCATCCATCAATGGACATTTGGGTTATTTTTTACCTTTGAACTATTGTAAATAATGCTGCAGTGAACATTGGTGTGTAAGTATCAAAGTCCCTGCTTTTGATTCTCTGGTGTAATTTAACTCTTAATTTTATGTCCTTGATCCACGTTGAGTTAATTTTTATATATGATTTAAAGTAGGGGTCTAACTTTATTCTTTTGCATGTGGATAATTCAGTTGTCCCAACTTTAAGACTTTTCTTTTGCCCCCATTAAATTGTTGGTACCCTTATCAAAAATCAGTTGACCATAAATATAAATAAGAGTTTATTTCTGAACTCAATTATATTTTATTAGTCTCTATGTCTATCCTTAGGCCATTACCACAGTGTCTTGAATATAATAGCTTTGTAGTAAATTTTAAAATCAGGAAGGTTGAGTCATCCAACTGCTCTTTTTCCTGATTGTTTTGGCTGTTCTGAGTTTCTTGAGTTTCCCCATGAATTAGGATGGGCTTGCCAGCTTCTACAAGGAAGCCAGTTCTCATATTAATAGGGATTGCATCAAACCTTTATAAATTTGAGGTGTATTGGATTTTTAATAATACTAAGTTTTCTGATCCATAAATATGGGATGTGTTTCATCTTTCCATTTGTTTAGGCCTTCTTTAATTTCTTTCAATGAAGTTTTGTAGTTTTCAAGGTATAAGCTTAAATTTTTGTTAAATTTATTCCTATTGTTTTATTCTTTTTGATGCTATTATAAATGGAACTGCTATCTTATTTTCATTTTTGGGTTATTCATTAAAAGTATATAGAAATAAAATTGATTGTTGGTCTTTTATCTTGCAACCTTGCAAGAACTCATTATGTTTTAGTAGACTCCATAGGATATTCTGTAAGATCATGTTATCTGCAAATAGTGATAATTGTTCCTCTTTTCAAATCTGGGTGTCATTTTCTTGCCTAATTGCCCTGGCTAGACCTTTCAGTACAATGTTAAATAGATGTTGTAGGGTGGACATCTGTGTCATGTTCCTGATCTTAGGGGGGAAAGCATTCAGCTTTTTTACCATTAAGTATGATGTTAGCTATAGTTTTTTATAGATGTCCTTTATCAGATTGAGGGAAAGCCTCTATTCCTAGCTTATTGAGTTTTTTTCATGAAGGTGTGTTGGGTTTTGTCACATACTTTTTCTTCATATACTGAGATGGTTCTATTAGTACGGCATATTACTGACTTTTTAACTTTTAAACTAACCTCGCATTTATATCTACTTTTGTTTCATTTTTTAAGTGCAAGGCCTTCTAATAGATCATCATTGCTATTTACTATTTATTATTAAAGACCTTTTAAAATTGATGTTTTTTCATCCATGAACTTCATCTTACATTTGACAGAATGGATTTAAATCTATTTAAAAGGCCAAAGGAGAAAGGCTTTCTATTCAGTTTATGGCATGTGTCTTTACAAATTGCTTATACTTAATGCCTCTGTTTTGAAATTTAAATACTTAATTGACATAAATACTGTCAGCTGATATTAATGAATATGATAACCTTGAACAGGCATGTGGAGGAGTTCAGCCCCAGAGCTGTCTACACCAGTGGCAAAGCATCAAGTGCTGCTGGCTTAACAGCAGCTGTTGTGAGAGATGAAGAATCTCATGAGTTTGTCATTGAGGCTGGAGCTTTGATGCTGGCTGATAATGTAAGAACCTTTTATGTTCTTGGATATAAAGAAATCAAAATATTCCCTACCCTATCAGTAAAGGCCTATAAGTTTCTATTAAAAAGATGTCCTTTGAAAAACACATTTTTAGTAAATAATTAATAGTTTTATTAATCTAGAATGTAATTGGGATTGTCATCATTAATTAGCTTTCTGAGTTTCTCTATAATATATTGCCTGCCCTGAGCATGTATGATTGCTATGACTAGCACTCCCCAGCATTTTTTTCCTTTTCATACTGGGACACTTCTATGAGTATGTCTGTTGTATTATACAATGTATTTGACAGTGATTAATTAGATCTATAAAAACATATAAGTTGTAGATATATATGTTTCTAAACATTTATGTTTCAATTCTACCCTTCACTTCTGCAGCCTAAAATTGATGCTTAGGTGACCCAGGATATTCTGACTCTGAGATTTACACAAGGTTTTTACATTGAATAAAAATGTAATAAATGACTATAAAAGTCTTGCTCTTAGTTTAAAGTGAGTCAAAAACATATGGTTCCTTCTAGCTCTGGGATCTATTAAACTGTCTTACTCTAGTTGAGGGATTTAGGAGGATTGCTTATTTAACTGTCTTACAGTTGTTTAGAGTATGGAAAGGCCTCTGTTGCAAATTTTGAGTTTACTTGCCATTTGATACCTAAAAATCAGTTTTTTATGCTTGATTCATTTGGATACAGGGTGTATGTTGTATTGATGAATTTGATAAGATGGATGTGCGGGATCAAGTTGCTATTCATGAAGCTATGGAACAGCAGACCATCTCCATCACTAAAGCAGGAGTGAAGGTATATGTGTTCACTTCTGTTCCACTGCATCATGCCTTAGCCTTGTATATTAATATAACTCTAGAGACATTTACTTGGATAAAATGCATTATTTCAACATGAAATGTTTGTCAAAATGGATTATTAATTTAAATCATAGGTGCTATTTAGGGTACTGTGAAAATGTGTTGCTATGGCAGAAAATAGAGGGTACTGGTGAAATTTTTAGCATTTCACTTGTCAAAATTTCCACAAAGCTTCTATATTCTTTGATATAGTATGTTTCCACTTGTAACAAAAATAAAGACGACAGATTATTTAAATGAAAAATAATAAATAATTCTGTACCACATAATGACATTTTGATCAGTGATGGAACATATATGACAGTAGTCTTGTGAGATTATAGTGGAGCTGGAAAATTCTTATCACCTAATGACGTCTTGGTCATTGTAGTATCTTAACACAGTACTCACCTGTTTGTGGTGATCATGGTATAAACAAGCCTACTGCACTGCTAGTTGTATAAAGTATAGCATATACAATTATGTACAGTACATAATACTTGATAGTGATAATAAACAACCATGTTATTGATATTTGCATTTATTATATTTTATTATTTTTTCTAGTTATAAATAAATTTGCTGTAAAATAGTTATGCCGTGTTACGTGGGCAGCAGCCTTATACATCTTGTGTTTACATCTCTCAATTGCATTATTTTCTCTTGTGCTTGGTTGAATCTTGTGTTTCATACAGTACAGAAAGCATGCTGTACAATCTTGTAGCTAGGACAGTAAGCTATACCATATATCTTGTGTGTGTAGTAGGCTATAGCATCTGAGTTTGTGTAAGTACACTCTGATCTTCGCACAACCAAGAAATCGCCTAAGAATTCTTTTCTCAGAATGTATCCCTATCATTAAGCAGTACATGACTGTACAGTAACATAACCAACATAAAAGAGAAATCAAACTTTTTAAATAAATATAGTACATTTAAGTAGTTAAGGAAAATTTAATTAGTATACTAAAATATAAAAAAGAAATCTTCCCTTGCAACTCCCAGCCCTAATAAATACTAAGAAATATCTGCTGAGTTTATGCCTCTTTTTATATATAAATAAGCATAGTACACATAGTTTTGTTTACTGTTCATTGAACTTCACAATTTTACTTTGCAGTCTTTCTATACCAGCACATATTTGAGCCACTTTTCTTTTTTATTACTTTATGGTTTTCAATTATATGTATCCCAGTTAGACTCCTACAGAGTGACATTGGGTTATTTCCAGCATTTTGATTTACAAACAATATTGTAGTAAACATTCTTGAACAGACATCTTCCTAGACCTGGCTGCAAGATAAGTTCTTAACAAGAAATTACCGGCTTAAAGAGTGTACACATCATCATATAGGACTGCCTATGTGCTGTATGTTATCAGATTTTAATGATCCAGTAGGTGAAAAAATGGTATCTTAATATTTTGGATTGCGTTTAGTTAATTATGAATGAGATTAAGCGTTTTGTCTTGTGATTATTGACCATTCCAGATATCTTTTTTAACCTATCAAAATTCTTTTCTTTTGTGGTCAGGCTACTCTGAATGCGAGGACATCTATTTTGGCAGCAGCAAACCCAGTTGGTGGACACTATGACAGATCGAAGTCGTTGAAACAGAATATAAATTTGTCAGCTCCCATTATGTCTCGATTTGATCTCTTTTTTATACTTGTGGATGAATGTAATGAGGTAACTATATGAGCTGCTGTTCTTAGCTTCCTTGGTTATTTCCAATTTGAGTAATTGAGTGAAATGAGGCTTAAAGTCATAGTCCTCAGCAGCTGGTGCATGTGTTTGCATTGACCTTTCATTTCTCTCAGAGTGTCACAGGATTGGCAAGAGTTTTTTAAGCAGCTCAAAATAGTCTCTTGAGTTGCTGGCTCCACTTAGTTGTATTGAGGAATGTCAAGTTTTTGTTTCTGTTCCTGTTTTTAAATTCTCAAAAGAAAAAAGGAAACTTTACAGTTCATTCCCAATGATACTCTAAGATTTTTATAAGAATTTTTTGTTTTGTTGGGGTTTTTTTAGTAATCTTTAAAAAAAAAAAATGGAATACCAAAGAAATTTCTTTTTCCCTCCAAATCAGGAGTCATTTGTCTTCCCTATATCTTCTCATAAAATTGTTGAGTGTTTATAACTTTTTTCTCCTAATTATGTAACTGTTTTAAGGCCGAGTGTAAAGTTGTGGATTTATTTGAATTCTAACATGTTATTAGAGTTATTTATACCAAGATTTCAATACTTAACAACACTGCACAGCTCAGATAGGTACAGAACTATAAAAATGACATTCTTTAGAAGCTAATATTTTAGGCTGTCCTGTTAATTGCTGACCACAGTGGTCTTACATTACATTAGACACAGTGCACACCTCTTGCTTACAGCAAAACTTTATATTTAATCTAAATAAAAGTGGCCTTTAATTATGCAATGTTTGTAGGATTATTAGTTTTTTATGTTTTATTTTTCCTTTTACAAATCCATGTAATTATTTAACCTATGCGCCCCACACACATAGTTGCAAGTTGTTTGATTTTCATATACTTATGTTGATACATGCTCCATTAAATTAATTTTTTAATTGGAAATTTCAAACTGACAGAAAACTTTGAAGACATAAAATAGTGTATATGATACCCATTTAACCTTTCTTCTATTCACATATTAAGTTTGCCCCATTTGTTGTATCACTTACTCTCTTTATATCTATGTACGGGTTTTTTTGTAACATTTGAGAGTAAATTGCATATGTTTTGTATGGTTTTATTTTTCTCAATGTTAATAATTCTCTTCATATATTTATAAATGGCAATTTAATGTGGCTAAGAGCATGGACTCTGAAGCTATTCTGTCTGAATCCTGGCTCTGTTACTTACGGTGATGTTGGGCAAGTTATTAACCTCTCTGGGCCTCAAGTTACTCAAATGTAAAATAGGGATTATAATTATCTACCTTAGGTTTTTGTGAGGAGGATTGCATGACTTAATGCTTCCAGACACACTTAAGGCAACAGCACCTGGCATGACTGAGGGCACTAGAAATCTTATTTCTGCTATTGTTATTAAAGTCAGTCCTTTCAGGAATATTCTTGGAGTGTGGCAAGGCTATACATATAAATTTGTTTTTAAATGAAACGTACCAAACTTTCCTCAACAATTTTACACCTATGAATACATCTTTCATTGGCATAGTAGAGTTTGTTTTTAGCTATAATTTTTTAATGCCTGGGATAGTCTGGAGTGGATGTTGCTATGACTGATCAAAGTGATTTTCTTGTTTTGCATTAGGTTACAGATTATGCTATTGCTAGGCGTATAGTAGATTTGCATTCAAGAATTGAGGATTCGATTGATCGTGTCTATTCCCTTGATGATATCAGGAGGTATCTTCTCTTTGCAAGACAGTTTAAACCAAAGGTAACCTGCCTTTTTGTACTGAAAGAGGGCACAGTGGGTATATTTAAGTGGCATTTAAACAAAAGGGTTATATTGGAAAAAAATGAACATGTATTTGTTGGTGTTTTTTTCCCCCAAGGACTTTTGTTTGCTTTTTTTAGAAAAGTTTTATTTCTTTTAGAGAGGTGAGAGGGAATTTTTAAAAATGTCTGGACAATTCCATTTCTTTTCATGTTAGCTGCTAATAAAAATTTTTTATGGCTAAAGAGTTTTGAATAATTAAAGTAGAACATCTTATTTCAACCATTCCTAAGATTCAAGAAACTATGTGTTTAAATCTGTAGTCTACTGGATGCTGTTGAATCTTTCTCTGATGAAAAAACTTGGATTTCTCTAGGTAATTGTGGTCAGTGAACATCAGTAGTAATTGATGTAGTTCTTGGGATTGAATCTGCCTTGGATCCAAGATACTCACTTGTACATTTATTGTTAAAATAAATCTCCATAGTGCATCTATTTTATTTGGCATTTTTCTAAAATAGAATATGAAAAGAAGGAAACTGATTCTGGTCGATTCTAGGTTTTCATTCTGTTGCCTGGCTTGACTTAGAGAGTTATCCTTAGATCTTAATTCTCCATTTGAAAAACTGAGGATTCTTTAGTATGCTTCACTTCGTAGTTGTTATTCAACAAATAAGGTTTACTGAAATAGCTGGTATGTGTATCTTTTGCCAGACATCGTGAGTTAATTAACTGTGTCTCAAGAATCTTCGATGAAAAGGCATTACATCCTATACCACTGTTCCAACTTATTATGTATCTTTTAGAAATGGCCACTTGCTTAGGAACTAATCTCTGTGGCCTTCCTGTTCAAAAAGTTAGTATATGAACATCTTAGTATTAGTTTCTGTTGAAAGTCATA
The DNA here is from genome assembly GCA_004027375.1 of Macroglossus sobrinus. Lineage (NCBI taxonomy): Eukaryota > Metazoa > Chordata > Mammalia > Chiroptera > Pteropodidae > Macroglossus > Macroglossus sobrinus. Next base: position 130,296 of record PVKZ01000072.1, read on the forward strand.
TCAGTATTAATCTCTTGTCACTGGCTTCAAATTTTGACTTTCTCAGTTCCCCAAAGTGTCACCACCTAGAAGGCTCATGCCTATGTCTAATACAGCTGCCATCAAGTAGAAATGCTCTAACTTCAGCAATTTTCTGAAACAGATTTCCAGAGAGTCAGAAGACTTCATTGTGGAACAGTATAAACGTCTCCGCCAGAGGGATGGTTCTGGAGTAACCAAGTCTTCGTGGAGGATTACAGTGCGACAACTTGAGAGCATGATCCGTCTCTCTGAAGCAATGGCTCGAATGCATTGCTGTGATGAGGTATCCAAGTCACTTTAACATATGAGTGGGAAGAGAAATTGATTTATTGGCTTATAAGCATGTTTTTATCTTTGTTATGGGACATATTAGCATTTGCTGCAGATTTATTTTTATATAACTATTGAGTGCTCATAGGATACAAGACCTTGGGATTTCTTCCTTGGAGAAGATTGCTGTCAGGCATTTATTGAATGTATTTAGATTAATAGTAATGAGATAATCATGTCATAGATTACACACTAAATGTAGAGGTGAGTTCCCATTAATGCCATTTATGCAAGAAAATTTTGTTAAAACCCTACAATGCACTTAGGCTCCTGGGCTGGAGATACAGATGTAATATATGTAGCCCCTGGCCTCAAGGGAACTCTATTCCTTAGGTTTCTATAATGTATGGTTATTAAACTGTTCTTTGAGCCCTAGATTCTACAGGTACATGTCAGTGGGTATTTAGGGAGTAAATGGGGAGTAATATGGAAGGGCATTCAGGCTTTCATCTCTGCTTCAAGCAAAGACACTGTGCTTTTACCTACCTTTGTATATTAGACAACGTAAGATTTTGTTTGAAAAAAAAAAGAGTGTGGCTATCTTTTTTAATAGCATGATTGCAGTATAATTTACATAGAGGAAATGTATAGCTTTGACATTTTATATATACCCTGTGACCACCCCGTCAAGATAAAGAACATTTCTGTCTCTTTTCTTTTTCAATCTTAGTCTTCTCTGAAAGTGACCACCGTTCTGGCTTCATTCACCAATTTCTATTCCATAGATTCATATTTTTGGCTTTTTTAATTTTTATTTTTCAAATTTCCTGATAGGATATTTACTGTTTACAAAGTACTTTCACATTATCTTATTTAATGTTTTTTGATTTACCTGACATATTAATGGACATCTTTGTGGGATAAGAGATTAATAAGAGCCCTTGCCTTCCATTGCTGATAATCTGGTGCGAACAAGACATATATTAAGCATGAAATATAAGAGGTAGATATTATGATAGAATGTTACCAGCAAAGAGTACAGAGATCAGTTCTTTCCTTAGGAATAAGGAGGGCTTAGGGAGGTGCCAGACATTTAAACCTGATTATTGAAGGGTGTGTAGAATTTTTATAGGCATTTTTAAAATGATTGACAGTGGAAAATTGAACAAGAGCATAAGGTGTCTGGAAGAATATGGTGGAATTGGCAGAAAAAGAATAGGTTATGGTGGAGAGAAATTCTTAAAAATCATGCTAATATTTGTATTTTTTTTTCCATTATGTTTCTTGAAATGAGTTTCATTGAACTCACGTGTCTTGGGGAAACTTAAATAGATTTTTCTTTATCTTTTTCTCAGTCTTTCAATAAGTAACAAGTTCACATGATATGAAAGTTAACACATATATGCATATACACACAAATATATTTTCTGAATGAAATTGAGTATTTTTGCATATTTTTAGAGCCATTTCTATCTCCTTTATGATCATATTCTTTGCATCTGTTTTATTTCTTGCTTTATTAGAAAAGACTTCACTCTAAGATTATAAAAGAATTCTCTTAGGCTTTCCTCAAGCACTTTTGTTGTCTGCATTTATATCATTCAAACATTTGGTATTCTGCTGTACGATATAAGGTATGGATCATTTGACTCTTTCAAGTTAGTTTACTGATTGTTCCAGTGCCACTTATTGAACAATCTATCTTCTCCAAAGTAGTTTGGTAAGCCTTTATTATATATTAAATTCTTGAATTTATTAGGATCTCTTTCTGTACTTTCTGTTCTGTTTTATTGATCTATCAGCCTCCTCTTGCCTTAGTATCACAATATTTTTAATCAATGGAGCTTTATATTTTAAACATACAGCTGGTTCTACTGCATTGTTCTCTTTTGGCTGTTATGAACTTAATAACTGGCTTACTTTTTAAAAACAATTATCAATATTTTTATCAATAGCACATTAAATTTAAATATTAACATGGAGAACTGACATCTTCATAAAGATTTTTTCTATCCAAGGAAACCTTATAGAGGTTAAAATGTACATTTATGCTGCTGTAAAAATTACAGCCATTTTAAACGTGTATTTTTTTTTGCTCATGCGACATGTCCCTTTTCATGTCCCTCAGGGACTTCAGGCTGAAATAAAAGCTTTTTTGACATATGTCCGTGATCACAGAAGACAGAAAAGAGAAAAGGTGTTGAACTACATGCCATTTCTTTAACTTCTGTCTAGAAATGACAAGGCACTGGTGCTAACATTTCATTAACATGGCCATACCTAAATTCAAGTGAGTAAAGGTGTGCCTTCTCATTAGTTGCCTAGAATGAGAAAAGCCAACATTTGTGAACAGTACTGATAACTATCACAGCCATCAATCTTTCCACTTAAGTCTTCTATTGTTTCATTCAATATATTTTAAACTTTCCATGTAGTTTTTGCATGTTTCTTATTGAATTTGGTTTTTAGTATTTTGCTCCTCTTTTGGGTAGTAAAGGTAGACTTTTTTTTTAAATTTTATCTTCTAACTGGTCACTGTTGTTTGCATATATCAAGTTTTGATTTCTATGTGTTAATTTTATACCTTACTGACATCTTTTTATTGTTTGTAGTAATTATTCAGTTGAATCTCTTAATTTTCTAGGTGTTCATTTTTATCTGCGAATGATACAGCATATGTTCTTTCCAATCTTAATGAAAAATAAATTTTATTTTAATCTTTTCCCATTTTCTCCACTAATTTACTTTGGCTTTTGCAATTGCAGTACGATGTATAATAATAGTAATGACATTGGACCATCTTTTTCTTTTTTTGGCAGCCTCTGTGGCTGACATAAGATGTTTTTATCAGAATAGATACATTCATTATTTCTATCTTGAATATTTTTAGCAAGAAGATTATTTTATCAGATATCTTTTCAATGTCTCTAGAGGTTATATTTTTTTTCTCCATGATCTATTAAAGTGAAAAATAAACTAATAGACTTTTAAATATCAAGCCATTTTTGAATTCCTGGAATAAATCCCACTTGGTATTTTAATGCATCCAGCATCTATTTGCTGTTATTTAGAATTTTTAAAGCAACAGTCATAAATGAAATTGTTCTCTATGTCTTTATTTGTTTTTGTAGTCTGTTTTGGTACCATGGTGGTTATTTCATGAAGAAATTTTGGAGGTTTTTCTCTTTTTTTTTTATTCTAAAACAAGTTTTTTATTATATTGAAATTATCTGCTGTTTTTATAATAGGAATTCTCAGGTAAAATCTTCTGAGGGATGGAGGTACTCATACAGCATGGAGTTGTGTTTTGTTTTGTGACCCAAATGGATAATCTTCTTTGCTTATAATACATAGGTTAAACACACTTATATTTATTGGAGTGAGAGATAGGTTTATTTTTTCTTTTATAGTTCAAAAGATTTCTCAATGTGTGACTGCTTTGCTTTTGTTTGTATATGCAGTTCTGATATTCAGAAAGTTTATATTTTATATTTTAGTGGTAACTTATTATAGTTTTACATTATGGCCTTAGTTTTTATTGATTCCCTACTGTGAACGGTGATAAAACTAGCATGTTTCATATTTTCTACTCCCCTCTCTCTCAATCATCTGATTTTAGTAAATATTATCTTCTTAATGTTTACCTTTGTGCAGTGAAATTTTATCACTTGATTTTATCATATTTTGACTTACCTTTTACAGATGAGAGGTTATCAGCAAATTTATCTTTTACGTCTCCCTGTTCTCGTCCATTCCCTTCCCATTTTCATTTGTATCATTTATCTTCAGGGCATATGCTATTTACACTATGTTCTTTTTATTCTTAATTTCATATTTGTTTTAGTCTTAGTTTTGTAGCTAAATATACACAAAGCTCAATGGAGATTATTTGGTCGTGATTTCCTAATCATCTGTTGGCTGATTTTTTTAATCTCTTAATGTTATATTCAACATGATTTGTAGCCTTTACAAATGAAAGCTTGTCTTGATCTACACATTTGACTCATACTTTCTTTTTTTGTGACTTATTTACTACTGTATTTTGACATCTGTTGCTGTAGAGAAATCTGAGGCCAGTCCTTGACTATTAATTTTTCTCCCATAAGTAACTTCTTTTTTCAAAGTTTTCTTTCTTTAGTTTTATAAGCAGTGCATTTACTAAGCCTTGTCTTGATATTGACCATTCTTAAATGACTTAAAGTGCCTTTGAACTTTATGTATTAAAAAAAAAAGATTGGGTGTATCTGTTATGGGCTCAACTAGTTAGGGATGGAGTAGATTTAGAGAGACTGTTGATTATATATAAAAAACCTTAAAGCAGTCCCCCCAAAAACATGAATATCATTTTTCTTTTGAGTAAGCTTTTTTGTTGAAGCAAAACATACATGCAGAAACGTGCAAAAATTATAGGTCTACAGCTCATTTAACTTTCAGTGAACATAGCTTTGTAACCTACACCCAGATCAGGAAGTAGAACGTTAATTAATAGCAAGTCCAAAAGCCTCCCTTTGTGCTTCCTTATAATCACAGTTACCCTCCTCTGAGGATAACCATTATTTTTTTTTGTTTGTTTATTTTTAATGACTACATAGTGCTCTAACCATTCTACTGATGGTTTTTTAGCTTGTTTTCAACTTTTTTTTTTCAATTGTGGCTTAACACATAAAATTTTCCATCATAACTATTTTCAAGTGTTAAATATATTCATATCGTTGTACAGCAGATCTCTAGAACTTTTTCACATTGTCAAACCGGAACACCCATTGAACACTTTCTCTGGTAACTACTATTCTTTCTAGTTTGGCTACTTTAGCTACTACTCTTGACTACTTCTACCTCATGGCTACTCCTGACCTTGGAGAGTTTTATCTGAATTACATTAATATTATTGGCTAAATTCAAACCTGGAATTGTGGGGCAATCTAGCTGCCTTAAGAGCAGTAAGCCACCCCCAGGAGGCTGGGGAGAAAAGGTAGATTTTTTATTCAGTTTGTGTGTGTGTGTGTGTTGGGTTTTAAAAATTTGTTCTATTTCAGTGCCAATAAAATTTAGGAAGACGTCAAAAAAAAATGAGTGGAATCATTGTACTATTTGTCTTTTTGTAACTGGTTAATTTCACTTAGTGTAATGTCTGCAAAGTTTATCCATGTTATAGTATGTGACAGGAGTTCCCTCTTTAAGGATGAATAATATTCCATTGTATATATAATACCACATTTTGTTTATTCATTCATCCATCAATGGATATTTGGGTTGCTTCTACTTCTTGGCTACAGTGAATAATGCTGCAATGAACATGGGTATTCTTCTGTTAACAGATATTTGGATAGTTTCCAGGTTGGGTTCTTATGAGATATACATGTGTTTTGGTTCCTATGATGTATGTATGTGTACATATCTGTTGTGTATATATACCTAGGAGTGGAGTTATTGGGTCATAGGTTGTATGTGTGTTCAGTTTAGTAAAGACTGACAAAACAGTTTTCTATGGTGGTTGTATCAGTTGATTTTCCCACCAGTAGTGAATGAAAGCTGTTCTACATTTTTCCCAACACTTGATATTGCAGTTTTTAGTTTAGCTATTCTGGTGAATTTACAGTACTGTCTCGTGTTTTATATATGTGTGAGAGGGAGAGTGTGAGGAAAAACACTGATTTCATATGGAGAAAATCTTTTTGTTATATCAAGAAGACTAACTTACCAATTTACCTCATCTTGATTGGTTTTAGGTCCAGCCTAAACATGTGAAGGAAGCTTTCAGGTTACTGAACAAATCCATCATCCGTGTAGAAACGCCTGATGTCAATCTAGATCAAGAAGAAGAGGCCGAGATGGAGGTGGATGAGGGCCCAGTTGGCATCAATGGTGAGATGTTTGTCAGTACAGCTATTCTAGAATTAGGGACCAGAATGTTCTCTGAAATGTCATGATAAAAGTCCATTTGTAGATGGTTTTGAAGACTGTAGCAAAAGGGGAAAACTGGATATTGGATTGTATTAACTATAAGTTAAAATTCAATTAAATAATTAAAAATATATATGCTTAAAAGACAAAATACACCAAAATGATGATAGTGAACTTATTCCACAGCCTTATTTGTATTGTTACTTTCCTTTTGAATTAAAAAAAAAAAAATTTCTTGAGTACATTAAAACTGAAAAATACCAGAATTTAAATTTATATTACAGACGCATGTTTAGATTATGAAATCTTTATATCTCCCATCTCTCCCATTCCTTCCAAATTAGTTTGTCTTCACTAGTAGCATTTAAAATTTGCTGTATTTATAAAATTATTATACTAAGTGTATCTATATACTTGTTTTGAAGTCAGTATTAAAATGTAAGTAGTATATTTATAAATATTTGTTAGGAGAGTATTGAAGGCACAGAATGAAAATTCAGATGGTTGATGTTTCACTTAGGTCATGCTGACAGCCCTGCTCCTGTGAATGGAATCAACAGCCACAGTGAGGACATAAACCAAGATTCTGTTCCAAAAACCTCCTTAAGACTGGGCTTCTCTGAATACTGCAGAATCTCTAACCTTATTGTGCTGCACCTCAGAAAGGTGGAAGAAGGTGAGGCTGTACCTGGTGTTGCTCTCATGCTCAGTCATTTATATAAACCACTCCTAATTGCTAAAGATTTTGTTTTTGTCAGAAGAGATGATAAATTGTTCAACAAGCTCACTTTGGCAGAGCAGATCAGCAGGATATCAGCATATCTGCCAGCCTGGACATTTACTTAACAAGTTCATTATCAGATAAAGGTTTCTGGATTATTCTTATCAATGTCTTTGGCCAATTTTAATAGTTTTAAAGCATAATTTGGGGTTTGATAAAATATGAAGAAGCACTTAAATGTTTTAAAGGTACAAAATTACTGTTCTTGAAAATGACTTTATTTAAAATGTATGAACTTCTGAAGTATTTATATTTCATAGGCAACTAATTGAACTCAAAAAGATTATATCGGCATAAATACTTCCAGACTAGAAATGAAGTAAAACCCTCATTTTTCCAAAGTGTAATATCTGGACACTAATACATTTTCTTCCCTTAGCTGCTTCACCATGCTATTCCAAGTTTTATCAACCTATAGTTAGCCACAAGGCAGAAGGAAAATGATGAAATCAGGTGGTTCTTATTTAAAAGTTCCTGTATGTGGGCTTTCAGAAGTATTCTGTCATCACTGTGTCCTGTCTGAGATGGAGTAAAAACACCAGAACACCAGAGATTGTCTTAGCTTACTAAGGATTTGAGCCCTGTAATTTCTGTCCTGTTTTCCCTGAGAATTGTAAGGCAGTGGGAAGGTGGAGAGAAGGTAGTAAAGAGGCCACTAGGACAAACAGGTTTTAGCTCTCCTTCCTTCTCACATAAGATTCGGGAGCTCACATGTTCTGATGTTCACATTATACTTCATTGTTCTCATGCAAATAAGTTTTAAATATGGCAGACTATTGATGGGCAAAGATATGATTAGCATCCAGACATTGTCTGTATTCCATAGATAAATTTCACTAGGGTTTCTTCCTTTCCTTAAAAAATTAAAAAGATACTTTTCACCCAGCCAAGTAAGTTGTTAATTTTCAGTTTTCAGGTATACAGCTGTTCTTTAGTCCAGCACAGGGAGCACAACTTTAAACCAAGGAGGTCATTTACCAAGAACATTTGGCTAAACCACTGAAATTTTAGTACATCAGATTCTGGAATAATGTTATTTAGTTATAACATCAGTTAGCCTATGGTAAAATTGGTTTTGTTATACATCATTTTGCTTAAAGTCACAGAACCTAGTAGTGATGTTGAGTGCTTACTATATAGTCATAATAAAACTTTTCGAAGGCATTATCAGTAAAGCTAGAATTTTTCTATTTTGATTTCACATTTTATTAACAATTGCTAGAATCAAGTCTTAGTAGAATTTTCTTTTATTATACTTTATTTCTGTGACAGTTATATATTATTCAGGTTCCAGCCATTGTGAATTTAGCGTTCTCCTTTGGACTCTTAAGAAGCAGACAGTTCAGTCAGTATGGGTAGCCCTTGCTGGAATAAATTGTTAATTATTTTGAGTGATTGCTTATGAATTTTATTTCTCAGTTGACCTCAAACTCTTCCATAAACTCTTCCTTTTTCCAAAGAGGAAAAGTTATATTTAAGAAGTTTGCTTGTTTTTTTATTCCTAATTTAAGCTTTCAATTGCTATTGGCAAACATTGTTATAGATGATGAATGAGAAGGTGAAGGAAACACCTTCAGACTCTGAAATCTTAGTAGCTTTAAGAAACTTTTTTCTTATAATCTTTAATTTGATTTTACTCTTCAGGATAATGTCAGATGTACTTTAATATAAGCAATATGACAGGTTATTTTATACATATGCTGGAACATTGCAAACCTTACATTAGCAAACATAGTTTCTTACTGGTTAATAGTTATCTGAGCCGTACGTTATGTACGTTATCTTGTGTATGCAAACTCCAGAGATTGACAGTACAGTTTTCGAGATAATTTAATCATGTTAAAATGTATTTTTTTGTTGCAGAAGAAGATGAGTCGGCATTAAAAAGGAGTGAGCTTGTTAACTGGTACTTGAAGGAAATTGAATCAGAAATAGATTCTGAAGAGGAACTTATAAATAAAAAGAGAATCATAGAGAAAGTCATTTATCGACTCACCCACTATGTACGTATAGAACTTTGCTTGCTTGGGTATTAATGAGGGAGGGAGCTCATGCCTCATATCTGCATACATTCATTAGATGGTCATTTATTTTGAACCATTGAGGTCTAGTCAGAATTGTGAGTTGCGAAAGAGTTAACAATTAATTGACTTATTTCCTCTTCTAAAACAAGCAAAACGTAAGTTAAATCTGGGAAAGTGGACTTGGGATTCTATTATTTGACTGATTTTAACCTTTATTCTCTACTCCCATTACTGTACACCTTCAAGCACGTTACCACTGTTGCCTGTTTTCTATACTTCATCTTCCTCATGTCCTTACCTTCATTGCCCAGCTTAAATGCTATGGTCCATCTCATAATGATTCTTTTTCTTTCAACTTATTCTCTCTTTGTTTTACTTGCTTGGCAAAACCCCAGCCTTGGTTAAATCTAATTCTTTTTCTATATTTATATCCAAGCAGTTAAAAACATCTGGAGAAAAGCATATAACCATGTGTCCGTTCTTATTTAAATTCATGTCCACAAATCTCAAGTGTTCTTCTGTTTTATCAACCTCACAATAGCACTGTCCAGAGCTATTACTTTTCCCTAGTCAGTTCATTCTCCCACTCTTTTCAAGGACCATTACATAATACTTTCTCTCTACTCAAATCAATTGGCCATTCTCAGCATTCAACCTGTCAGCAGCATTTGTGACAGTTGATCACTCCTAGAAATACTTTGTTCACTTGACTTCTGAGTCAACATATTCTCTTGGGTCTTCTCCTGTCTCACTGGTTATTTCTTCTTAGTCATTTTTTTTTTAATCTTTTCTCTTGTCACTTTTTAAATGGAGTACTTTGCTTGGTCCTCAGAACTTTTGTTTTCATTCACCAAAGTGATCTGTGAATCTAAACTAAGCTATTGATGACTCCAGATTTATATCTCGAGCTCTCATCCTCTCCTCTAAACTCTAGATGTAGGTAGCCAGCTGTCTATTTGTGAACTGATAGGCATCTCACATTTCATGTGTTCAAAACAGTTATTCCCGTACTCCCACCCCCCACCATTGTTCTCATTTACTCAGTTAATTTTAGGCCAAATACTACAGAATAATCCTTCCACTTTCTCTCTTAACTTCTAGCAGCAAATCTTATGAGCCCTGCCTTCAGTATGTGTGTTTTCTATTCTCTTATCACTACCTTAACTGTCCCCTTTTGTAATGACTTTCTGTCCAATAGCCAGATTTTTAACAAGTCATATTATTTGAGTGCTACCTTCTAGTTCTTTCCTAACATTTAGAATAAAATCCAGTCACCAGTACCATGACCTGCAGAATCATACATGATCAAGCCTCTGTCTGTCCCGCTTACCTCGTTTCATTGCACCCTTTCCCTTGCCCATTCTATTCAGTGACACTGGCCTTGTTGCTATTCTTTAAACACACCAGACATGAAAGCCGATACACTTGCCTTTTGTCTCTTTTCCCAGATCCTCTCCTCCATTCTGGTATCTGCTAAATGTTACCTATTCAAAAATTTTTATTGCCTAGTCTCTTGAGACAGCAGCCTCCTTCTTGCTGTCACCCCCTTACCCTGCTTTGTGTTTCTTCATAGTGCTTATGCTGGCAGTATATTCTATATTGAAGTGTTTAGTTTGTCTCTCATTAGAATGGAAGCACCATGAGGGCAGGACTTTGTCTTTTGTTAACTGCTGTATCCCCAAATTCTATAGTTTTGCTTAGCACAGAGAGGTCAAATATTTGTTGAATGATTGATTTTTTCTGTTCAAATGGCAGAGATTTAACTGTCCTACACTTTGCTTCACAGAGCTCACTGTGTAAATATTATAGGTGTCACATGTCAGAGTTGTGTCATTTGAAAAACCACTTACCTATGAGAGCAAATGCAAATGAATATATGATTACAGGTGTGTGTGGGGGCTGTGAAAATAGCTACTCAGACCCAAATTTAATAAATAATTTATGTGGAAATAAAACAACCGGGGTAGTGTGTGCTCAGAATTCTCTTTCTGGTTGTGGGCAGGGTGTTTGCATCAGACCAAACTTTCTTTCCCTAGTGTCTCCAGGGATCAGTATAAGATAAAATGACCTATGCAAGAAATCCATATTGGGTCTACAGCCATGCCACCCTGAACATGCCCGATCTCATCTGATCTCGGAAGCTAAGCAGGGTTGAGCCTGGTTAGTACTTAGATGGAAGACCACCTAGAAGGACCAATTGCTGTAGGTGTTAAAAAAAAAAGAGAGAGAAAAATTCATATTGGGACACATTATGAAATGAACTGATCTAAACTGGTATTACCTTTTTTAAGTTTGACTCGCTGCCAGAGCTAACTTGCTACAAAAGACTAGAGAACTTACGTTGTACTGATCAAATGTACATCCTTTGAGAGTATGTCAGTACATAGAGTGCTTGAAAGTGTCCAGTCCCTTAGTGGTATTAGTGCCCATTCTGTGAGACTCTGCCACCTTCTTAGGATCAAATCACTATTTTCTGAATTCCTTTATATGGACTTGGCTAAGAGTCCTTCTCATTTGTGGACCTTTTAGGCTGACTTAAGTACATCATAAGCTTGAAATCTAACAAGATTTTTAAGCTACATGGCATTTTCTTTTATTTATTAACTCATAAACCTGAAATGTTTTTCATGTTAATTACCTTTAGATTCTACGTTTAACTGAATTATGAATGGATGGTATATGAGTTTAGTGGCTAGTCATTAAAATTAGCATAATACTAAGTGAAACTAAACACTTATTAGTGATAAACAGAATGATAAACGTATTTACCAGAGCATTTTATACAATTGCATAATTTTAAAATTTATGCATTACATCCTATCTTTTTTCATCTTTATTGAAATATAATAGACAACTAGTTGCCTGCATTTCCACTGTTCAATGAGGTTTTTTTTTAAATTGTAGTTGGTACAGTCTCAGCTGTACAGCATATTGATCAGAGATCCACATAACTCGCAAAGCACTCACCCTACCAAATCTAGCACCCCTTCCCCCCCATATATTCATTCTAGCCTTGTTAACCATCTTTCCCGTATAATCCCCGTGTTTACTCTGCAACCATCTACTTGCACCTCTCAATTCCTTTGCCCTCTTTCCCCCTACCAACCTCCTTCCCATCTCATATCCCTTAAAATTATTCTCTGTATCTCTGAGTTTATTTCTGCTTTTGTTGTTGTTGTTGGTTTTGTTCTTTAGATTCCATATATACGTGAAATCATGCGATATTTGTCTTTCTCTATTTCATTCAACATAATACCCCTTAGGTCCATCAAGGCAACATCTTTTCCCATCTCCTTTCGGTCTGTGTATGTGTTTTAATTTGAAGTAAGTCTCTTGTAGGCAGCATATGTAGGGATCTTGTTTCCTTATTCATTCAAGCCACTCTTAATTCTTTTCTGTTTGAGATACTTGTAGATGGGAATGTAGTTTGTACTATTCTTTATTCCTGTTTTTGATGCCTTAAAGAAGTCCTTTCAGCATTTTCTGTAATACTGGCTTGGTGATGTAAATTCCCTTAGCTTAGTTTTGTCTGGGAAGCTCTTCAACTCTAAATGTCCTTCAACTCTAAATGATAGCTTTACTGGATAAAGTATTCTTGGTTGTAGATCCTGGGTTTTTATCATGTTGAATATTTTGTGCCAAGCCCTTCTGTCCTGCATAGTCCTTTTCGAGAAATCAGCTACTAGTCTTGTGGGAGCTCCCTTGTAGGTAACTATCTGCTTATCTCTTGCTGCTTTTAAGATTCTATCTTTGTATTTAACCTTTGTCATTTTAATTATGATGTGTCTTGGAGTTTCAGTAAATCCTCAGAGTGGAGTGACCTCTGTTATCCAGTTTGATGAGGTCTCTACTATGGCGGTGCTGTATCAGCACACTGGTAGTGGGGAGGACTCAACAGAGGAACAGTGAATACCATTGGCACTCCTGCCTGGGAGGGAGCCTTGTAGCGGCCCTCATCCCAACAACTCAGTGTCGCCCTGTAAGTCCCTGCACAGCCAAATCGGCACTGGTGCTCAGAGCGAGCAGGTCTGTCACCGCAAAAATCCGCTCAGGGACATGGCTCCTTTAAGAGTCTGCCACTGCCGCAGACTCCATCTTACTCAACTGTTTGAGACTGTGCAGCCCTTTGTCACTGCTTCCTACTTTCTACCATTGCAGGGTGATTTCTTGGATTTCTCCCTATTTGTATGGCTTGTTCATCTAGATCCCAGGCAGTTTTTTCTTGCTGCTGCTCTTTGTTTCCATCACAACTTTGATTTGGTCACCATATATGCCATTTTATCCCCTCCTCACATCCTATCTTTTTTGAAATTATACTTACATGTACTTGATGTAATATCCCAGGAAGGCTTAAAATCACAATGTTTATTGAGCTTGCTTATATATTTCTTAATTTTCAAAGGTTTATGGTATAAAAGATCTACCTCCTAATGGAAAGGGGATTTAGCAGAACCTGATAACGATTTTAAGGTATAGTCCTTTTTCTCGGAGTTTCTGGAGAGGAAATGAAAGAAAACGCTAGTAGCAAGCATCCAGAAGGGTCAAGTTCTGTGTATGTGGGTATTTTTGTAAGACTACTGGACACCTGAGGACCAATAAACATTGTGTTTCACAGGATCATGTTTTAATTGAGCTCACCCAAGCTGGATTGAAAGGCTCCACAGAAGGAAGTGAGAGCTATGAAGAAGATCCCTACTTGGTAGTTAACCCTAATTACTTACTTGAAGATTGAAATATTGAAAGTAACTAACCAGAGAAACTGTGTTCTGCCTCCTGCCTTCTGACCTGGAATCTGAACGAAGCTCTACTAGCAAGAGAAGCATTTCTGGGAGCAGTGCCTCAGAAAGGTTTATTTTTGAGAAACGACCAAGCTGATGGTCCCGTGTGTCACATTCCTGTCACATGCTTTTATGCCAATATGGGCTTTAACACTTTGTTTAGTGTGCTTCTTATGTAAATGAAGTCAGAACCTAGTAATTTGTAGTTTCTATAACTAAGACCTTTGCTTTCATGTGTAGGAAAAAAACTATATATGTGGTTATCTTATTGGGGAAATGACTTACCAATTACTAACTACTGCTTTTTTTAATCAAAATAAATAAAATAACTTGTTCTGAAGTTATCTATTGGATTTATTTCTACTTTATATTATTCCATCTACTTGTGAATATGAGTCTTTCCCTTTTTTGCTTAATCTGGGGCAAGGGGTTGGAAGTATGGCATTATGGTAATCTTTCAGGATTAGGTTCCTGTGAGGAGTCCTTGGAATTGTATGAAGGCCAAGGAGCCCTTGAAGATGACTCTATGGTTAATTCCAGTTCTTTTTTTAATTGTTTGTTTTTGAGTTTATTATACTTTTTTCATTATTCTTTACTAGTTCTTTTAACTTCTCTGTCTTGAGTATTATTTTCTAACTGCTTTTTAAAAGACAAATGTGTCATTTTCTATATTATAAATCATTCCCTAAGTTTTATGGCTTCTAGGTAAAAGTTATTACTCTTTATGATACTAATTTCCTGAGACTTAGTTATGGTCAGTATGTTAATATAGCATTTCCTATTGTTGCAGCTTTTAACAACAGATGACATTCTGGGGCCTGAAGGGCCAATTTGGAATGTTTATATGTGTTATGTGAGTTCACTAATAGTAAATTCACTCTCACTAGCTTGAAAGTGATAGGGTGAGGGGCACTGGAAATGAATAGAGAAATTACACAGTTAGCAGATGCAGAGGTATAGCTTCTTCAAAAGTTGGTACTAATTAATGAGAGTGTAAGGCTGTTGATGAGGAGACCTTGGGGTGCAGGATCTCAGACTTTCTATTGAGACAGTTAGGAGGTAACTGTATAAAGAATGGACATTCAATAGCAGGTGATAGGAAAAACATTCTAGTGAAAATCCAGGAGACAGCAAGAAAGAGCCCCTCCCTGTACCGACTCTCAACTTGATAAAGAAGGCAGTCGAGAGATCCTGAAAGAACAGTAACAGCCTGACAGGAATTTGAACTTTAATATAATTAAATATTTACACAAAGGAAAATATGAAACTCTGAAAATATGAGTTTCTTTTTGGTGAATCTGTCCTCCCGTTCTTAATTCTGTTAGAGTGGGTCTCCAGAGCAAGGTGTTGGTCATTACTACAAATAAAGTCAGTTTTTGCACATCAAATGTTAAGTTTTTGCTTACATGTCCACCTACCTGCTTTTCCATGTTGTCAGGAAAGTACTGTAGCTAATGGGTGATGTAACATGTACAAGATCTTTTTGAAGAAAATTAGATAAATATTTAGTAAGTGGGTAGATATAAGATGTTTCTAAACGGGACTACTTGAATTTTGAAGTTGTCAACTAATCTATAAATATATTTTTAACCAAATCCCAACAGCTATCCATCAATATGGAAATAACTAAATAAGTTGTGATACATAGCTATTCTGTGGGATATACAAACAAAAATGGGGTAAAACTATATGTTTGAAATGGAAAAATCTCCAGGACACATCAAAAAGAAAATGCACAAATATAGCTGTAGGGTCACCTAAATATAAAGCAAATATTAACAAACCTAAAAGGAGAGATAGATGGCAATACAATAACAGTAGGGGACTCTCATCAATGGATAGATCATCCAGATGGAATATCATTAAGGGAACATTGACCTTAAATGACATGTTAGATCAGATGGACATATCAGACACAGAACATTGCATTTAAAAGCAACAGAGTAGACATTCTCACATGCACATGATACATTCTCCAAGATAGGTCATATGCTAGGGCACAAAACAAGCCTTACTTTAAGAAGATTGAAATCCTATCAAGCATCTTTTCTGACCATGTGAAGTTAGAAATAAATTACAAGAAAACTTGAAAAATTACAGATATGTGGAGATTAAACATGCTGTTAAATAGGTCAAGGAAGAAATTAAAAGATTTTAAAACACCTTGAGACAAATGAAAATGGAAATACAATATACCAAAACTTTATGGGATGCAGTAAAAGTAGTTAGAGGAGAGTTTATAGGTTCCTACATCAAGAAACAAAGATCTCAAATTTAACTTTATATTACAAGGAACTAAAAGCAAATGTAGCCCAAAGCTAGTAGAAGAAAGGAAATAACAAAGATCAGAGTGGAACTAGAATAGTCTTAAAAGACAATAGAAAAGGTCAATGAAGCTAAGCTGTTTTGTTTTTTAAAAGATAAATTTGACAGACCTTTAGCTAGACTTACTAGAGAAAAAGAGGACTCAGAAGCAAAGGAAATAGAAGATGTTAAAACTAATACTTTAGAAATACAAAGGATCCTAAGAGACTACTATGAACAATTATATACAACAAATTCAAAAACCTGAAAGTAATGGATAAATTTTTAGAAACATACAACCTACCAAGGCTTAATCATGAAGAAATAGAAAATCTGAGCAGAACAATCACTACTCAGGAGATTGAATCAATGATCAAAGACCTCCCAACACACTATAGTCCAGGACCAGATGGTTTAAATGGTGCATTCTACCAAACATTTAAAGAACTGATACCAATCTTTCCCAACTCTTCCAAAAAATGGAAGGGAGGGAACATTTCCAAACTCCTTTTATAAGGCCAGCATTACCCTAATACCAATATTAGAGAGGATCGACACAAGAAAATATAGGCCAATATCTCTAGTAAATATAGATGCAAAAATTCTCAAAATATTAGCAAACTGAAGTAAATCCATTAAAAGGGTCATACAACATGCTTGAATGGGATTTAACCCAGGGATACAAGGATGGTTCAACATTCGCAAATCAACCAATGTGATACTCTACGTTAACAAAATGAAAGAGAAAATACAATCATTTCAACAGATAAAAAAGCATTTGACAAAATTTAATTTATCTATTTATGATAAAAACTCAAAGTGAGGAGAGGGAAAGTACCTCAACATAATAAAAGCCATACAGTCATGTGTTGCTTATTGACGGGGATGTGTTCTGAAAAATGTATCGTTACACAATTGTAGTGCAAACAAAGTGACACACAAACCTAGATGGTATAGCCAACATATTGCCCCTAGGCTACAAAGCTTTAAAGCAGGGGTCACACACAAACATGCACGCACGTGTGTGCACAGCAGGAGGTGAGCAGTGGGTGAGTGAGCAAACTATCTGTATTTGTAGCTGCTCCTCAGCACTAGCATCATCGCTTCAGCTCCACCTCAGACCATTAGGCATTAGCTTTTCATAGGAACACTAGTACCTGGTGTCAAAAATGTTGGGGACTGCTGGCCTAGGCCTACACAGGGTTAGAATGATCAATATCACTGTCTTCCACCTTCACATCTTGTCCCCCTAGAAGGTCTTCATGGGCAAAAACGCATGGAACTGTCATCTCCTATGATAATGCCTTTTTGAATACCTTCTGAAGGACCTGCCTAAGGCTCTTCTTAAGTTATTCTTTTCAGCAATATGTCGACTGTGGTTTGCTTGGTTTCTTTTTTCATAGATTTGCTTGTAAGAAGATAATGCACCATAAACATTCCTCTCTATTAATGAGATACAGGTTTTCGAACTTGTTAATGAGGTTGTTGAGCTCTGGGAAAGCTTCTGCTAAGCCCTTCACTGAATTTTTTTTTCTGAAGTTTCTTTTTTTCTTGCCTCTTCTTCAGGTATGCATTCCTGTTCCAATTCCAGCAGCTCCTCATTTGTCAGTTTCTCAGGAATCACCTCTAGGAGCTCCACAGTGTCATCCTCATTCACATGGAAGTTAAAGTCTTTTGCCATCTCATTCGCAGCCTTGATTTTTACAACCTCTTCTTGGCAAATCCTTTGAAGTCATGACAAATCTCTTGAGTGTCTTCTTCCAGATGCCATTCATACACTTCTTGGTGATTTGGACCTTACCCCAAGCCCAAGCAAGGTTTTTGGCGGAGTCATAAATATAATCCTTCTAGAATTTCATTACTGTCCTTTTGATATCTTCCTCAGTTGCAGCAATAGCCTGGGCAAAGGTAGCCTCAGGCAGTAAGCCTTAAAAGCTGCTATAGCTCCTTGGTTCATTGACTGGATCAAAGATGTGGTGTTTGGAGGGAGAAGCACCACTGTGATATTGGAATGTAGATCGCCAATAAAATGAGGATGTCTAGGAGAATTATCAACAATAAGTAAAATCTTGAAAGATATGTTCTTCAAACAGTCCTCCAATTTTCTGGTGTAGCAATTCAGGAGGGCATCTTGGAAGGGGAGTTGGGTCATTGATGACTTATGGCTCCTGTAATATACTGACTGGCAAAGTGTGCTTATTGCTGTACTAAAGGCTCGGGAGTTCTCTCTATGCCAGATCACAAAGGGTTTCAATTTGTAGCCTGCAACATTGCCCTCAAGCAAGACTGTTATCTTATCCTTAAAAGCCTTATACCTGTCATTGACTTTTGGCCTCCTTATTGATGAAAGTCCTTTCAGGCATTTGTTTCCAGAATAGGGAGGTTTCATTCATAATGAGTATTTGTCTGGTGAGTAATTTTCCTCCACAATCAGCTTATCTAGAGTTTCTGAAAATTCAGCTGCCTTCACATCAGCACTTGCAGACTCGCCATTTGCTTTCACATTATGTAGTAAATAAGAATTCTTGAACAGTTTGCCAAGAGCTGGCAGTAAATTCAATATCACTTTTTTCTTTGGCCATGATCATCATGATGCCAAGAGGGCTATACTTCTGTGTCTGATCTTCAGTTCAGGTCATAAGAAGTTTCTCCATGTCTGATGTAGGTCCTTCTCAAATTTTTGTTAGTCTCATTGCCTTCAGTGAAGCAGATCCTTTAACAGCTTGTGTAACTTTGTTTTTGTTCTTCAAGATCATAGCTCCAGTAGAATGGGATCTTTCTGACTGTCGAGCAGTAACCATCACTGATTTTCCACCTTTTCAATCCTTGGTAACTTTTAATTTTGTTTCCGGGTCAATCACTCAGTATAACATTAGCAATGAATTTTTTGTATTTAGGGGTCACGATGAACAAAACAACACAAGATTAAATTAAACACAAAAGAAAATGATGCAGTCAAGAGACACATAAATGTGATGTATGAGGCTGCAGCCAGCATAACACGGCATACAGTTTTTCAGCAAACTTTTTTTATAAGTAGAAAGAATACACTCTAAAATAACAAAAAAAGGTGGCCAAAAGGTATATGAAAAGATGTTCAACCTCACTAGCTATAAGAGAAATACAAATTAAAACCACAATGAAATACCTCACACCTGTTAGAATGGCTATTGTCAGTAAGACAAGAAATAACATTTAAGAAGAAGAGAAAAGGGAACCCTTACACATTTGCTAGTGGGAATGGAAATTGGTGCAACCACTATGGAAAACAGTTTGTAGAGTTCCTCAAAAAATTAAGAATAGAACTACCATATGAACCAGTAATCCCTCTTCTGAGTATCAACCTAAAAATTCTGAAAATACCTATTCATAAAGATACATGTACCCTGTGTTCATTGCGGCATTATTCACAATAGCCAAGATACAGAAACAACCTAAGTGTTTTTCGAAGGATGATTGGATAAAGAAGATGTACATATATACAACAGAATATTACTCAGCCATAAAAAAGATTAAATATTGCCATTTGTGACCACAGAGATAGATCTTGAGAGTATTATGCTAAGTGTAATACGTCAGTTGGGAAAGGACAAGAACTATACAATTTCACTCATATATGCAATAGAAAACAAAAAGCAACAAATGAACAAATAAAACAAAAAAATTCATTGATATAGATAACAGAATGGAAGTTTCCAGACAAGAAGCTATCAGGGCCATCTTGAAAGTGTTGATAAATGAAATAAAACTATTTCTATTAAAAAAAAATAGAAAAAGCAATTGCACCAATGCACACCAAGAAAATTCCAGGAAAAAGAATGAAAGGAGAGGCCATGTCCTATTATAAAGTGAAAAGCACTACGCAGGCATGGACATTAAACTTGTGTGATACTGTCACAGGAATAAATAGTCAAGTAGTAGAAAGTTCCAGAACTTTTACATCTATATAGATATTTAGTTTCTAATAACATTTTCAAATAGTGGAGGAAGAAGGACTTATTTAATAATATGGCAGAAATTGATAAGCCAAGCCACACAAATACATAAAAATTCAAAATGGCCTACAGAACTAAAAATTAAAAACAGGAATAAGGAACTAATAGGTTTGACATGAGATTTTAAAACTATGGTACTAGAAATATAACTTGAAAGACACCCAAAAACAATTTTAAAGACTGGGAAAAATTTTTTTTATCATGGTTTAATACATGATATCCAAACTCTATTAAGAGTTTTTATGTCAGTAATAAGTTAAAATAACAGAAATGAACATAAATTCCAGAAGAAAAACAAGCAGCCAATTAACAGAAAAATGAGGAGTCAATAAGATATTATTTCCATTCTTCGTGTCAAAAATGTGAAGATTTATAAGAGGTGTTAGAGATTCAAGTACATATCCAACTAAGGATCTGAATTTGAAGAAGCCCATTTTGGAAGACTATTTGGATTTCAATCAGAATTCTAAGTGGGTATGCCATTGAGTCAGCAACTTAATTTCTAAGAATTTATATTAAAGAAATAGTCACACATATGTAATGTATAGACAAATATATGTAATGTATAGATGTTTGCAACCAATTACGATTAATATCTGACCAGTGTTCAATATGCAAGAGGTTAAATTATGGTAACTCCTTACTGTGGAATGCTATATGCATCTGTCAAAAAAAGGTGGGTCTATATATTCTGATATAGACAGAGCTCCAAGAACTATTACTTGAAAAAAAAAAAAAAGCTGAGGAACAATACATAAACCATAATCCCATATATGTTGAATTATCATATATTTAAAATATTATACAGTTACATATGTTTTGCATTGTACGTATATGTGTAATAATAGCTATCATTAAGTTGCATCATTCTAAACATGCTAAAGAATGACCTCATTTAATTCTGACAACTCATTTGCATTCTACAGATGAAAAAGCAGACACAGAGAAATTAAATAACTTTCTCCAAATGAGATTTAAACCCAGGCTTTCCAACTCCTGAATAACCATTAAGCTAGACAAAGAAAGAAAACAAAAGACTCAATGTTGAAAATGCTTCCACTAGGAAGGGGAGGGGAGTGAAGGAAAGGGAATTTATAAATTTTTCATGTATGTTTCTATACTGTTTGAATCTTACAAAATGTGTTCATCATTTACTTACATATTTTTAAAGGGGACAAAACGTTTGCTGAGGGACTCACTCCTGTTATGTAAACAAATTTTAAAGTAATTTGTAAGACAAAAATGCAGAGAACTCCTTTTTTTCCAGACATTTTCTAGGTACTTCTGCTTAAATCGTTCAAGACGTTTGTTATCTCTTGTAGTCTTTAAATTGTTTTATGTTACATTGGTGAACCATGTACTGATTTTATTACCATAGATAACCTAGTTTAATTTGAAGTGTTAATAATCACTTAGTTATTTTAGTCTCAGCTATAGTTATAAAGTAAGGATTCCACAGTTCTCTTAACAGTTCCTTGAAAATGAGGCTGATTTGGAACTTAGTCTTTATTGTCCTCCTAAGTTTTTCGTGCTGGGCACTAGACTGGGAATCTGACAGAAATTTCATTTCAGCTGCTGGTCCTTTAACCGATGACTTGCTGCACAACCTGAGCAACCTGAAAAACCAGGGTTCGAACTTTGCAGCGGGGAGCAAAGACATTTATGTTTGTCGCCAGCCACTGCCTGCCCCCCTGCCAGAGTACCTTAGTAGTATTCATGGCAGTAAGATCACCCATTATAAAGTATTTCTGCCCTGGGCACAACTTCTTCCAGCAGGAAGCTCCGAGAACCCAGACAAGAAAGTAGTGCAGTGCTACCGGCGACTCCTTGAGGCCATCAGGGCTGCACAGCTTCAGCCCCTGGTCATCCTGCAGCACCAGGCCCTCCCCACCAGCATCATCCAGAGAAGCGAAGTCTTTGCTGATCTCTTTGCTGACTATGCCACATTCGCCTTCCAGTCTTTTGGGGACCTAGTTGAGGTCTGGTTCACTTTTAGTGACTTGGAGGAGGTGATAATGGAACTTCCCCACCAGGAGTCAAGATCTGCACATCTTCAGACCCTCACGGATGCCCACAGAAAAGCCTATGAGATTTACCACGGAAAATATGCTTCTCAAGGTAAGTACACATGACCCTGATGACTGACCCACCAGCAGCCTTCATCAACCAACTTCCTGATCCTCCTTAAAGCAAGACACAACATTTCTTCCCACTCATGCTCAATAGTCCCGTCATATCTCTTCATTATTGAGAAATTAGTAATGTATTGAAGATTTCCCAATGGAGATAGGTAGAGATGGCTTATACTGCATAGTATCCAGCATTCCCTTTGAAAGATATCTTTTAAGCACCCCTTGCCCAGTCTTGAGTCTGTCTTCCTTCTGCAGTTCTGCCTCCTTGACTCTTTCAAGGTTTCAAGATTGCCTGTCTTACCTGGCCTTTCCTTTTTCTTATGCAAACAACTTCCACATTCTAGCTGGAGCTTGCATGCCAGCAGAGAAGACAGACAACACATCAATAAAATAGTGATATACTAATAAATAGTGAGAAGAGCATAATTGTAATTGTCCATATTCATGCTTCATAGCTAATTTGATTCTTATTCAATGGTCTGGGCGGAACCAGGACATTTCTGATTTTAATAAGTTCCCTAGGTAAATTTGAGGTACACCAATTTTGAGAACCAATTTTGGCTCTCTTGCCTTTGCCATTTGGTGTCCACAATAACTTAAATGTACAGGGCCAAACATTTTAAATAAAAAAAATTAATTACAGAAAAGGTGGCATTTTAACAAACAAAGCACATTCACCATGTTTTTTTTTAAATGTTAATAAGTAAATTTCCATTTACTGCTGATTAGAAAATACAATTTGAAATGCAATTCTGATATTTTCCTAAGAATTTTTTATCGGGGTGTGAGTCACATATAATGAAATGCATAGATCTTAATTTTACAGTTTGATTAACTTTGACAAACACATACATCCATGTAACCGATACCCTTATCAAGATATAAGACATTAGTCAACACCTCAGAAAATTCCCTTCCTGATCAACTGTATCCCTTCCTAATCAATCCCTATCCCCAGGAGCAACCACTGTCTGATTTCTATCAGCATAGATATGAACAGAACCATACAGTTACATACACTTTTGTGTCTGTCTTATAGCATTCATCATAATGTCAGTGAGGTTTACTCATTTCGTTCCTCCATTAGTAATTTGCTCCTTTTTTCCTCTAAATATTATTCTACTATGGATGTATCAGTTGAAGAGCATTTGGGCTATTTCCAGTTTTTATTTATTATGAATAGAACCGCTATGAACATTCATTCTTGTACAAGTTTTTGTATGGACTTATGTTTTCATTTTTCTTAGATAAATACCTGGGAGTGGAATTGCTGTGTCATGAAATAGAGATATATTTGACTTTTTAAGAAACTGCCAGTTTTCCAAAAACAGTTGTTCCATTTTATATTCACACTAGCAGTATGTGAGAGTTTCAATGGCCCCACATCCTCACCAACATTTGGCATTCTCATCTTTTCTATTTTAGCCATTCTGATGGTATTTCACTGTAATTCCATTACTTTTCAAAAATATAATTTCTATTCCAAGTGCATATATGCTTAAACAATATAGTGTTTAATTTTGCTTGGTTTGGTTTTGAGCACCATGAAAGAATATTATACTTTTTGTAGTCCTCCAGAACTTCCTTTTTTTTTACAAACCAAATCATGTTTCCAAGGATTATTCATGTTGTTGAATATACCTATAATGTATTCTTTCTTACTACTATATAATATTTCATGTGTGGCTAAGCCACATTTTATTATTTTCCTGCTTATGGACATTCAAATTGTTTTCAGGTTTTGCTATTATTAACATAGCTGCTATGAAAATTCTTTTGTACATGTTTTTCTCTACATGTGCAAGAATTTCCTTTGTATATATAATAGGTGATTTTTAATTGTGGAGGTTACAAATGTTTAACTTTGAGAGAGAATGTAAATTTTTTTCCACTGTCATACGACTTTACATTTTCATTAGCAATGATAAGAATTCTTGTTGACCCCTTCAACACTTGTAATTGCCAAAATTATAAATTTTTGCCAATCTAATGTGATTAAAAGTATTTCTTTATGATCTTATTACCTATTACAATTCAGATTGAGCATACTTTCATGTGTTTATTAGCCATATTTGTTTCCTTTTCTGTAAAATTCCTGTTATATCTCGTAATCATTTATGTATCGAATTGTCTTTTTCTTATTGACCTGTTGGAATTCTTTATGTTTTTAAAATCTGTATTGGTTACATGTAACCACAATATTTTTCTAGTTCATGTCTTTTCACTCTTTTTTATGGAGTCTTTAATGAACACAGGTTCTTACTTTTACACAAACTTATCAATCTTTTTTTCAGTTGATTTTTTAAAATATATTTTAATGGTACTTTTTACAATTACTTAAATTCATTTCTTATTTCTTTAGAATTTTTAGTTTCCAAATATTTTTATCCCTGGTGAATCTCAAAGTTCTTAGGTAATTATGCATTTTTTCCACATTTATTCTTTGAGGAGTCATTTTCTGTCAATCATTAAAAAGTCAGGGATAATCTGCAAAAATGAAAGCCATTCTTAGTTTGTAAGAGTTTTTTCCTTTTTAATCAACACTTTAAAAAATTAATAGAGTTTATTCTTTTAGAACACTTTCAGATTTACAGAAAAATGGAGCAGATAGTACAGAATTGCCATATATCCCCTCCCTGAACCCAGTTTTCCCTAAAATCAGCATCTTAGTATAGTATATTTGTTATAATGAATGGAGCAATATTGATACCTACTTTATTCAGATTTTCTTAGTTTTTACTTAATGTCCTTTTCCTATTCCAGAATCTCATTACATTACTACATTTAGTTGTAATGTTGCTTTAGGTTCCTCTGGGCTGTGACAATTTCTCAGACTTTTCTTGTTTTTGATAATCTAATTGACAGTTTTGAGGAGTCTTGGCTTGGTATTTTGTAGGATTATATCTCTTCTTGAGATATAATTCATACACTATGCAATCTACCCATTTAAAGTTTTTAGTACATTTTAGTATGGTTTTTAGTATATTTACAGATATGTGCAACCATCACTATGGTCAATTTTAGAACTTTTTTTTTATCACTTCAAAAAGAAATTTTGTAACTTTTAGCTATAACCCTCCCAGCCCCACATTTCCCTCCTCCATCACAGCCCTAAGCAACCACTGGTTAACTGTGTCTATAGATTTCCCTGTTCTGGACATTTCACATGAATGAAATGATATATAATATATGGTCTTTTGTGACTACATCTACTGAGATTTGTCTGATGTTTTTCTCACAGATAGACTGGGATTACAGGTTTGGGGGAGGAAGATCATAGAATAAAGCGTCGTTTTCATTACATTATATCAAGGTACATACTATCAACATGATTTATGACTGAGGTAGTGTTTGTCAGGTATCTCTTCTGTAAAGTCTCCTTTTTCCTCCATTTCATACTGTACTCTTTAGAAGGAAGTCACTATACAACAGCCCGCACTTAAGGAATGGGCAGTTATGTTCCTTTTTATATTTTTTTAAAGTTCTTTTTAAAATTTAACCAAGAAGGCAAAAGACTTGTATACTGGAAGCTATTTTTAAAAATTGCTTTAAAAAAATGAAAGAAAACAAAAATAAATGGAAACACATTCCTTGCTCATGGACTGGAAGACACAATATTGTTAAAATGTTGATATTACCCAAAGTGATCTACAGATGCAATAAAATTCCTATCAAAATTCCAATGATATTTTTTGCAAAAATAAATAATCCATTTTTAAATACACATAGAATCCCAAGAGACCTCAAATAGTCAAAATTATCTTGAAAAAGAATAGAGTTGGAGGACTCACATCTCCTGATTCCACAATTTGCTACAAAGCTACAGTTATCAGAATAGTGTGGTATTGAGATAAGGATGGACATATAGACAAATGAAATAGAATAGAGAGCCTAGAAATAAACCCTCACCTATATGGTCAAATGCTTTTGACAACAGTGGCAAAATCATTCAATAGGGGAAAAGACAGTCTTTTCAAGAAATGGTGTTGGGAAAACTGAATATCTATATGCAAAAGAATGAAATTGGATCCTTACCTTATACCATATACAAAAATTAACTCAAAATGGATCAAAAACTTAAACATAAGAGCTAAAACTATAAAACTCTTAGAAGAAAACATTGGAACAAAAACTTTATGACATTGGTTTGGTAATGACTTTTTAGTTATGACACTAAAAGTACTGGCAACAAAAGATAAAATAAATTAGACTTCATCAAAATTAATTTTTCTTTTTGTATTTAAGGGCACTATCAACAGAGGGAAACAGCAACCCACAGAATGGGAGAAAATATTTGCAAATTATATATTTGATAAGAGATTAATATTCAGAATATATGAAAAACCTCGTAACTCAGCAACAACAAAACAAGCCTATTAAAAAATGGGCAAAAGATTTTAATTAATATTTTTTTCCCAAAGAAAGTTTTCTAATGGCCAATAAGTACATGTAAAGATGCTCTACATCAACAATCATTAGGGAATGCAAATCCAAACCACAATAATACCATTTCACACCCATTGTAGATGGCCACTATTAAAGAAAAAATTACAAGTGGCGAGAATGTAGAGAAATTATAATCCAGTATTACTAGCAGAGATGTAAAATGGTATAGCCACTATGGAAAACAGTATGGCAGTTCCTTAAGAAATTAAAAATAGAATTACCATATGGCCCAGCACTCACGTGTATATACCCAAAAGAATTGAAAGCAGGAACTTAAACAGATAGTCACACACCCATTTTCATAGCAGCATTATTCATAATAGCCAAAAGGTGGAAATAATCCCAATGCCCATGGATAGATAAATGGATACACAAAATGTAGAATATACAAACAATGGAATACTAGTCATTTTGAAAAAGAAGTGAAATTCTGGCACATGCTATAACACAGATGAATCCTGAAGACATTAGAAGTACAATGAGCCAGGCACAAAAGGATAAATATTGTATGATTCCACCTGTGTGAGGAACCTAGAATAATAAAATTCACAGAGAAAGTAAAATTATCAGAAGGTGGCAGGAATGCATAATTGGGAATTATTGTCCAATGAATACAGCGTTTTAGTTTGGGACGATGGGAAAGTTTTGGAGATGGATGGTCGTGATGGTGGCACCACAATGTGAATGCACTTAATGCTTCTAAACTCTACACTTAAAATTTTTTAATGGTAAATTTTGTGTTACGTATATTTTATTGCAGTTTTTAAAAGTTCTTTTAAAATCTTTCCCTATGTGTTACTATAAACCTCAGTTGATGTGTTCAGTGTGCTGACACTGGGGACAGTACAAAAAGAACAGAGTCAGAGGACAAGGAGGGGGTGAACATCCCTCTCAAGGGGGGAGTAGAACTGCACACAACATCCTCTACTTGCACAACACTGGGACACAATCCTACGCTTGGCAGTAATGGTTTGAAGCATTGATATTGGCTGTTCATTATTGACTAGATTCCTCATATTGATTCATTTGGGGCAAAAGGGAAAGGGGCTATTTTGTGTGGAGGATCACAAAGGTTTTTGGAGGAAGTTCTCTCTGTTGTGGAAAGAGAAATGAACTGACCCTTTAGCAAGGTCTAGTAAAGTGTCCAAAGGACAGGAATTTACACTGTGCTACTCAATGATTGTCAACACAGGCTTTAAACAACTCTCAAGCCACAACAAATACTGATTTTGAGTATTTCTATAGACAGGGATAGCCATCTTCAACTTTATCCAGCAAAAAAATTACACATCAATTATCCTAAACCAGGGCAATTCTCTGCCCCCTTTCAGTCCCATAGAAAACATGAACTGCGAGCTTAGAGTGAGAATCTAATTTTGCGTAATCTGCACTTTATATTATTTTAAAAAGTATAATTTATGCTTACACTGGGAATAGGTTGGAAACCATATTGGGGAAATTTAATTATTTTGTATGATATGAGAATTTCTGGGACTTCAGGTACATTTGTTTACGCTAAATTCTAAAAACAGCTTGTAAAGTCAAATAGAAATGATTTGTGGGTTAACTGTGCTTAAGGATTAACTGTACCCTTGTTTCATTTTATTGGTCTAGATATGACACTAAATTGTACGTTTTGAAATGTTATGCACAAGCTGAGAACATATGTTCTATGTGCTGACGTGACAATAGACTGAAGTATGGAAATAGGTGGAAGTGAAGTGGATCCTTTGGCACAATCATTAAATAACTGGAAAGTAGTGTTATCTTATCAGAATGAGGACTAAATGTGTCTGAGTGATATTTCCTGCTCAGAGGATTTTGAAGTTTCATTATGCTTATCAAAGTAAGCACTTTGTAGTTGGCAGTGGTTGGTAGTGGTGGTTTCATTGGCTGGGGAAATCTTTCTCCTGTATTGAATGAAAGAAAGAAGTCAAGGCATATGGATTTATAGTATAAGTCTCAAACTGTGGTCCTACTTAATTTTTGTTTAGTGTTTCCAAATTACAGGTCTGAGTACCTGTGATGTATCCAGTCCTAAGCCTGATATTTGGAGGAACTAAAGACATGTTTAAGTTTTGCTTCTCAAGGAGCTATAATCTAGTGAGAGATAAAGACTTATGCGCATCAAAGAGACAGCAATACAAGCAGCTGAGGGACCTTAAGCTCACAGCAGCATTTCTAACTGTGGAAGGCCACTGCTTCGGAAGCACCAGGGGAGCCTGTTAAAATGCACTGGTTCCTGGGCCCGCCCCAGTCTCCTGACAAGCAGGCGGGAGATTCTGATGTGCACAAATTTGAGCACCACTGTTAGGTGATCAAACATGAAAGCAACTGGGTATAAGTTGCATATGTTTATATTTCCTTGTCTTCCTCTCAATGCACAGTAGGGGCTGAACTGATGCTTGTATAATGAACCAGGACGGGTAAGAGCAGCTTCCCGAGAGCACCCTGCCTTTAAAGGAAGTTGAGAAAGCAGTTCTCTTCTTACGTCTTTTTACATTGCAGCAGGGGAAGAGGGGGCCAGGATAACTACTTTTATTTTTTTTAAAGACAGGTCATTTCAGAGTCCTAATTTATTCTCAAAAGGGACTTTTCTTTAAGGCATTTCATCTTCTAAAATCTTTCAGCCAAGGTAAAGTCATGTGAGTCATTTCTTCAGAAATTCTTTTTGTAAATCAGTGAACATGGAATAGAAAGGTCAATAGGAAATAAGTCTTCAAGTGGTTTCTGTCGTCACAGCCCCCTGCCTCTCTCACCTGCAGCTTCTTCCTCTGATTGATTCTAGGGGGAAAGCTCTCTGTGGTCCTACGAGCTGAAGCCGTCTCAGAGCTCCTGCTAGAACCGTCCACATCTTCGCTTGCCAAGGTAAGGACAGCCCAAAGGAATGGCATCTGTAACATCTGAGGAAGGTTGCGACTTTAATTTTAAAAAACAAAAGAAGTTTTTGTCTGTTGACTTGACATTTAGAATGCCTCTTCTGAGTGGCCTACATTCTCTAGATTCATAATTACTTTAGAACAAAATCTCACTTGTTGTAGCCCCAGCTCTTGCTTGGTCAAGTGTCTGCTTTTGCCTACACAAAGAAGTTAAATGCCTCTGCATGCTCTGATTTTTTATTTTAAAAGTCCAAAATAGCTTATTAGAAGAGCAATCAGTCTACAGCAAAACAGATACTAAGGTAAAGGATTTTTTTTTTTAATAATGTGCTCTCTGGAGTACCCAATCAATTTCTATCTCCTTTAAATATAACTTTTTAACTATAATTTTAAATAGAAAAATGAAGACACCTGAGGATTAAACCACTTTGGCCCTTGTAACGTTGGCTGCTGGGCAGCGTGGAAAACCATTAGTAAAAACAGCTGATTTCTGTAGTTCTATGGCATTGATAGGATGCTGTACAGATGCCACGCTGCCGGATGACAGACACTGGTATCTATGATGTGATGGAGGCACCATATATCAGCATTCAGTCTTCAGATTTTCCAGCTTGGGAAGTTGAAATCCAGAGGTGATAGGTTTTAAATAACCTGCTCCATGGCTGACTGGCCAGAATACCATCTAAATTAGTTTACAAGGGGCAATAACTGCTATCAGTTATAAACTAATGAGACCAAAGTGCTGATCAGAAAGGTGCTTATCAAGGAATAATAGCCTTTGACCTGATCTCTCTGCCCCAACCCATGCCACGTAGTGCTTCTGAATCATCTTCCAAAAGCACAGTCTGCTCTGTCTCTTTCTGGGAAGCTTCACTCCCCTGAACTGGTGCAAACTGCTCAGAGCCTCTCAGAGGACTGCTCACCTGGGCTCTCTGCTCTCCCTCCTCACCTCTTAGATTTCCCAGCGTGTCTGCTGCTATGCTTTCTTCTTGCTCTCCTTCATTCCCTACTCAATATCCTTCCTATCCCTCTAGCCTTCCTCAAAAATCTCTTCCAGCAACATTCTGCCCATTTCTAACATCCACGTGAATGTGCTTTCCATCAGGCGACCTTGCTTAACGATGCTCCCTCACTTAGCCTGATGTGGTCTCTCTCTCCCCACTTGAAACCCTTCGCCAATTTTTTAGACCAGCGTTTCCCACACTATGGTGTGCATCAGAATCACCTGGAGGGTTAGTGAAGCCCTCAGAGCCAAGGTTTAATTTTTCAAGGACAGTCCTGGGCCTTCATAGGTTTCCTCAGTTCCCAGGCAAGTCTAACACCCACCATGGTCTGAGGGACCCTGGCGTGGACTTTTCTTACAGCACTTCTTTCTGCCTTTTCTCATGTAATCAGTGCATTCGCCAACTCTCTATTAAGTTTGTCAGCTTCTCATTCAGCTTTAAATGTGAATCCCTACCCACGGGGATTTGCAAGAGTAGAAACTCGATGACTATGTGTTGTATGGAATTGAAAAAGCAATGCTGAGCGGGTGGATAGAGGAAGGTTTGAGTGGTACTCGCCAAAGTGGAGTGAGCACACGGACTGTTTAGTAAACATTGACGAAACCTTGATTAGGAAGCCATGGGGAACCAGTGGTGAGTCAGTTTTCCAAGGCCTACATGAGCATAGTTGTTACAAGCTGCCATTATCCACAGTCTTCTTCCTGAAGGAACAGGCAACCTATGATGGAGAGAAGACAGGCAAGGACAAGGATAAAAATGGCTTGCTGAGAAGGGCAGGGAGGGAATTACAGAGATATGTTTATGTGTTTAGAATCTGAATTTCAAGTTCTTAGAGTATATGCGGGCCAGAGAGCCATGAGGGGGGCATGTCCTTAACCAGAGCTTGATGGGGATGTCAAAGACCAGGACCATGAGAGCTATGTTCTTGAATAATAGTATGGGCCAGGCTAGGGTCAACTGGAGTGGACTTTAAACTGTGGCCTGAAAATAGCCAGTGGCTATCGCCTACCATGAAAACAGAACCCAATACACCAGTAGAGTCTGCAGAGATCACTGAGGGACCTGTGGTGGCTGAGGGCTTCACCGCCTCCATCCTGGACAAGTGAGAGGGCTGTGAGGAGGTTGCTGCCCAGGGCAGCTCTGGCCTCTGCTTCCTTTAGTGCTCACCTGCCTGGTGGAAACCCACCACCATATCTGGCATACAGTACGTCATTCATTCACTCATTTATCTACTCAAATGCATTTATTGAGCACTTACTGTGTGTCAAGCACTTTGCTGAGTATATAGATGATGCATTCCCAAAACACAAGCCCCCCGCCCCCGCCACATTCTTAGTCTGTCTCCAGCTTCTCCTCTGCCTATTTTTTTTCCTTGGAAAATCCCACTTTGGAGTGTTCAGTTTAGAAATAGGGGGAGAAACAAAAAAGAACACTTCTGAGCAATGTCTTGAAATTGCTTATGCTTTAATGATCCTATTTACTTATTTCTAGGACGCGGTTGATTTCCTCTCTCTTGATTTGTCTTATGAATGCCGAAGTGAGGCCAATATGCTGCAGGAGCTGAGTAAATTGCAGGTAAGTTGAGCCATCTTCTATATTGATGATGAGTGGCAGTTTCCTGAGAGTGTGTTAGACATTTAGTGGTTTGGCTAATGTGTAAACTGGACTGTCACCAACAGTCAGCAGACCTGAAGACCTGCATCTGGAGATGTTTCCATTGACAGCATCTCTAGGGAATGTCGAGAGGTTAGGCAGTCTTCCCTGGACAGGACAATGAGGGTTGGCTTGTTAAGGTCAGTATTGACATGGATCTTCTCTCTTGTGTAGAAATCTACTGAGAATCTGTTCATTCTGAGACTAAAAAGGACATTTCATGGACGGTCACATAACAGTGTGAATATACTTAATGCCACTAAATTGTATACTTAAAAATGGTTATGGTAAATTTTATGTTATCTATATTTTACCACAAGTTTTTTAAAGAAGATATTTCACACCCAGGTCTACTGAATAAGAAACCAGCTATTGGGACCTTCCTGTAACCTCAGGCTCCTTCTTCCTGGAGCCAGTATTATTTTTTTCAAGTCTAAAGATTCTGATTTATTAGAGAAAGTATGTTAGGCACCTCCCACCCATCTAGT
Organism: Macroglossus sobrinus; assembly: GCA_004027375.1. Taxonomy (NCBI): domain Eukaryota; kingdom Metazoa; phylum Chordata; class Mammalia; order Chiroptera; family Pteropodidae; genus Macroglossus; species Macroglossus sobrinus. The sequence goes on from PVKZ01000072.1 coordinate 162,975, forward strand.
AGCTTTCTCTCCTCTGCTTGGTCACTGCTGTGTAACTTCCTTGCCGAATTCCTTGGAGTCCTAACCATTTTCCATTTCCTGACAGAGTATAACTGATCATATACCAACTGGATAGCGATTTCTCTCTAGACCTCCCGAGTCCTAGCAGTATTTCTCTACTCACCCCTGAAGAGCTGCCCTCTCGCAGGCTTCTCTACAGATACCACCAAAACACACCCAGACCTTACTGTTGCCTCTGCAGGTTGGGGTACAAAGCCACTCTCCTCCACTTTCAGCCTTGTACCTCCTAGTTTTGATCCTACCATCTCTACCACCTAATAGGACGGATTGTCAGGGGAATTATCAGAGGATTGTTGATCTCATTGATGTCAAACACTCAGTGCTGCAGCTATGTGGAACCTCCATTTTACCTGAGGCAGGAGGCTTGAAAAGGACAAATTAGCATCAGCTCAACCCCATGTCTATGTGTTTCCAGCTGACCTGTGTAGATGCCGCTGCTTTTGTTATTTACAAATTATAAGATAATCTCATCAAAGATAGCAAATGCATTCACGAGACATTTGAGTAATAGCTGCTAGGATTTTAGTGCCTGCTCTACCCCAAGCGCTATGTGAGGCACTTTGTCCTCACACTGTCTCTACCTCTCCCAGGACACCCAAGACTTAAGAATCTTAACCAAGGTCAGACTCTAAGTGGTGAGCGTCTGAGCTGAGATTGAAGCCAGGCTTTTCTCAAGATACCACACTGCCTCTCTCAAACAAAAACAAATCCAAGGTGTTGGGTACGTTGTAATGAGGGTGGCATTTTCAAAAATCACATATGATTTTAGTTGTTTATAAACACCTTCTTACCTGAACCCAAAGTGGCTTTTGATCCAGAGCCTGCTCTCTGGGGCTTGCTGCCAGATTTCTGGGCTTTCAACAGCACTGTGGTGTCTTCAAGCCCTGCTAATGCCTGGATGACTAGATTTGTCTTTTATTTTCCTCAAGAAATTCAATCACAGCTGTTGCTTAGCTAATGGGCTGAGATACCACTGACATTTAAAAACCGGCTGAGTTTTAAAATGCAGCACACCTCAGAGTGGCGCTCAGCAGAGCACTGTCTCGATTTCTGCTTGAGGATGTGGTTTTCAGTTTCCCTTTTTTACATCAAAACATTCTCAAGAAGACCTGCTGTGAATCTGCAGGTCCCTAGCCAGCCAGCCAAATAGTAAAACCTTCCCTCGACAAACTTAGCAGCCTGCAATGGTTCTTTATTCCTTTTATTTCCTTAGGAATTAAATTCCAGATGTTGCATTTGACAGCTCAGATGCAACCACAGAGACTCAGGCTGACCACTCTGATCACACAGTGGTGAGGGGAGAACTGAGCTGAAGAGGAGACTGTCCCTTTCTGGGATCATCTGTTATATGCTTGGTAGCATTTCCTACAGTAACCACACCCAGGACAGGAAGAGCAACCAAGTTCCCTCCAAGGAGAAGGGTTGACGTGTGTCCACAGGAATCTGAATCGCGCTGCCCACAGCTTTCTTCAAACTACCCTCCCTCCTCATCCCAGGTCTCCACACAGTCTTCTTGAAGGGGCCTCTTTCCGTCGGCTGCAAGGGAAAAGGGTGAAGTCAGGACAGGGAGGAGCAGGTGCCATCGCCCATTCCTGGTTCCCTCTACTCTCCTCAGAGCACCTGCTTGCCTCTCTGGTCCCACAAGGACCCTCAGCGGCCACTGTCACAGGTTTCTTGGGGCTGGAGGACGTCCTCAGGCCCAGCACGTTGATGAAGAACCAAGGCACATCCACAGGTTCTGCAGGAGGCGCACGGGAGGGTTCCACATCCGCTTATGAGAAAAGGCTCTCCAACCCAGGGTCTCCTCCAGCTCTCCAGTCCTATGATAGCACAGGCCACCCCACTACGTGCTGATCTTTTAGGAAGGAGAAGGTGCTCAGGTCCCTTAGTAGTTTAGCTCTCCTGCATTGATGCAGCACGGGGAGACAACAAGGCTGTGTGAGTCACAGCTCCACCAGCTGTGGTCCTGGTCAACTTACCCAGCTTCTCAGAACTCAACTTCCTTTTTAAGTAGTTGCTTTTGATATCTCTCAGTGGCCTTTAACTACTCAGAGAAGGAAAAAGTTAGTGTGAGGAAAACGACTAAACCCAACCTCCCCAAAAGAGGTAATTTAAAGTGAAGTCAAACAATGTGTCAATTTAGAGATGTTTCCTTTAACACAGAAATGGGAGAAAAAATTATCCCTTCCAATTTTAATAAAGACAGTTCCTTTTTTTATTACTATGGAAAATGTCAAACATATCTAAAGATAGAAAAGTGTAATGAAATCATTCCCAGCTTCAAAAGCTACCCACTCGTGGCTGATCTTGTTTCATTTATACCCTACCTTCCCCAAATCATATTGTTTTGAAGCAAATCCCAGACAGTCATAAATATTGTGATGGTGGCACCTGATTATATCTCATGTAGTAAGACAGACCCCTGACATGAGCAGACTGCCTTCTTCCTGGTCCTAATGCTGTGCCTGGTTCTAGCAGGTGCCTCGTATGCCTGAGATGAAGGTGCAGATGAACCTGTCCCTTTAGTGAGGAGCAGCAGAGAGGGTGGCCTATGTTACTGAAAAGAATTGATCTTTGTCCCGCAGAATCTAGAGTCAGCTCCCGTTACTGACTGAAATGGCTAGCTAGAGGTAATATCCCAAAATAGGTTGAGTGTTCGTAGCTTCTCATCTTGAAAATATATGTCCGTGTTATCAAAAAACTTATTCTAGGCAGTTTTGGTTCACTTGCTGGACTTTATCTTTTTCAGACTATTGAGCCAAAAGTGAAAGTTTTCATCTTCAATCTAAAACTCCAGGACTGCCCCTCCACCAAGAAGAACCCAGCTAGAGTGCTCTTCAACCTTTTTGAAGGTGAGTGGACCATCACCGGAGAGGTTTTGAGTGACATTTGGTATACTGGTTTGGGGAGTAGCAGTCTCAAAAGTCTGGGGTTCCAAGGGGAGGAGGTCTGAGAGTCCGTTTCAGATGAGTTTAGTGTCCTTCGCCTTCTTATTATTGGTCCCTGAGTTCCCATTGGCCTAAGAAAGATGAGAGGTTCTGTACCAGTATGCCAAGGGTGCCTCGATCTTACAGAAATAAAGACCTTAAGGCCTCAGATGTCAGGTGTAAATATGGGAACTGCTATGTGTCTGTGTGCCCCCTTCCATTACCCCTCCCTCCAAAGTTTCTCATCTCTGCCCTCCTTGGCAGGGCTGCCTCTCCCCTGCCCTAGTACCACCACAGCGACCCCCTCGGCTTACTCTTGTTCCTTTTCCCATTACCTCAAGGTACACTTGGTACCTGAGCAAAACTTTCAGATCTGGGACCCACAGCTCATAGACCATTTTTAAAATATTTTTTAGTTCAGATTCTTGAGAGTGAACCTGATTGGTGTTCCTGGTCCAGTCAGGTCAAGGGAAGGGTAGATGTGTTAAGGCTTCAGGGGCTCGGGAAAGCTAGATGCTGCAGGAAGAGGCCCAGGGACACATCCTGGTGCCCGGATGTTCAGTTCAGTCACCCTGAAAGGTCAGAGTATGGGAGAAGCCAGTAGTGTCCTTGCCACCACCTGTCACCAGTGCTGAGCTGGTTTTGCAGACCTCATGAATCTCGACAATAGACATCACTTATGACCCTCGCCCTAACTCAACTTTCATGGCATAACAATTTCTGTTCTTAAATTCCATCCTTTTCTAAATGGTTAAAATGGTCGATTTTGTGTTTAATGTATAGTTTACCACAATTAAAAACAAACAAACAAAAAACCCCTATCTAATGTTTGAGTTCTTCTAAATCAGTTGTTCTCTGTGTGTGATCTCTAGGCCAGCAGTGTCAGTGTTGCCTGGGAACTTGTTAGACATTCCCATTCTCGAGCCCATCTCAGGTCAGAAACCCCACTCAGAAGCTGATTAGAAACTCTGGAGAGGGCCCAGTGAGCTGTGTTTAACGGCTCTGCAGACAACACTGATGCACGTAGAAGTTAGAACCACCGTTCGAAGTTATAAATAGGTAGACATCACTTCTGACCTCCTTAAATCCTTAGCCCATGGAATTTTCCAGAGAGGCTTGGAATTTGGGTGTGTCATATAAGTGAGGAAAACGATTGATTGCAGCCATGCATATTGTTGGTTGGGCTTCAGGTAGAGTTAATTAAACTTCTTCTCTTACAGCCATAAATAAAGACCAAGTGCTCATCATTGGGTTTGATATTAATATATTCCTGAGCTGTTCATCAAATTCCAAGAAAAGGTAATGTTAGATTTCCTGTCAAACCATCAATAAACGACATTTGCAATACACTGCTGTTCTTCAATATGTGCGATCTCAGGGACTGTTGTCTGTCATCTGCCTCTCTGGCCAGTTTGTTAATTGTGGATATTCTAGAGAAGAGAGATGAAGGCTCAGAGGAGAGAACAGGGAGAACTCGTTTCTCACGAGTCTTCCTCTGGGCCCTACATAGTTCTGACATTCCACCTGCCATTCAGCCGCCTTGTAATTCACATGAGTGCACACAACTAGCAGAGCTGGAATGTGAACCTTTGCCTTCTAGTTTAAGATCTTGTGAGTCTGTGGCAGAGCAGAATGGGTTGAAGACAGATCTGACCATCCCACTGAAGCTATGTGATCTGAGTGGGTTGAGTTCTCTGCGTCTGCACCCAGCCTTCCTCAAGGCTGCCCTCTGCAGGTATCACTGCTGCACCCTATGGTGTGGTGCTTTACAGCCTGTGGCACCGGACTCATACATTGGGAAATTAATTTAGAGGTTCAATTTGAAATGTTAAAATAAACGTTTTCCAAAAAAGAAAAATATTTATTTCTGAAATAAAACATACACAAAATATATATGGACATAAATGTCCATACATAGTGATAAGTGGTGAAAGGCACAGACCCTATGTTCTACCATTTACAAGCTATGTGATTAAGAAGTTTTCATTAAAAAAAAAAGATATGAGTTCATTTACATTAATAAAGTCTGGAGATGGCCAGTCTAGAGTGGGTATAATCATCAGGTGTCTTGTGGCTTTGTTATCCTTAACAAGGCTTCTACCTCCTAGTCCAGGATGGATACTTGAGCTCCTGACATTATGTCCATAATCTAGGCAGCATGAAGAAGAAAGGAGGTAGTAGCTGGGGTTGATGTTCAACTGGTAACATCAGCAGAGCTGTACCAGTAGTTCAATTATTGAAGTACTTCTGTACCAGCTGATAGATAGCTGTTAGTCCCCTGGTGCCCAGAAGTTACTCATTTCTTTAAGTCTGTTTCCTCCTCTGTGGAATAAAGATAAATAATTACAGTACCTATCTCATAAATTTGTTGTTAAAATTAGATAACATACATACATTCTTATCATGGTGGCCAGCATAGAATTGATACTCAATAAATTGAGGTCAACATTATTATTAGCTGTGTTTTATAAATTATAAGAAGGAAAAAGTAGGGCATCAAAACTGAGCACAGTATTCAAGGGTGATCTAATACAGAGAACAATAACACTGGTACAGTATTTTTACTCACACATGAGCAATAGCAACTCACTTAAGCAGTGGTTATAATAATTTTCCCATCTACCAGTCACCTTCTGCCCATGACTTTGTGGGTATGGCTTTCCACTCAGTCTTTCTGGAATCTTTACTGATTAAATACATTTTAATGTCATTGTTCATCAGTCTGGTGGCATTTATAACTCACAGAATCATTACTTATTATGTCCTTTTATGTCACTTCAATCCCATAGCCCATCTTGTTCTCTGGCTGACAGCTTGACCCTTCAGGCTGCCCAGAAGTGGGACCTCGAGACTGCAGTAGGCTCCTCGCCCAGCTCGACCTATCAGAGAGTCTGGGAAACATTTGCGAACCAGTCTAGGGCAGAAAGGGATGCTTTCCTGCAGGATGTTTTTCCTGAAGGCTTCCTCTGGGGCGTCTCCACAGGAGCCTTTAACGTGGAAGGAGGCTGGGCTGAGGATGGAAGAGGGGCAAGTGTCTGGGACCGACTGGGGTCCCAGAAGGCCGCCAAGGGCCAAGCGACACCAGAGGTGGCCAGCGACAGTTACCACAAGGTGGACTCTGACGTTGCCCTTCTTCGCGGCCTCCAGGCTCAGGTCTACAAGTTCTCTATCTCCTGGTCCCGTATCTTCCCCACTGGGCACGGTCACAGCCCCAGCCTCCAGGGTGTTGCCTACTACAACAAGCTCATCGACAGCCTGCTAGACTCACACATCGAGCCCATGGCCACACTGTTCCACTGGGACCTGCCTCAGGCCCTGCAGGATCTCGGCGGGTGGCAGAATGAGAGTGTGGTGGAAGACTTCCTGGACTATGCAGCCTTCTGCTTCTCCACCTTTGGGGACCGTGTGAAGCTGTGGGTGACCTTCCACGAGCCGTGGGTGATGAGCTATGCGGGCTATGGCACCGGCCAGCACGCACCAGGCATCTCTGACCCAGGAGTGGCCTCTTTTAAGGTACTTCTCATCTTTGCAGCACCTAATCATTGGAGGAGAAAGGACATTTGGTGGAATAGTCAGTTTATCTTCCCATCAGCAAGTGTTTACTTTTTGTCCTTTAAAGGAAATCGGAGGGAGGGGAGGAACCAGAAATTGTTAATCACCTCGTTTTGTTCAAACACTGTGCTGGCACTTTAAAAATAGTTATTACATTCTCAGAAAAGCACAAATGGATGAGGGAATTGGGGAGGAGAAACAATTTGGTCATGACGACGTCACTAGTGGGTTGACAATTTTGAAGCCAGAATTTGAGTCCAACTCTACTCGACTCCAAAGCAAGTTTTCTGTATCATCCAGTACTCTTCGTTGCAAGTGACAGATAACCCAACCCACACTTAAGCAATTAGGGAAATTTATGAGTTCTTTATTGGCTTTATTCTTGATCTTCTAGTAGCCAGATGGCAGGAACGCTGCTCTCATATTTCAAGACCAGGAGGGAAGAAAGCTTGCCTTCATTCTGGCATTCCCAGAAAAAGTCTCCTTGTGTCCCATGGTCTCTGCATGGGTCAAATGTCCATCCCTGAACCAGTCACTGGGTCTAGGCATTGACTTGTTTGGGTCCAGGTTCCAGCTCTACCCCTCAACACACTGGTTGAGAGGTGGGGCGGTAGGGAGGGACACAGGGGTTGGCTTTCCAGGGGGCATCGGGATATCATTTCAACAAAGAAGGGAATGTATACACTGGAGACAAAATTTTTGATGTCTTAATATAGCCTCCTTCTATCATTTTCTTTTGTCCTTAAAATCTCCAAGAAAAATCCACCAGCTTTCCCTGGCAATGTTCTTCAGATTAGGTGTATTAATCTGGCTTTCCCCCATCACTCTTAGAGGCCTGTTCCAAAATGAGTATTTACTGTGCCCCATGCTAGATGTTAAGGCAGATGCATGGCCCAAGCCCTCGAGATATTAAAACCTTTGAAGAGAGATGATACATAAGAAAATTGGAGGACAATTCAAAATGTCCCAAATTATAGTGAGCTGGAATACAATGAATAAATGATTCAATGAAATGACCAAAATTATAACACTTAAGTCAAGGTTTCCATTCTGCTCTCAGCAAGTGACTGCACTGAGGGAGAACAGATGACACCCCTGAAAATGGAAGGTTCGAACCTCTCTGTCTGTCTCCTTGTTGTAAAAGTCATCCAAACTTTCTCTCCTCAGGATTCTTATCCCTACAGCTGTGGCTGCTGAGATTTTCTAGAGACTTCAATGAGAAAGTCTACATCACTTCTCTCCTTCAATTTTTTTTACTTATTAGTTAAAATATTGTAATACCATTAAGGACAAATTTCAAAGAAGATTTCTCTCATAAGTCTTACCAGTATTTCCTTCCAGTCTTGGCTTCCTTACATTCCTAGTATAGTCACACTGAGCACTTAGTTTAATGCCTTTTTGAAAAAAGAGACTTTATGTCTTAGAGTAGTTTCGGGTTCACTGCAAAATTGAATGGAAGATACAAAGATTTCTCATACATCCTCTACTCCCTAGCCTCTCCTATTGCCAACATCCCCCACCAATGTGACACACTTGTTATGATCAGTGAACCTGCATCAACACATCATCATCACACTGGTGCTCATTTTCCACTTGGCACATCATTAACACTTTCCCATGTTGTTGTACCACATAATGATTGTTTCTGATGATTGTCTAACATCCACTGAGCATCCTGCCAGACACTCACTAGTTTAGAAGGGACGCATTCCTGCATCTTGGAAAGGATCACAGCTTACTGTCAGAATTTAGGACCCAGTGAAGGATGAATACTTGGCACACGAGAAGCAGTGAGGTGTTTTACTTCCTAGGGTATATTTTGATATAAAATTGTTCAAAAGTAAATGTCATCACCCTCAGATGATAAAAAGGAAAGGGAGCTGAGCAGTAACAACCTCGCTTCTGCATGCCTAAGTTTCTGCTTGGTGTTTTATAGGCACTATCTTATTTAATCCTCCTATATAGATCCATAATTACCTGCTTCTTGCAACCAGGAAGCAGAAATTGAGAGAGAAGCCTGTTGAGTTTCCTGAGCAAGTTAGTGATACAGTCAAGATTCAAATTTAGGCTTGTTGTACTCCAGACATCCTGCTTTTGCCCATTTTTTCATGGTACTCCACCAAGATAAGCTGTTAACTTTTGAAAGACCATCAGTTAAGTCTAACTGTCCCCTCCTTTGTGTGTTAACTAAAAAGACCCCTGCCCTCAATTAGTTGTTGACTAATTAGGCAATAAGCAGTTACTGAGAACAGAGACAGAATAGCACTGTGGGTGACAATACAGGCCTGGAGTCAGATTGCCTTCATTTTGCTTTCTCCGGAATCTTATTTTCCACGTCTGTGTGGTGGTAATAATAATTGTACTTGCCATGTAAGGTTGTTGTGAGAATATGTGGGAGAACTCACTAATAATTTTCATTGCTAAAATGGTTGTTGATAGCTGTTACTATTGACATGTTGATGGTGGTGTTGACTGGTCGATATTGTTATCCATTGTTGGTATTGTGGGCACTGGTGTTGATGTCTGTGACAGCAACAATTGTCCATATTGTTGACTTGTTGACATTAGTGTGAACTCGATCTAATGACATTGTTGACATTAGTGTCAATGTTATTGATGTTGACATTTTCAGTGACACTGTTGTTATTAACTCACTGATATTATCAATATTGGTGTTATCTTGTTGATGTCACTGACTCGCTGCTGGTTTGTTGGTGCTGTTGTTGACATTGCTGCTGTTATTAAGCACTGTATTTCCTTCCTTTTTCTTCACAAGGTGGCTCACCTGGTCCTCAAGGCTCACGCCAGAGCTTGGCACCTCTACAACAGCCGCCATCGCCCACAGCAGCAGGGGCATGTGGGTATTGTGCTGAACTCAGACTGGGCTGAGCCCTTATCCCCAGAGAGGCCCGAGGATCTGAGAGCCACCGAACGCTTCTTGCACTTCATGCTGGGCTGGTTTGCACATCCCATTTTTGTGGATGGAGACTACCCAGCTACCTTGAGGAACCAGATCCAACAGATGAACAGACAGTGCCCCAGTCCTGTGGCCCAGCTCCCTGAGTTCACTGAGGCAGAAAAGCAGCTTCTGAAAGGCTCCGCTGATTTTCTGGGTCTGTCCCATTACACGTCCCGCCTCATCAGCAACGCTCAACAGGACACCTGCATCCCCAGCTATGATACCATCGGAGGCTTCTCACAACACGTGGACCCTGTATGGCCCCAGACTTCCTCACTCTGGATTCACATGGTACCCTGGGGCTTAAGGAGGCTGTTGCGGTTTGTATCCTTGGAATACACAAAAGGAAAAGTTCCCATCTACCTGGCTGGGAATGGCATGCCCATTGGGGAAAATGAAAATCTCTTTGATGATTCCTTGAGAGTAGACTACTTCACTCGATATATCAATGAAGTGCTCAAAGGTAAGAATGGTGGATATGCTGGTGATTGGAAGGTGGGTGGTAAGTACCTCTTCAAGTCTTCAGAGTTTTGTTTTAGGGAACAAAGTCAGTCTCCCAGGGAAATAAAGCCAAAAAGTAGTATTGGTACAAATAGTGTGAGTCCCTCACAACAGCCTCCTAACTGTCTCCTTCAAAAGCCTCAAGTCTTTGCTCCCATATTCTTACTCCCTATTCTTACTCCCTTCTACATTCTGCCCATCCAAATCCTGTCTATTCATCAAGCCTCATCATCTTTTAAAATACTTTTTTAACAAATATTTATTGACTACCTGTTATATGCCAGACATTGTGTAAGACAGTAGGGGTACAATATTGAACAAACACTGTCTTTTCCCATAGGGAACTCACAGTCCTCAGAGGAACACAGACAGAAAGTTGCAATATAGGGTGATAAAGGCATTGCAGGATGGCATGAGGACACATAAGATGGGACTCCAACCCGTTAAATCTTTCTTTATTGCTCTAGGCACATTGATCTTCATCTTCTTTAATTGGCTATAAAATCTACATTCTATATTATTCACTTTGATCTAATTAAGCCATATCTACAGTCTCTTTCTTATCTAACATACTATTTCATGTGTTTTTTATTCCAATAAAAAGGAATGACAAATAGGCTTTATCTCATATGTCACTATGAATTGGTTGATAGTGGCTAGTTGTCATCATAGAGGACTATAATGAAAAGATTTCAAGGCCTTGTCTAAATTCAAAGAGAAAGAGTTGATAACTGATACCTGTCCTGGGCACCACAGTGAAAAAGAGACACACATCCCACTGAGGGGAAGTAAGACACCCACTCTTATTCTTCACTTGTACTCTTCTCAGCATTAATTAATGTTCCAATTCTATAATCTTTATAATCTTGAAATCAATTTAAGACATTATCTCAAGTGATCCTAGAAACAACCTTATGCAATACATAGGGGCAGATAATATCCTTGTGGGACAACTGTAAAAACTGATGCTCTGAGGTATTAAATACAGTGCCCAAACATCCAGAGAGTGGAACCATAGGCCTTTCTGTCTCTGGCCCAGCCTTCACTCTATTCACTCACTGTTACTAACCTTTGTGTTCCCAGAGCCTGGCATAGCCCAGAGACAAAGTAGGTGCTTGCTGGGTTATTAATTGAATAAATGAGCAACTTATCCTACTTCTTATACAATGAATGTTGCTTGAGAGCCTGCATGATCTGATAAAAACAATGCTGAATATTTTGCTGGCTCCCAGTTGGAGCCCACAGCCATTGCCTTACTTCGGCTCTGGTTCTTGGTGGACTTGCTAGACTGTCTTTATTTTCTCACTGTTGCGGAGCCCAGGTGACTGAAATCAAGATGTCAGTAGGTGTGCTCTCCCTCCAAAGACTCCAGGGGAGAATCCTTCCTTGCCTCTTCCAGCTTCTGGTGGCTCCAAGCATTCCTTGGCTTGTAGCTGCATCACTCCAATTTCTGCCTCCATCTTCACATGGCCTTCTTTTCTATATCTCTTATAAGGATGCTTGTCATTGGAGTTAGGGCCTATCTGGTTAATCCAGGATGATCTCATCTTGACATCCTTAATTATATCTGCAAAGACTCTTTTCCCAAGTAAGGTTACCTTTGCTGGCACCAGGCGTGAAAGCTTGAGCCTACCTTTTTGGCGACCACCATTGAACTCGCTATATCAGGGAATACATTTCTGTAGGTTTTCTTTCTTTTCTTTTTTTTTAAACATGGAATGCATGATCATTTGATGTCAATATTGCTAAACACAAGCAAGGAAAAACAAAAGGACATTTTTAAAGATTAAATGATTAATGTATTCAATATAAAACCAAGGAGTCCTGATACTTGAAGATTGGGCATGTTCCCTTCATTATTAATTTTAAGAGAGGAATGTTCCTTTGAATTGAAATTTATTGCGACAGATGTGGTCTGATGTTTTGTGGGGATCTTGGGATTTTCTTTTTATTCCTTCTGAGGAAGAAAAAGTGTTAACATTTTTGGAATAACTCATCACCCCCAAAACTTTCATGTCAAAAAGAAACCTTTAAAAGACAGTATCAACATCAATAACAGAGACTTCAAACAATGTTTTTGTTTTTCTCTAAAGCTGTCAAGGAGGACTCAGTGGACGTTCGATCTTACATTGCTCGTTCCCTTATCGATGGCTTTGAAGGACCCTCTGGTTACAGCCAGAGGTTTGGGCTGCATCACGTCAACTTCAGTGATAGCAGCAAGCCAAGGACTCCCAGGAAATCTGCCTATTTTTTCACCAGAATCATTGAAAAGAATGGTTTCCTCACCAAGGCAGTAAAAAAACTGCCACCACTCAGAACAGCAAACTCCCCCCCTAAAATTGGAGCCTTCACTTTTCCTTCAGAGGTGCCCTCTCAGGCTAAAGTAATTTGGGAAAAGTTCTCCAACCAACCCAAGTTTGAAAGAGATTTGTTCTATCACGGCACGTTCCGGGATGACTTTCTGTGGGGTGTTTCTTCATCAGCCTATCAGATCGAAGGAGCATGGGATGCTGATGGCAAAGGCCCCAGCATCTGGGATAACTTTACCCACACACCAGGAAACAATGTGAAAAACAATGCCACTGGAGATATAGCCTGTGACAGCTATAATCAATTGGATGCCGATCTGAATATGCTGCGAGCTTTGAAGGTGAAGGCTTATCACTTCTCTCTGTCCTGGTCTCGGATTTTCCCAACTGGTAGAAACAGTTCTATCAATAGACATGGTGTTGATTATTACAACAGGCTGATCGATGGCTTGGTGGCAAGCAACATCTCTCCCATGGTGACACTGTTCCACTGGGACCTGCCCCAGGCCCTCCAAGATATTGGAGGCTGGGAGAATCCTTCCTTGATTGAGTTGTTTAACAGCTATGCAGACTTTTGTTTTCAGACCTTTGGTGACAGGGTCAAGTTCTGGATGACCTTTAACGATCCCACATACCTGGCATGGTTGGGTTATGGCTCAGGAGATTTTCCCCCAAACGTGAACGATTCAGGCTGGGCACCTTACAGGATCGGCCATGCAGTCATCAAAGCTCATGCCAGAGTCTATCACACCTACGACGAGAGATACAGGCAAGATCAGAAGGGGGTCATCTCTTTGAGCCTCAGTGCATCCTGGGCAGAGCCCAAGTCACCGAAGGTCCCAAGGGAAGTGGAAGCAGCTGACCGAATGCTGCAGTTCTCACTGGGCTGGTTCGCCCACCCCATTTTCCGAAATGGAGACTATCCTGATGCCATGAAGTGGAAAGTGGGGAACAGGAGTGAACTACAACGCTTAGCCACCTCCCGCCTACCAAGTTTCACTGAGGAGGAGAAGAAGTACATCAGGGCTACGGCCGACATGTTTTGCCTCAACACCTACTCCTCCAAAATTGTGTGGCATATAACACCCAGATTAAACCCACCCTCCTACAAAGATGACCAGGAGATGACTGAGGGGGAGGACCCTTCATGGCCATCCACAGAAATTAACGGGGCTGCAGCCTGGGGAATGCGAAGACTGCTCAACTGGGTCAAAAAAGAGTATGGTGACATCCCCATTTACATCACTGAGAATGGAATGGGACTGACAAATCCGGCAGTGGAAGATACCGATAGGATATTTTACCACAAAACCTACATCAATGAAGCTTTGAAAGGTAGGTAAGGGTTCACGCCCCTCTTACAAAATCTTCCAACATCCATATGTCATGTGCCTGAAATGGTCTGCCAGCATGGATTACAAACCATCAATCTCTCTCTTATTTCTAACTCCATAATTTTTTCCCTTTCTGGGGTTACAGATCCCTTTGGGAATCTAAAAAAAGCTAAAGTCACCTCCTAAATGTACACACACACAGACCCCACAAGAGTATCTCCATAAGACCCTTCATTTATTCTTGAGCAACTATTGTGTGACAAGTTCTATTCTAAGTGCTAGGGAAATCGCAGAGAACAAAACCATAACTTTTGGCTAACATTGCCAATGGATTCCATACACCCCAGAGCAAGACACTTCTTTAATTCACATTTCTGTGTTTAATTTCTAAAGTGGGCTGAGACTCTTGAATTGAAGACACATCTTTTACTCCCCAAAATAATTTGATTTTACAAAGATGAGTCATTAATACTTGCTATGGGGGTATCAGTGCTGGCAAAAACAAAGACACATGAGCCGATCTGTCTGTCAGAGCATACATTACTTGTGTATACAGGTTGAATGGTGTAGGACCTCTGTCTTGAGTTGAGGAGCCAGTACTGGGCTGGGCTTCATGGGGCCGTCAACCTCCGGAGGTAAAGCTTTCCCCTGCTCCCTTTGGAATGTTCCCAGCCTACAGGCTCGACGGAGTAGACCTTCGAGGATACGCCGCGTGGTCTCTGATGGACAGCTTTGAGTGGCTGCATGGTTACACAGTCAAGTTTGGACTGTACCATGTTGACTTCAATAATGTGAACAGGCCTCGTACAGCAAGAGCCTCTGCCAGGTACTACACAGAGGTCATCACTAACAATGGCATGCCGCTGCCCAGGGAAGATGAGTTTCTCTACGGTCGGTTTCCCGAGGGTTTCATCTGGAGTGCAGCTTCCGCCGCATATCAGGTGAGGAGTTAAGGCAGTTCAGCATTGCCTATTGCACACCTACTCTACACCTACCAGGCTCTAGGCTTGGTGCTAGGAGGGCGGGTGTAAGCAGGGCATTCCCATAGACTGTGGGAGGGATGTGCGAGATACCATGGGAGAAATCTGGGAGGTCCTCTTCCCAGCTCCTTCACATCTCCAAATACAGGCAGACCAGCACAATTACGAGGGCTGTGCTGACATGAGTGTTAGCAGGAAGATGGAGCCTGGATAGAAACACTCAGGCACAGACATGCAAATATGAAGATTCTCTGCCAGGTACCTTTATTTCTCACCTAGTCTCCAAGTAGGCAAGTTGCTCAAAATGGTTATGACATGCACTTGGGTTTTTTCTAATGTGCTAACAACATCATACCGTCACCTTATTCATGCCCAATGAAGCTTACTCATACAGGAAAATATGAGGGTTTTTTACAAAAAAATAAAAAGCAGAGTGACTTGCCCTGGCATTTAGTGGTGGGTCCCTGCTTTACATCTTCTGCCTCCATTTATTTTCTTTGATCCAGGAGTGGAACCTGGACAGGGTCAGTGATGTGAGCCGACCTGACACTGGGTGTGCTCAGCCCTTGGGTTTTTTTCTAGACAACCATAGCTGCCGCAAATATTTTTGAGGTAGTTGAGTGTTAGCTAATACCAGTTTATAATGAAACCTCACTAAATTCTATAATATCGAGCCTGCCCTGATTGACATTTTGAATGGGTAATTCTTTGCTGTGGGTGGTGTCCTCTGCATGGTTAGATATTTAGTAGCGTCCCTGGCCTTTACCTACTAGATGCCGGTAGACTTCTCTCCCAGTGGTAACAACCAAAAATATCTCCAGATACTGTGAAATGTCTCCTTGAGGCACAAATAGCCATTGGGTGAGAACCACACCTGGACACAGGAAGGTGTAGGAATTTACTCTAGGGCACAGGCTGGGTCCTTGCTGCATTAACTCTTTCTGTGCAAAGTCAGGGAGTCTTGAAAACATTTTAGCCAACCCACATCTTTAATGATTAAATAGGCATCAATGAGTGCTCATTTCTTTACATTATGGCAGTCAACAGGCACAATTCTCACCATTTGTGACATTGAATATTCTAATTAATCAGCAAAGTATGGGGTATTAATTGAGAATGGATGAGAAGTGTCTATAGTGTGGGCTTCCTGATCAGATGCCATCTGACTGTCTTTTTTAAAACCTCTTATTTGGAAACCTTTTTAAACATAGAGAAAATTTGCAAAAATAATACAGAGGACTTCCATATATCCTTTCCCCATATATCTCAATTGTTCACATTTTACCTTTTGTCTTATTTTCTCTCTGTGTGTATATATGTACATACATACACACATACGTTATATATATATATATATATATATTTACCACCTGAACAAGGTGTCAACCATGTTTCTCTACCCTGAAATTAATAAGTATTTTGTATTTATAAGTAATTAAATATTTTGTGGGGACTTACTTGGAGATTATATAAATATCCTGTTCCTCATCAAATTTCACCCACTAGTTTTAGCAACTGTTGATAATTTTTGCCTAAATCAGTTGTTACTATGATAGTTGACAAATGGTGATTCTCTAATTTTATTATGTGGCACTCAACAGAAAAATCAAGCTTTGTCTTTTCTCCTACTTATTTATTTATATTTTATTTAAATATAAATACATATTGTTACATATCATCAATATGGTCTTATGGAGTCCTATTTTATTCAGTGTGTTATACTTTTGCTATCTTTATATTTTTAGATGCTCAAATCATCCCACATTTTTCCAGGTAGAGTTCCTTTTAGCTGGATCCTGTGTCCTTTTGACACAGCTCATTATTCTTCGAGCGCTCCCTTAATTCTTTCTTATGCAACAAGGTGTTCCTGGCTCATCTTGTACATTTTCTGCCTCAGTCCTATAATCAGCTATTTCTCTAATAAGCCCTTGTTCCTTTTTGTGGATAAGGGCATTGAGAAATCAAGATCTGGGTGCAAGGTATGCTCACTGCTACTGAGGTGTCATTACTTCTAGGCCCTCTAAGTGGACCAACCTAGGAAGTAAATGTGTGTACACACACATACATATGTACATGCACTTATATATGCTTCTACATCCACCCACAGCTCTTACGTATATTAAAAATCAGTTCACATTGACACCTCCAACTCCAATCCAACTCCGCAGGGTTGATGCTAGCTTTCCCATTTTCCGTATTTGTACTGCTTTCTCCAATGGTAAGAAACCTAGCTCCTAGTATCCTCAACATAATCACATTTGCTCAATTCCCCTGCTTTAACTAATCTCCCAACCACTGAGACCATTTCTCCACCCAGATAGCCCACACGGGGTGTGTTCCTGCTGGCCCCGGACCCTGCCACTCTCACAGGAACTGTGCAAGCCAAGCCTGGACATGCATTCTTAGAATGCCAGCACTGCCTTAGCATCCAGTCACATATCACACCATTTATGCTGAAGTGTGTTAAAGTGAATTGCAGAAATTGTACCTGTCAGACTACCTAAGCCTGCAGATAGCTGTCTTCCCAGTGGCTTACAGTCTGTTTGTCCTTAAGATAGGTGAGAGGATGAAAAGGAAACAGAGAAACAGTGACACATTAGAAATTCTGCCTCCAAACTTGGCATCATTAGGATTTATTTGGTCATGACTGGGGCTGAGCATATGGAATTGTCCGTTCAAACTTTTAGTGAACACCCACCGTATACCAGACACTGCTGTGTTAACCTCTGGAACACAAAGAGGAAGGACACCATGCCTAGACCTTACAGTCTTGTGGGAAGCCAATCAGCAAGCACATAATTGCGTAATGTGGTGTGACAGCGCCACTATGTATAGAAAGTGAATACAGAAAGCTGTATGAGTCTACGGCCATGCCGCCCTGAACAAGCCCCATCCTGTCTGATTCCAGAAGCTAAGCAGGGCCAGGCCTGGTTAGCACTTGGATGGGAGACCACCTAGGAAGACCAGGTGCTGTAGGCTTAAAAAATAAGGGATTGTAAAATGACAAATTCCTTGTAATCTGTGGTCAACCAAGGGTTGCCTCGCCTTAAAAAAAAAAATAGAGAAGCTATAGGAGTTCAGAAGTTGGAGGGTGGCCATTGAAGACTCCTATAAGAAATGACACAAATTTATATTGTGAACTGGGACTCTCCTGCTGAAAGAAAGGAACCTGTGAGGGCTTGGCTTGACTACATGATTTAATTAGACCATGTCTTGTCATTTGAAGACTGAAGGTGCGTGGAGAGCAGATGGCAAGGGACTCAGTATTTGGGACACATTTTCTCACACACCACTGAAGGTTGAGAATGATGACATTGGAGACGTGGCCTGTGACAGTTATCACAAGACTGCCGAGGATGTGGTCGCCCTGCAGAACCTGGGAGTGTCCCACTACCGTTTTTCCATCTCTTGGTCTCGAATTCTCCCTGATGGAACCACCAAGTACATCAGTGAAAAGGGCCTGGACTACTACGTGCAGCTCATTGACGCGCTGCTGGCTGCCAACATCAAGCCCCAGGTGAGGTTGGGCCCTGGCCAGGCCTGTCCCAGCAGGGAGCCAGATAGGCCAGGGAGCATGTTCACTGTTTTCAAGTTTAGTTTTTGGATTGTCAACAAATTTACATGAAGAATTTAATAAGCATAAGAGTCTGCAGTATAGATTTTCCTTCCATCCTTGACCCCCAGTCATCCAGTTCTCTTCCTAACAAGCAACCAAGTTTGCCAGGTTCTCATGTCCTTCTTTTGTGTATAGAAGTCAAAAGATGTATATATGTGTATGTATATCCATTTTCCCCTTTTTTTCATAATGGTAAGACACATAAGTGCAGTTTGGTACTTGCCTTTATTTAACAATATTTCTCACAGATATTTTACTATCTGTGAATTTTCCTCATTTATTCTTTTTGTCGTTATTGTGCGGAAATGCTCGTACCTTACTTCTCTAATCGCTTCCTTGTTGATGGGCACTCTTCTCTTGTGAGGTCTCTGCTCTTTTGCCATTATAACCAATATGACAGTGAGTAACCGTAGACATACCGCAATTTGTATGGGTGGAAATTTATCTGTAGGATATGCTCCTAGAAGCAGAATTGCTAGGGCAATTATTTCTAAGCCATGAGTCATTATGAATAACACAGAAGCTCATTTGTGGGCTTACTTTGCTATTGCCAAAATTTTAAACTTTACTTGAGAGCCTAAGAACACTTTTCCTTTTCCCCTGGGCCACTTATAAAGCACTAGAGGACACCGGGTCCATAAAACGATGCATTTCCTCTGCTGTGGTGGCTGCAGATTATTCACCACAGCCAGAGCATAATCCTCATACTGCAGCCCCCTCTTCCCACCCCACCTTTGTCTGGGCAAAAAGTGCTATCGACTTCTCACACTGATAACACTGCGGGAACAAGCCAGACATGGAGTTCATTGTGGCAAGTAATTGGTGTGATGGGGAGAAGGTAGCTGAGTGGCTGTCCTGCAGGATTCCATGATCTGGTTGGACAATAAGATTCATCACATACAATTCAGAACAACATCAGAGAGCACACACCTCAGAGCCAAAGGATTCTGTAGCCCTTGAGGGTGCTGAGACATTGCAAAAAGGTTTCCTGTGGCCAGGAAACTTTAGGGAGGTGTTGGTCTCAAATAGCATTTGGATGAATGGGCAGCGAGGGAAGGGCATTTCAGGCAAAGGGAAAGACTTGGGCCTGGGCTGATGATGGTTAGTGGCCCAGTGCAGACTGAGGACAGTGGAGACCACTGCTTAGCCAGGATGGATGTGTCATGGGCAAGGCCAAGAGAGAAAAAGGCACCAAGTAAGCATAGCCAGAGGGCTCCTCCCCGGCAAAGGATTCCCAGCTCCACAGGAAGAAGCTCTAGACACATTAGATGATATCCTTGGGGGTGTCCCTTTACAAGTAAGATGGCTCCATCCTCCTGGGACCTTCAGAGTCTCAGACTCTCAGTCTATTCAAGCAGGTTCTGATGCTTGACTCCAACCACAGCTGACACTGAAAAGCTGTCAGTAAGCCTACAATGATTCCATGATGTAAGTCTTAGTGCCTGGGCCCAGCGCTGCAGGTGCAGAACTGGGACTCAAACTCAGGCTTCTCTGATCTAGATGTGTGAATTTCTCACACTTCAACACTGCTGGCCTCTCCCTGCCACCAAAAAAACTTTGAGCCTTTTTCCCCACTCCTAATTCTCAGCTTTAGCAGCAAACATTAATGCTGGTGCAGATATAGCATCAGTGGCTTCCCATAAAAAGTAGGTTGATGGAACTGCTGATCTTGCTTTTTCACAGGTGACCATTTATCACTGGGACTTGCCCCAGGCACTCCAGGATGTTGGAGGCTGGGAGAATGAGACCACTGTACAGCGGTTTAAAGAGTATGCAGATGTGCTCTTCCAGAGGCTGGGGGACAAAGTGAAGTTTTGGATCACACTGAATGAGCCCTTTGTGATTGCTTACAAAGGCTACGGCTATGGGACAGCAGCTCCAGGTAAAGGTCCCAGGCCCAGTTTGTCAGCTCTTTAGAGTATGGCATTCTTATCACCTATAACACACAAAATCCAGGTGTCACTGGAGTCAACGGTCCAGGAAACCCTAAGGCATTGCCTCAGATTCCCTGCCTCTTGCTCGAGGCTGTCTGACAGGCAGCACAGTCTCCCCTCTGACACAACTTTTGCTAACCATGAACTTCACATGTCAGTGCCTCCAAATGGCTTTATTTCTTTGCGCTGTGCCTCTGACCTGCATCAGATGGGAAGCTCTCTGAGATCAGGGACGTACACTGAATGATGAGGGAAAGGACCGTTCATCAGGCCATACAGGTCACGGTCTGTTTTTTGCAACTCCAAAATCCCAAAGTTTTGGATAATTGATTTGGCTGACCTGAGCTCAGTCCAACTTAAACCAATAGTCTTTATCCCACTTAGTGTAAACATTCATAAGTTCTGCTGCAGACATGTTAGTGTCCTTGATTACAGAGACATGTCTTGGGCCCTGCTGGGGTGATATGCAAATACATTATATACAACTTACTTCTTTTCTAAGACACAAGAATCTTTTCGTTCAAAACACATATTTCCCTAAAAGATTTGATTAAGGGATTGTGTCCTGTCCTTGCCCCTTCAGAACCACCCAGTTTTTCTTTTTTCTAGTTCTGAGCTTAAGAGTAAAATTGTGTTCACATTCCTCATGACCCATAAAAGCTGGAAAGAGCTACTGGGCAATCTGCTTGGAACTATTACCAGATATATCTCCCACTAGTCTTTGGTTGGCACTTTGGTTTACCATTCCTTCCACATATGAGAGGTGGCCTCACAACATTTGCTCACAAGGAATCTCTGTCAGCTGCTTCCATCAGTTATATTCTCCAATATAACTTTCACAGTGGGTTCCCAGAGAGTGCCAAGATGTCAACTCCTGGGATACACACTCTTGTGGGTACTTTGCCTGAGACATGTGAGCCCCTCCTGGGGAGAGGGGTACAGAAACCAACATTTATCAAGCGCCTTCTCTTTGCAGATTAGTGCTGCTCGGTGTTTCTATGTACCATTTCATTTCCTTCTGACAAGAACTCTCAAATGCTCATTTTGCAGAGGAAGAAACTGAAAGGCTGAATTGTTTGCCCAAACTTACACAACTTGCTAGTATTCTTACTGGAGCCAGAATTTAAATTCCATTCTTCATAACACCAAAATCTGCATTCTTCCTCCCACATAGTGGACATTGATAGGCAGAGCGACACTCTTGACCACATTCATTTTTCATTCCCATCCATGTGTGTGTTTCCAGGAATCTCCTCCAGGCCTGGCACTGGCCCCTACATTGCGGGCCACAACCTAATAAAGGCCCATGCTGAGGCCTGGCATCTGTACAATGACGTGTACCGCGCCAGTCAAGGTGGCACGATTTCCATCACCATCAGTAGCGACTGGGCTGAGCCCAGAAACCCCTCCAACCAGGAGGATGTGGAAGCAGCCAGGAGATATGTTCAGGTCTGTTTTCCCTCTGGGCAGTTTTTACTTTTGCCTGTTTTTCCCTCCTGTCATGATCTAATAGAAACAGAATTAGATTGCAAAACAAAGATTTAGGATTTAGGTTCCCTTTCGCTATTATCTGAGTTTGTGAACCTGAGAAAATCACCCAACTTTTTGAACCTTAGTTTTCTCATCTGCGAAATGGAAATCATCTGCCTACCTCATAGGTTTGTTGTGCTGAAAGTTCTTTGTGGTTGAATTCTTTCAAGTCTTAAATAATAACTTGTACATGTAGTTCTTACTGGTGTATAGCTGGCTTGAAGCTAACAAATAGAATTCCATCTCAAATCTGTTTTGACTCTTAGCTAATAAAGCTGGGCTGCAATGTCACACTTCACCTCTAGGTGTCATCCTCTAAACTCATTTCCTCTGCTTAAGAATTCTTTAAAATAGAAACTTTAGATTCTGTGAAACTCATTAGTGTCCCTAATTTTCCAATTCCATGTGTTTCACATAAGGACATTCATCTTTTAATTATGAATTTCTCTCTCTGAGGAAAGAGAGACACTAGTAAGTAGGTGCCAACAACATGACCCACCCCTATTTTAGTCTGGGCTCTGACAAGAGGAGAGAGAGAATGGCCCTCATCGTGGCAGTTTTTCCCTGGCTCCTGTGAAAGTCTCTGAAGGGGTAAGAGGGTGCCTTCGAACATGTTTGAGCATCAGGAAAGAAAGTGAGGGTCTCTTCAGATTGGCCCCCACTTTGGTTTTGTGGAGGGGCCTGCAGATTGTGGCCTTCTGAGGGGACACCGAGGGTTTTGGTTGGCAAATTCTTCACAAGAAAACTTGAAAAGGAGGACAAATTAATAACTGCAGATAAAAGCTTAATTTTCCTGTTTGCTAGCCAGCTGAGGGAAAAGTTTTGGAACAAAATGAATACATCCTTCATTTCAGACTCACAGAACATATTGAGTTAGAGGAATATGTTTTCTGAAATCAAAACCCCAAACCTCAGGAAATGTTAGGCTGCAGTCTCATTAGACCAAGTCACTTGCTGGTGGCCTGTGAAACTGCAACCCGGGACTATGACAAGCACATCCTTTAGTAAAATCAGCTTCTATAGAGGGGTCCGATATGTT
The DNA here is from genome assembly GCA_004027375.1 of Macroglossus sobrinus. Lineage (NCBI taxonomy): Eukaryota > Metazoa > Chordata > Mammalia > Chiroptera > Pteropodidae > Macroglossus > Macroglossus sobrinus. The sequence continues at coordinate 185,716 of PVKZ01000072.1, forward strand.
AGCTCAGAAGCCTCTTTTATCAGAGTATGTGTTTCAAGCCTCACCTCACACTTTGGGCATCAGCTAGCAAATAAGAGGAGGAAGTGAAGACAGAAGCCTCTCAGGACCCCAGCATCACAGCATTTGGATGCCACGTATCCTCCCCTAAGCATAAGGGTGGCCTAGACCTCATTCAAGAAAATAGAAACATCTGTACTTTAGGGCTGCAAATCCAAGGCCCCAAAATATCATCCTTTGCCTGGACCACTGGAACAGCCTTGCAGCTCAGCCCTCAATGGAAAGTTCTGGGTGATCCTTAGGCAAGATGAAGGGGAAGGACCCACTCCATGGTTAAGAGGTGGAACTGCAGCTAGAGGCTTGTAGTCTTGTCTTCTTCTTCCACAGGGCCCTGCTAAGGGTGGAGCTGACTGAGTCCTAGGCCAGTGCTTGATTCGGTTCATTTCCCCTCATGCTGGCCTCAGTGAGACTGCAGCTAGGCAAATCAGATGCAGTGAACAGACCTTGGGCACTCAAGGTGCAGCATGCAAACAGCTACAGGGGATACGAGAATTTAAGATTGGGGAATGGGAGAATGTGGTAGGCAGGCGGCGGGGTGGTCCAAGGTTAGTGACTACCTGATCATGCTAAGCCTGACTGTTCCCCAAATCCTACCTGCAGTTTATGGGAGGCTGGTTTGCCCACCCTATTTTCAAGAATGGAGATTACAGCGAGGTGATGAAGACACGGATCCGTGACAGGAGCTTGGCTGCAGGCCTCAGCAAGTCTCGGTAGGTCCGGGTGGCCACATACTCAGCCGAGAGGGTCAGGAGGAAATTTGGTCTGTAGTGCCAAATTGAGGTTCCTAGGTGGACAGCACAGTGGTGAGAGCATGGCTATGGGGGTCGGAGAGGCATGTGTGAAACAAGTTATTGTATCTCTGAGCTTCCTTGCTTCCCAGGAAGATTAAGCATGATCGCATATGCGAAGCTCTTAGCCTAGGACCTGGCATTGCTGTATGCTTAACAAAAGGCAGTTGCTATTGTTTTCATTCTTCAGAACAGCCAGGAAATCTATCTCAAGGGCACCCACTTCTTATCAATCCACAACCTCACTCCAAGGACAAATTCCCCAGCTCATTCTTTCCTATACCATTGCCTTACGAGTGAATTTAATAGCAATGGGTGATAGCCAGGCATGTGCTTTTCATCATTTGGCCAGTAGGTGGCAATGGTTTGCACAAAGCAATCCTACTTCCTGGTCTAGCCCTCTTCCAGTCAAGGAAGTAATAGCAACATCAACAGTTGACATTTATGTATTTTCTATTGGTACTTTTATTTCTATTGAAATATGAGGCACAAAGATTAGAGCTATTAAATGGAGCTGGGATATGAAACCAGGCTGTTTGATTCCAGGGCCCACCCTTGGTTTGAGGCACCCAGCTGGGATTAGAGGTGTGGTGTATGGAAGAGGACAGAGTGACCTGGTCTTATGAGAATATAACCAAAAGCTCTAAGAAGCTCATATACCATACCTCAAAAAGCATGAATTCCTAGTATAGCCTTTGAGTCTTTCAAACTCTTCCAGATAGCCCAGCTATAGGGATTAAATAATCCAGTCCCCTTTACAACACACATCCTGGCCTGGTTAGGACAAGTCCTGCTGAGTAGGCTGCGCCTAAAAGGTCTCATCAGCCAACTCTGGTCTCCAACAAGCAAGTGAGTGCTCAAATCTATCAACACAACTTTGCTAAATTCCTACTTTGTGCCAAGGTCAGGTCAGGGACCAGCCTGGGGGGGGTCCATGTAGAGAGAAGCTTCCCATTCTGGCTCCACAAGTTGCCCACTAATCAATATCATTCCAGGGAGTTCTATTCCCCGATTTCTTCATGTAGAGAAACCTCAAAATGTGATCAGGGCAGGCTGGGTAGACCCAGGAGACTTCACAAGGCAGGACTTCAGCTGAGCTGGGCTTTGACAATGACAGTGTTTGGGAGAGCAGACGGCGTTCCATTCAAAGGGCAGGCTGTTAGCATCAACCTAGAGAGAGGATTGAGTAGGGCATGTGCAGCTAATGGGGGTGGGAGGTGGGAGGAGACAACACAGGACTGGCCTGGCAGCAGTAGGAGGTGGCCAAGACCACAACGCAGAGGGCCCGGAGGCCAGGCAGAGGGGCTCAGCCTTGATGCCATGGGCCCCGAGGAGCCATTGCTGGCTCCTGAGTAGGAGGGTTAGGGGTGTGAGGGGACTGGGCTTTGGTGTGCTCCCAGTGAGCTTCAGAAACCCCAGAAAGGGAAGGTTTTGATCCCCCCATTAATGGTAGCAGAAGGGTCAAGATGAAGGTGTCCAATGGCTAAAGAGGGCGATCTCCAGGCAACCCTAAACCAGCAGTGCCAGGGTCTCCCTATCAGAAGGGAACCTCAAAGTGCTGCATGCAAGTGTTTGTTAATCCAATTTTACAGGGAAGTCTCACTTACAGTACATGAAAAATACCCTCTAAATATTTTATTTAAAAAAGAGTATAGCAAAATCATGTGAGCAGAGAAGTTCAAATCTCTAAAGTTCAATAAATTTAATTTGTAAAAATATTTCTCCTACTGACTTTGAAGAGGCAAGCCTAAATAACCAAATAAAACGGGTGATTTATAAAAGGCAGATTATGGAAATACAAATTGTAAAAGATAGCCAAACTTACAAAGAATGAGTCTCAAGGTATCATCTATCATAGATGGTATCAGAAGTTTCCTATGTTAATTGTTGAAGGAAATAAAAAAATAGTATGTGTTCCCTGAAGGAAGGTTTCATTTTGCCACCAGGAAGAGTGAGGGTCTCAAAACAACAGGGGGAGGTGAGGTTTAAGGTCTGGTAGGAGGAGCCTTGGGCACTTGCAGCAGCGGCTCCTGGCCAACTGCCCCCTACCACCAGGTACTTTACTGCACTCCCCGGACTCTGTGCCAGGACATCTTCCCAAAGTATGACTCTTCCAGAAGTCCCATGCCTTTAATGGCTCCTTCCACACAGGCTCCCGGAGTTCACGGAGAGTGAGAAGAGGAGGATCAATGGAACCTATGACTTTTTTGGGTTCAATCACTATACCACTGTCCTGGCCTACAACCTCGACTATGACCCTTGGATCTCTTCCTTTGACGCAGACAGGTAAGACGGCCAACGGGGCCTGCTGAGAACAACTCTGGAAAAAATAAGGTGCTCATTTGCACACTCTTTACTTAGAGGCCTTCGTGGCCTCAGACAACCATCTCCTGACCCCACGCATCCTGAGGTTATAAGATGAGCCCCATCTCCTGAGATACCTAATCAAACACCTATCAGTCTGACAGTAATACAGGTGAGGATTTCCAAGATGCTTCTCATTTGGACAGACATGCTTAGAGTTTTTAAATAATGTTTTCAAGAAAAATCTTTTTCTTCCCTTGTTTTTGTCAAATTTGTTTCACTTATCAGATGTATATCAGTTAAAATAAAAAGGCTTTTTTTTTCTTGTTGCGATTTGTATTCTGGATTATAAAATAGATGTTTGTGGCAGAAACAGCAAGAAAGGAAATTCTTTTGTGTGTCATTTCAGAAGTGTGTTGTGTGTGGAGGGGTAAACTACCTCTCATATATATACTTACGTAGTTTAGATAGTATATATTTATACATAAGTACATAATTCTTTCTACCTCAGTAGTGTGAATCTGTCCAGGTCCTTTCTTTGAAAACAACACCTACACCACAACTACATCCTGAAACCACCAAAAGTCAGGCTTAACAAGGGGGAGCTGAGAAGACCCATGCTGGTCTCTAGTCACTCACTCATCTCTTGCTGCCTCACTGGTCCTGAGGCAGCAAGAGATGAGTGAGTGACTGGAGACCAGCTTATGAAATACACCATTCAGTTTAGCTGAGCGAGATAAATCCAGTTACTGATAAAATTAAATGTTTTCTTTTTTGGAAGAATTTGGATGTAAGAGGTATCTAAATAACTGGTCTTAACTTGAAACGTATGACTCGAGATATTTGAGCTTCTGTGCCTCCCCCAGCAGGCACTCCTTTGGCACAACTTGTTGCCCCCAACTTGTCCATAACTAGAGAAAGGCAGGGTCTTCACACTTGAAGCAAAGTCTCAGCCTACTGCTCTGTCATCATACAAATGGGCTGGTGCCTGTGGCACTGACCAATGTGGGTGACTCAGGAGAGCCCATTCTCTGAAGACATAGCACTCACATCCCATAGGAGACTGCCTAGCGAAACCTAGGGCCCTTTCATATCTACCGTGGAGTTAACAGAGAGCCCACGGAGGGGTAGGCCCATGGGTTAAGACCCTTCCACTATATATAGGTGGAAAGCTAGAAGAGAGAGCTTAAGTTACACCAGCATTGAATAGGGCAACTAGAATTTATGAAAAGAGAATCTGAGGCAATTTGACCATTCTAGGTTTAGTTATGGCTCTCAAGTCTAGATAAAACCTAAGGCTTTTCTCAGTATAAATCCCGTTTTGTCTTTATTACAAAGGACCTCTAGGAATTTACAGGACCTAATCTTGTGTTTGAACTGGTAGGGGAGTTGCCTCCATCGCAGATCGCTGTTGGCCAGACTCTGGGTCCTCCTGGCTGAAGATAACACCTCTTGGCTTCAGGAGGATACTGAACTGGTTAAAGGAGGAGTACAACAATCCTCCAATTTATGTAACAGAGAATGGACTGTCCCTACGGGAAGAAACAGACCTCAATGACACTGCAAGAATCTACTACCTCCGCAGTTACATCAACGAGGCACTCAAAGGTATGACCGGCCCATTCCTTCTTCCACGTGTACCCTTCACTGTTGGAACAGCATCTAACATCTGCAGTTAGAGTAGTACTACAACCACGAACCCCCATAATGAGAAAGATGAGGCTCCTTGCTCTTGCTGGGTTTAAACCTTTTTGGGGGGCTGCACTCTGAGTTTTTTTACTTCCTAGATTTAAGCTCGGCAAGCAAACCCAGTTGCCTAACACAGCTAGACCCGAGTTCCTATTCCTGAACAGCAGCAGCGCCTGAGGGTAGTTTGGGCAAGTGCCAGGAGGAATGGGAGTTGTCTGTAGGGTCTTTTGTTCCCCAAGCAAAAGCTTGATATTCTCAGCTCAGCAGGACTTGGGGTGGAACTATGACAGGGAAATAGTAAAACAGAGTAAGAGTGAGAAATGCAGCTGTGAAAACAAACAATTAGAAAATCCTATTCCAGCTAAAAATCTTTTCCAAGGGCCACTTATTTTCATAAAGAACACTAGTTTACCCATGTTCTTGACTCCCATTCAGGGTTGAGCCTTTAAAAAAAAAATGCTGATGGCTCTGCAGCTCAATCCAAAGGACCCCTCTAACAAATAGTCTGCAAAAAATGGGCAGCTTTCTCGAAGAGCTTAAAAAAAAAAAAAAAAAAAAAAAAAAAAAAAAAAAAAAAAAAAAAAAAAAAAAAAAAAAAAAAAAAAAAAAAAAAAAAAAAAAAAAAGGCAAAGGACCCTGACCTGCAAGTGGTGACCGTGGAAGAGCTGTGAGCAAGCACAGTCTCAATATGCCTGGTGGAAAGCTTGTCTTATGAGACAAGGAAATCTCATGCAAGGCCTCTCTGTGTTTGGACAGCTGTTCAGGATAAAGTGGATCTTCGAGGATACACGGTTTGGAGTTTGATGGACAATTTTGAGTGGGCTACAGGCTTTGCAGAGAGATTTGGTCTACATTTTGTGAACTACACTGACCCTTCTCTGCGAAGGATTCCCAAAGCATCAGCCAAGTTTTATGCCTCTGTCACCCTGTGCAACGGCTTCCCTGACCCTGCCACAGGGCCACACCCCTGTCTCCAGTCAGAAGGTGAGGTTTGGCTCTGGGCGAAACTGAAGCCAAAGGGTAAAGTGTGCAAGGGTCCTTTTCCAGTCTATTTTCTTCTAGTTTATCTGCCTCTTTTCTGCCTCTCCAATCTCCTTCATTCATTCAACCAATATTTATTTTTCTCCAATGTTCTTAGGATGGAACAAAGGAAGTGACTTAAGGTTAATGTTACATCTAGAAACTAGGCCCTGGTCTGAAAATAGCAGGTCTTAGCCCAACCACTAACTTGGTGCGTGAACTTAGGCAAGAAATTAGGCAAGTGTTCTGGGTTGATGCAAGGATCAAAGATAATGCCTGAAAACACACTACCTGGTCTTGTCTTAGCCCAACCACTAACTTGGTGCGTGAACTTAGGCAAGAAATTAGGCAAGTGTTCTGGGTTGATGCAAGGATCAAAGATAATGCCTGAAAACACACTACCTGGCATAACATAGGGTACACTCAATATTTGTTGAATGACTGAAAAAGTATAAATTAGAAATGTATGAGACAGCTATCCAGTTTAGATTATACTCTAAATGCTGATAAAGATGTTAAAAAAATAGTACTACTTAACTTCATTCAGAGGCACCTCGGCAATGCACTCACTGTGGGTACCTGTATAACTTCTCCATATAGCTTGGGCTTAATACAGGTTAATATTAATCCAATAACTACATCTGTGCTAGTGTGTAAACCTCCTTTTGTTGTCCTCTCCTAGATGCTGGAGCCACCATCAGCCCTGTGAGAGAGGAGGAAGTTCAGTTCCTCGGACTAAAACTAGGTTCAACACAAGCCCAGGCAGCTTTGTACACACTCTTTTCTCTTGTGCTTTCAGGAGTCTGTGGTGTGGCATTACTGTCATACAAGTACTGTAAGCACTCCAAGCAAGGGAAAACACAAGCAAGCCAACAGGAATTGAGCCCTATTTCTTCATTCTAAGCCATGTCATCACCTTCTCTAGTTCTGTGAAATAAGCCTAGTCTCTTTGTATACCTTTGCTGCCCACAAAACTTAGGATCTTATATCCTACCCATGCCAGACTTCTTCCTAAAGGCCTTCTGCACTGTTAGAGACTACTTTAATCTTGAAGTATTTCAAGTCCCTGATTAAAAGAAATATCTGCATTTTGCCCCAGTATCAGGTATTCATGTGAGCATTAGTAAACTCTGCAAGGGGCTCTTGTGGAAATGTGCAAATACTTTCTTAACAGAAATTTTGCAGGCTAGAAGGGACTGACATAAAACATTCAAAGTGATGAAAAGACCTACTACAACTAAGACGATACTACCCAATTAGGCTATAATTTAGAATCAAAGGAGAGTGTCCCAGACAAAACAAAGCTAACACCACAAACAAGTATTACAAGAAATGTTAAAGAGACTTCTTTAAGATCAAAAATATGAGTAAGAAAATACAAGAAAGAAAAAAATTCTTACTGACAAAGGTAAACACTTAGTAAAAGCAGTGGACCAACCAACTATAAAGCTAGTACAAGGTTAATAATCAAAAGTACGAAGATCATGCATAATTATGATAAGGACTATAAATATATATACAAAGAACAAGGTGAGTAAAAATTGTGATTTTAAAATGCATTGAGACTTGAGTGAACGTCAACTTAAAATAGACTGTTATAAACAGAGCTTTGTATATATGAAGCACATGGTAAACACAAACCAAAAATCTGAGATAAGAATGTAAAAAAAGGATTCCAAACACAAAATTGTCACCAACATACAAACCAAGAGTAAGAGAATAAGGAACAAAGAACTACAAAATAATCACAAAACAATAAAATGACAATAACTATATACCTATCTATAACTGCAATAAACATAAATCAACTAAATGCTCCAATCAAAAGACATAATGTAGCTGTATGGCTAAAAGGAAAAAAAAAGACCTGTACATATGCTGCTTACAAAGAACCACGTAGGATTGAAAGACACACACTGTAAGTAAAAAAGTAAAGGGAAGGAAAAAGATTTCATGCAAATGGAAATGGAAAAAAAGATGAGGTAACAATATATATTAGACAAAACAGACTTAAAACAAAGGCTGTAACAAGAGACAAGGAACAGCATTTCATAATGACAAAAGGATCCATCCAAAAGATAATATAACTCTTGTAAACATATAAACACAACATAGGAAAACTTAAGTATGTAAAGCAAATATTGACAGACATAAAGGGAAAGATAAATACTAATATAACAGTAGGAGACTTTAATACTCCATTGACATCGATGGATAAATAAATCCAGAAAGAAAAAAAAAAAGGAAACAGTGGCTTTAAATAATACATTAAAACAGATAGATTTAATATTTTTAGAACATTTCACCCCAAAGAAGAATACACATTCTTTTCAAGTACACATAGCACATTTTCCAGGATATACCACATTAGGCCACAAAACAAGCCTCAATAATTTAAGAATTAAATCATATCAAGCATCTTCTCCAGTCACAATGGTAAAAAGAAAACTGAAAAACACAAACACATGGAAGCTAAATAACATGCACTAAACAAGAAACAGTTTTAACAAAGAGATCAAGAAGAAATCAAAAGATACTTTGAGACAAATGAAAATGAAAACACAATGGCTCCAAAATCTAAAACACAGTCAAAGCAGTTATCAAAGATAAATCTATAGCAATACAGGCCTACCTCAAGAAACAAGAAAAATTTGAAATAAACACTCTAAACTTACACCTAAAGGAAGAAGGAAAAGAACAAACACTGTCCAAACTGAGTAAAAGGAAGGAAATAATAATAATGATCAGAATGGAAGTATATGAAATAATCTAAAAAACAATAGATCATCGAGAGAGAGCGAGAGAGAGAGAGAGACACTAAACAAGCAAAATCAGAAATAAAAGAATTAACAATTATCAACACAGAGATACAAAGAATTGTAAAAAATACTAATAACAATTATATGCCAACCAATTGGACACCCTGGAAGAAACAGATGATTCCTATAAACATACAGTGTTCTAGAGAGCTGAATCAGGAATAGACAAAAAATCTAAACAGACCAATAGCTACTAATAAAATCGAATTAGTAATAAAAAAACTGAACAAACAAAAGTCCTGGACCAGATTATTTCAGAGGCAAATTCTACCAAGCATTAAAGGAATTAACACCTATCCTCAAACAATTCTAAAAAACTGAAGAGGAGAGATGGCTCTCGAACTCATTTTACAAAGCCAGTATTACTCTGATACCAAAACCAAAGATATTCCAAAAAAATTATAGACCATAGATGCAAAAATCCTAACAAGATATTAGCATGCCAAATTCAGCAAAACATTAAAAAGATTATATATCATGATCAAGTGGAATTCATTCCTGAGATACAAGGTTAGTTCAATATCTGCAAATCAATTAACATAATAAATACACCACTTAAAACGAATGATAAAAATCATGACAGCAATAGATGCAGAAAAAGCATTTGACAAAATCCAACATCCATTTATGATAAAAATTCTCAGCAAAGTAGGGATAAAGGGAACATAGCCCAACATAAAAAAGGCCACATATAACAGAACCACAGTTAACATCATACTCAACGGTGAAAAGCTAAAAGCTTTTCCTTTAAGAACAGGACAAGACAAGGATTTCCACTTTTACCACTTTTATCCAACATAGTATTGGAAGTTGAAGCAATAAGACAAGAAAAAGGAAAGGAAAGGCATCCAAATTAAAAAGGAAGAAGTAAAACTCATTATTTGCAGATGACATGATACTATATAGAGGGAACCCTAAAGATTATACCAACAAACTATTAGAATTGAGAAATAAATTCAGTAAAGCAGGATACAAAATTAATATTCAGAAATCAGTTACATTTTTCTACACCAATAATAAATTATTGGAGAGAGAAATTTTTTTTTAAATCCCATTTATAGCTGTATCAAAAAGAATAAAAAATATAGGAATAAATTTAAGCAAGAAAGTATAAGACCTGTACTTAGAAAACTATGACACTGAAAAAAGAAACTGAAGAGGATACAAATAAATGTAAGCCTATACCATATTCGTGGATAGGAAGAATTAACAGTATTAAATGTTAAAATGTCTACACTACCTAATCTATAGATTCAATGCAATCCTTATTAAAATGCCAATGGCAGTTTTCATAAAGTTAGAATAAATCATCCGAAAATTTATATAGAACCACAAAAAGAAACCCAAAGAGCCAAAGCAGTCTTGAGAAAGTAGGAAAAAGTTCGAGGTATCACTACTCAATATCAAACTATACTACAAGACTATACTAATCAAAACAGCATGGTGCTAGCATAAAAACAGACACACAGATTAATAAACAGAATAGAGAGCTCAGAAATAAACCCAAGCCTATGCAGTCACTTAAGCTATGACAAAGAAGGCGAGAGTATACAAATTGGATAGAGTCTCTTCAATAAATAGTGCTGGGAAAACTGGACATATATATGGCCAAATATATAAGTATATGAATCTACGCCATATACAAGAATAAACTCAAAATAAAGACTTAAATGTAAAGAAACATAGCAGAGTGAAAGATGTCCACAGATCTCTCCCCTTGAAACAATAAACTGAACATCTAAAAATCAACAAAAAACACCCAGACTGCACACCAGCACCCCTGAGCGTGTGATATGCGCATAAGAGTTGCCACAGGTCAGAACTCCAGGAGTTGGGAGTCTTGGGAGTCTGGCAGACTGTGGGAAACAAAGAAGCCAGAGCTTCCAGTAGGAGGAGGGAGGAGGGAGAAGGTGTGGTGAGTTCCCTAAACAGCCCTGCCTCAGAGAGCTGTGAGCTCCACACAGCTGGGGGCAGTGCCCAATCATCAGGGCAGAAAGCAGAGAAGTGGGGACAGCAGAGAAGCTGGGATGGCAGAAAAACAACAGTTGGTTATTACCAGCTGCTATTGCAAAAAAGAATGCTGAGCCGCAGGTGTAGATGCAGACACAGCCCACAGCCCGCATCCCGCATCCTGCATCCCTCAGCCAGAGTGCCCCTCCCCCATACACTCTGAGATAGAAATCTGCAGAGCCTCAGGGGAATCTGAGCAAATGCTACCGAAACTGCCAACACTGACAGGGACAGAGATTTAGGGTAGCAAGCATGATTGAATATAAGACTATATAAAGCAGGGATCCAAGAGGCTTAGACACCACCTACTGGAAAACAAAAGAAAAATGCCTTCTTTGCAGGAGGCTAAAGAGAGATCTTTATATAATAAACCTTCTTTCTGGGGAGGAAGGGCCGGGGAGCAGAACACACGTCCATTAGTGCCCAGGTGGAGAAATAGTCCATTAAACACCATGAACAACCAAGGTGACAAGACATCTCAGAAAGAAAGAAAAAATCTCCAGAAAATAAGCTTAAAGACATAGAAATATGCAAATTAAATGACAGCGAATTCAGAATGGTACTTCTGAAAAAAGTGAGATCCAAAACAACTCATATCAACAATTTCAGGAACTGAAAAAATAACTAGATGAGCAGAATAAATTCTTTAGCAAGGAGACTGAAACCCTCAAAAAGAACCAAAGAGAACTTCTGAAGATGAAGAACAAACTGAAAGATGAAAAATGAAATAGCAAGCTTGGTATACAGAGTTGGCCAAATGGAGGAAAGGATCAGTGATATTGAAGACAGAAATCTAGAAATAAATCAGAAGGAAGAAGAGAAAAACCAAAGAATGAAAAATAATGAAAGAGATATAAGAACTAGCTAATACCATCAGGAAAAGAAATGTAAGAATAATGGGCATTCTCAAAGGGGAGGAAAGGAGCAAGGATTAGAAAGCATTTTAGACAAATAGTTGACAAGAATTTCCCAAATCTGAGGAACGAGCTGGAGCACAGAATTCAAGAAGTCAACAGAACACCCAATTATCTCAACCCAAAAAGGCCCTCTCCAAGACACTCTGAATTAAAATAATCAAAAATGAACAACAAAGACAGAATTCTCAGGGCAGCCAGGGAAAAGGAGAAGGTAACCTATAAAGGAAAACCCATTAGATTATCATCAAACTTCTCAGCACAAACCTTACAAGCCAGAAAGGAGTGGAATCAAATATTCGAACTATTAAATGAAAGGAACAACCAGTCAAGAATAATGTATCCAGCAAAGCTCTCCTTTAGATATGAAGGAGAAATAAGACATACAAAAACTGAGGGAATTCTCCACTACGAGGTCTGCAATACAGGAAATACTGAAAGGGGTCAACTCACCTAAAACAAAATGACAAAAAAAAAAAAATACTTAACTACGAGTAAGGCGCTAGGAGGTAGACAGAAGCAGAGGAGTGCAACCCTTACTAAGAACAGGGCATTATAAGCTTAAACAATAAGAGTTGCTATAGCAAGATAGTAATGAACATTCAGCATACATAGGGACAAACTGAGACAACAATGACTAAAAAGGGAAGGATTCAAAGATCCACATGCGCAAAGGGGAATGGAAGTAAGGCATGCGCAGAAGAAGAGAGACAACTGTATGTATATATATATATATGTATATGTGAGTGTGTGTGTGTGTGTGTATGTATGTATATATATATATATATATGTGTATATATATATATATATATATATATATATATATATATATATATATAAATAAAACTATCCTTTACATGTTCATAACGGTAACTGTGAGCCAAGATTCCGAATGGAAGTATATAACATAAAACAAAAAGGACCAGAGGGAAAACCCACAAAAGCCAACCAAAATAAGGAAAACAAAAGCATGACAAGGAAGCAATGGAAACACTGAGCTACCAGAAAGCAAAACATAAAAAGGCTATAAGACCTCAATTTCTATAATCACCCTAAATGTAAATGGACTGAACTCGCCAATAAAAAGGCACAGAGTCGCAGAATGAATCAAAAAACAAAACCCAACCATTTGCTGCATCCAGGAGACAATTCACAGTTCCAAAGACAAATATAGACTCAAAGTGAAAGGGCAGAAAATGATATTTCAAGCAAATGGCATTCAGAGAAAAGTAGAAGTAGCGGTACTAATATCAGACGAAATAGACTTCAAAATAAAATGGCAAAGAAAGATACGGAGGGACACTTCAGAATGATAAAGAGAATCATGCACCAAGAAGACATAACACTTATTAATATCTATGCTTCCAATCAGGGAGCCCCAAAATATGTAAAGCTATTACTAACAAAACTAAAGGGAGAAATAGACCAAAACACTATTGTAGTAGGGGACCTAAATACCCCACTGTCAGATATGAACAAATCATCCTAACAGAAAATCAATAAAAAAAAAATAACATTCTTAAATAACACATTAGACTAACTGGACATAATTGACATTTACAGAGCCTTCCATCCCAAAGCAGCTGCTTATACATTCTTCTCCAGTGTACATGGAACATTCTCAAGAAATGACCACATACTAGGACACAGAGACAGCTTCAACAAATATAAAAGGGCAGAGGACCTAAACAGACAATTCTCCCTAGAGGATGTACAAATGCCCAACAAGTATTTGAAAAGATGCTCAGCATCGCTAGCTATTAGGGAAATGCAAATCAAAACCACAATGAGATACTATCTCACACCTGTTAGAATAGTTATAATCAACAGGACAAGTAATAACAAATGTTGGAGAGGATGCAGAGAAAAAGGACCCCTCATATTCTGCTGGTGGGACTGCAAGTTGGTACAACCACTATGGAAAACAGTATGGAGGTTCCTCAAAAAACTAAGAATTGATCTACCTTACGATCCAGCAATCTCTCTACTGGGTATTTACACCAAAGGCTTGAAAACCCATATCTGAAAAGATATTTGCACACTGATGTTCATAGCAGCATTATTCACAGTGGCCAGGACATGGAAACAACCAAAGTGTCCTACGATAGATGACTGGATAAAGAAGTTGTGGTGCATATATTATATACAAGGGAATATTAGCCATAAGAAGAGATGAAATACTGCCATTTGGGATAATATGGATGGACCTTGAGATAACCATGCTAAACAAAATAAGCAAGACAGAAAAAGTTGAAAATCACATTTCACTTATTTGTGGGATATGAACCTAAAAGCAACAAATGAACAAGACAGACAGATTCATGGACATGGACTACAGACTAGTGGTTACACCAAAGGAGTAGGGGGAAAGGAGAAGGTAGATGGGTTAAAAGGGGTCAAATATGTGGTGACAGAAAGAAATCTAACTATGAGAGGTGAACACACAATGTGTGTGTATACATATATGTGTACACACACACACACGCCTTACTGTTAAAATGTACAGCTGAAAGTTACTGAATTTTGTTAAATAATGTCACCATAAAATAAATAAATAAATAACAACAAGAAGAAAGACTTAAATGTAAGGCCCAAAACCATAAAACTCTTAGAAGAAAACATAGGCAATAATTTCTTTCACATCGTTCTTAGCAATATGTTTTTTGGTATGTTTCCTTGGGCAAGGGAAAAGAAAAAATGGAACTACATCACGCTAATAAGTTTTTGCAATGTGAAGGAAACCATACACAAAACAAAAAACAAACTACTGAATGAGAGAAGATATCTGCCAATGATACATCTGATAAGGGGTTAATATTCAAAATATATAAAGAACTCATACCACTCAATACCAATATAATAAACAATGCTATTAACAAATGAGTGGAGGACATGAATAGGCATTTCTCCTTGGAGGATATACAGATAGCTAACAGACATTATGAAAAGATGCTCAAGATCACTAATCATCAGGGAAATGCAAATTAAATCACAATGAAATATTACCTCACATCTATCAGAATGGCTATGATCAATAAATCAACAAACAAGAGTTGGCTACAAGGTGGAGAAAACAGGACCCTTGTACAATGTTGGGATTGTAAACTGGTGCAGCTACTATGGAAAATAGTAAGGAGGGTCCTCAAAAAATTAAAAATATAACTACCATATCATCCAGCAATCTCATTTTGGGGGTATTTATGAAGAAATCCAAAACACTAATTCGAAAAGATATATGCACCCCCATGCTCACTGCAACATTATTTGCAATATTCAAGATATAAAAGTAGTCTAGGTCTCCAGAGACAGATGAACAGACAAAGAATATGTGGCACATATATACAATGGGATATTACTCAACAATAAAAAGGTAGAAATCTTGCCATTGGTGACAACATGGATGGACCTAGAGGGTGTCATGCTAAGTAAAACAAGTCAGATAGAGAAAGACAAATACCATATGATTTCAATTATATGTGGAATCTAAAAAACAAAATGAACAACAACAAAAACCAACAAACTTATTGTTACAGAGAAAAAACTGATGGTTACCAGATAGGAGGGGGGTTAGGGGAATGAGTGAATAAGGTGAAGGGATTAAGAAGTACAAATTGGCACTTATAAAAATAGTCATGGGGATGTAAAGTACAATAGAGGGAATACAGTCAATAACATTGAATAACTATGTATGGTGTCAGATGGGTACTAGATTTATTGGGGTACTCACTTCATAAGTTACATAAATGTCTAATCATTATGTTGTACACCTGAACCTAATATACTATTGTATGTCAACTGTAATTGAAAAACAAATAAGGAACAACAAAAAGGGAAACCACTTGGGAAAGGAAAAAGTAGTTTTCAATTGGTTTTCAAAGGGTGATCATGCTTGAAATTTTCTTTCTTGTAAGCATTCCTTAGAATTCCTATAGAAAATTCCTATGAAAATGTTCCACTGTCGTGGGCCCCAATCTCGAAGTCAAGACCGGTGGTGTGCATACCTTTTTCTCCATCAATACATAGGAAAAGTTTGTCAGATGGGGGTGAGGATGGTTCTAAAAATGATACTTCTTGGATAAAAAGAGTATTATAAACTGTCCATTACACATAAATTAATCTCAAAATTCAACATAACTTTTTTTGGGGGGCATTGATGAAATAATATAAAGTTTCACATTAAATAAACTTTTAAGAGCAGGATAAATCTAGGAAAAAAAGGATATTAAAACTTCATAAAATTAGTTATAAAAAGTAGTTTGCTGGCAGACAGAGAAGAGAAAAAGATCAACAAAGGAAAAGAAAACCTAGACATAGAACAACTACATATGGGAGGGAATAAAGTACATGAAAAAGGTGGCACACCAAAACAGTGGAAAAATAGATTATTCCATAAATGGTGGTGGCCAACAGGTTAGCTTTTGAAGATGCCACTCACAGGCATGGGGATGGGAGCTAGATTACTTCCTGTGATACCAGATTTAATGTAATAAAATGAAACCATGAGTATACTAGGACAGAAGGATGAACTTTTTTAAATTAATTTTTGAAGTGGGAAAGGTATTTATAAACAAAGACCCAGAAGCCATAAAGAAAAACAATGATAAATATGACCACATAAATATTTTGGCAAAAAGTTACCATCAACATACTCATCAAAAGATAAACAGAGAGAAAATATTTATAGCAAATGCTAGACAAAGGGCTAATTTTCTTAATATACATGAAATTCTTATAAATCAGTATGAAAAAGATGGAAAACACAAAATAAAAGCTGGCAAAGAGTACAAACAGGCAGTTCTCAGAAAAATCAAAATGACCACTAATATTAAAAGATGCTCAATTTCATTTGAAATCAATATAATGCATTTAAAAATGCAATTTTTAAACTATCAGGAAAAAGATGAAAAAGTATAATACAAAGTTGGCAAGGATGTGGGGAAATTAACATTCTCATACACGACTGGTGGGGATATGAATTCATAGAGCCTTAAGAGAAGGCAATTTGGCAGCATCTTTTATAATCCAACTTTGACTCAGAAAGTTATACAACGTATCCCACAGGTATATTTTCACAGCTAATATACCCTCACAAAGATGTTCACTGCAGCAACGTTTGTAACAGAAAAAAAAAAAAAGCAAAAAAAAATTATGACAAATGAATGCCACCAGAGAATGGATAATAAATTGGAGGGACAAGTAAAAGACTATACAGGCACTAACTAATAAGATGAGGTAGCTATGTACTGATATGGAAAGTTCTTCAAAACCATATAAGTAAAAGAGCAAGATTCATAGTAGTATATGTAATATGATCCCATTTATTTAAAATATAAAGATTACATATTTGCTTATTATGCATTAAAATTTTCTGAAGATTACAAAAGAAACTGTTAAGAGGTTACTTCTGGGGAATAGCACTGGGGTAAGATGCAAACGTGAGGTTTTTATTTTTTAGCCTTCCATACTGTTTTGAGTTTATTTTTACCAAGTATACTTTTTAAATATAAAATTGAGAGATCCTCCTACTTAAAGATTGTGAATCATTCTTTTGTATATGTTTCTCTAAGATCTACATTTGATTTTTTTCAAGGCAAACTCACTTGAGGTACTCCAAGTTTTTGCAAATGTTTCTAATAGTTATTAGTAGGGTCACATCCATTTGAGGTTTTTGTTTTTAAATCATGTATTGCTATATTTTTAAAGATGACAAACTCTAACTTAAATGGGATGCTGTATTTTTCTTTTTCAAGCACACTTTTTAAAATACTGAAGTAATATGATCATTGCAAAAAATTGAGAGAACATATATAAGGGTTCAAAAAAGAGAACTAAAATCACATATAAACACTCAATGTTTGGTGTTTTCTTTTTTCTTTACATTATGTTAATACATAGTGGTATCTATATATAAAGTGTGATTACAAAGCTAAGAGCATACTCATACTGTACACCAATAGCTTTGTATCCTGCTTTTTCTCCCAACATATAACATATAATTGTGGAATTAACATTGTACTCTTTCTCTACATTGAAAGTTAATCATTTCTGCACAAGGCATTTAGTTGGTTTCTAGTTCTTAGGTAAAATAAATACCACTTAATGAATATATTTATGCCTACATTTTGTCTGCATTTATAATTAATTGTTCCTTAGAAAAAACTGTTGGATCAAAGAGTATGAAATATTTAAGGTTTCTCATAATATTTTTCAAAAAGGTTATACCAGTTTTCACTTCCACCAGCAGAGACTGTTTCCTTGCAAACAATGACTACTACCATTTTAAAAAATCACTGTTATTTCACAGGTGAAATAAGTTTGCTAAGAAAATTTCTTTCTCCCATTACAAAATAAAAAATCAAGGTCCTTTCTACATGTTCACTCGGGTGATATGTCTCAATCTAAAAGCAGAAGGTTAAAAGAGGAACTGTCAAGTTTATTCCTTTTTTCAAACATGGTTAGTTTAGTGGACTCCACTTCCAAAAACATACGACAAAGTACCATTTGAGATTAAAATCTCTTTAAAGTTCTTAAGAGTAACCAAAAGAGCAAAAGGCATATCTTTATTCCATACTTCTTGTCCTACACTACAAGTACTTTAGGTCTTTCAAGTAGGATGGAGAGCAAAAATTTATAAAAGTAAGGGGACTAGTTGTAGATTAGCTGTTGTTTCGCATTTGATGAGACAAAGACCAGAACATTATGCAAAGTGATGCCTTGCTGACTTAGGAGAGATAGTAACAATAGCATTGATGTGTGTCAAAAAATTTCTTCCTTCAGTGGTATTTAAGGTAAGGTGGTCAGCTACTTTCCTGATAGCTCCAGGGCAGCACTAAGGGTTAAAAACCAGACACATGACCTTAACAGAGCCCTGTGCAACAAAAAGATGTGAGGATAACAAAACTTAAAGCAAAAATAGGTCATGACAATTTTTGGAAAAGATTTTTTATTCAGTGTTTAAGATTAAAAACTACAAGATTTTGCTTGCAGCTGATGAGCAAAAAGAAAACAAAACAAATTACCATCTGATTGGCTAGTTAAAATGCTCTGACTCAAATTACTCAGTGACATATGTTACTTTGTGTCGGCTTAAAGAGTTCTGGAGCAAAATAGTTTAAACAAAACGTATCATCTGAGAGCACAGGACTAATAGGTATATGAAATACTGAATAAGAAAGCTTATGAAAGGAGGCTGTGGAAGACCTTTTGATTCTTTTAGGCTTCTAGTAGCTGGTTACCATATGCAAGGACCTAGCAGCCAGTTATTTTATCTCTTGACTTGTCTGAGTTAAAACAACTTTAACCCACTAAGCAGGAATAAAGAGACACTTTATAGATCAGTTGGAAAAAATAAAACAGTTCCACCTCTCCAGCAGAATTTTAGTTGAATTAAATCATAAGAGAAACAATGATTATTGCACATACTGTACTTGTCACACTACATCTGTTGAGTAGAATTCCCATTCCAAGTGTTATTTTCATCTTCACCATCATCTTGAGTCCTCAATCTATATATCTTCCCCTCCTTTTTAAAGTCTTCCCCCCGTTTCTCCAGCACTCTTTTTCTGACTGGTTCCCTGATACAACAAAAGAGGGAGAAAAGACAAGATAACATAAAATGAAAACAGCAATAATACAAAACTGTTTCCCTTACAATTTCATTAGTATAGGCAACAATACTTTAAGTTACAGAAGATAATTTTATCTACTATTGCAGTACTAGACTTCATGTTTTTAGCAGTTTAACTTCACCTTGTCTCCAAGCCAAACCAGCCAAATCATATTTTCTACTTCCATTAATTTTTTTAATAATAATTTTTTATTTTTCAGTTATAGTTGGCATATACTATATTAGTTTCAGATATACAACATAGTGAGTAAATATCTATATAACTCACAAAGTGATCACTCCAATAAATCTTGTACCCCTCTATTATTGGCCATATTCCTTATGCTATACTTTCTACCTCCATAATGACATATAACTACCAATTTGTACTTCTTAATCCCCTCCCCCTTTTTCACCGATCCCCGCAACCCCCCTTTGATTGGTAACCCTCAAAAATTCTCTGTTATCTATGAGTTTGTTTCTGTTTTTTCCTTTAGATTCCACATATACATGCAATCATATGGCATTTATATTCCTCTAGGTCTATCACACAGTATCTTTTCCCATCCCCTTACTTGTAGTCTGTCTTTTAATTTGAAGTGAGTCTCTTGTGGGAAGCATATGTAAAAGTCTTGTTTTCTTATCCATTCAGCCATCCTATCTTTTGGTTGGAGCTCTTAACTTTTTCATTTGAAAAACTTACTAATACTTATAGTATTAATCGTACTTATTGCCATTCTTTACTCATATTTTTGCTACATATTTTTACTTCTTCTTAAAGAAGTCCCTCCAACATTTCCTGTAATACTGGCTTGGTGATGATGAAGTCCTTTAGCTTTTTCTTATCTGAGAAGCTTTTTATCTGTTCTTTGACTCTAAATGATAGCTTTGCTAGGTAAAGTAATCTTGGTTGTAGATCCTGGGTTTTCATCACTGACTAATTTGGGACAAGCCCTTCTGTCCTGAAAAGTTTCTTTTGAGAAATCAGCTGACAGTCTTATGGGAGATCCCTTGTAGGTAACTGCTTTTCTCTTGCTGCTTTTAAGATTCTCTCTTTGTATTAAAACTTTAGCATTTTAATTATGATGTGTCGTAGTGTGGGCCTCTTTGGGTTCATCTTTTTGGGTTGTATGTCTATTTCCTTCCCCAGGTTAGAGAAGTGTTCCATCATCATATCTTCAAATAGGTTTTCAACTTATTGTTCTTCTTTTCCTTCTGTTACATTTGATGTTATCCCATAGGCTCCTTATATTATCTTTATTATTTTGGATTTTTGTTGTTGTTGCTATTCCAATTGGGTGTCCTCCGCTACCCTGTCTATATTGATGATTTAATCATCCGCTTCCTCCACTCTGTTGATTCTTTCTAATATACTCTTCACCTCAGACACTGTATTCTTGATTTCTGACGGGTTCCCTTTCATAATTTCCATCTCCATTTTTATGTTTTGTATCTCTTTGTTAAAGTTCTCACTGAGTTCGTCTACTCTTCCCCTAAGTTCCATGAGCAGTCTTATAACCAGTGTTTTGAACTCTGCATCTGGTATATTCCTTGTCTCCATTTTGGTGAATTTTTCTGAAGTTTTATTTTTTTCTTTCAAGTGGGATATGATTGTCTCCCCATTTCAGCTGTTTCGCTGTGTCTGTTTCTATGTATTAGGTAGAACTCCTAAGTCTCTCAGTCTTAGCAGAGTGGCTTTATGCAATATGTGTTTGTACCCTTGGCACAAACCTGAGAGGGGTCCAGCTGCAGGCCAAGTTCAGCCACAGCCTGTGTACTTCCAGGGCCACCTGTTAAGTGTCACCAAGCAATCCACATAGGGCTACCACCCATGCTAGGCTTATAGGTACCTCAAGGGGTCAAGTTTGAAACCAAGGCTGGCTGCCACTAGTGCAGGGTTTGGGGCTACTCAGAAAGAGGTACAGAACACACAAAGACCAGATGCTGCTTTGGGTTTTGTGAGCCTTTGAGAGATTTTATGAAAGTTCGCAGCAGAAGCCAAGACAGCCCGTTTGTATGGAATAAAATCACTGCAAGTGGCTTAGGTGGGCTCACAAGTTGGGAGAGGTGGAGTCTCAGATAATCTCCTGGGCAGAGTGACCTGTGTTATCTAGTCACAACCTCTGTTGGTTTTCACAGCCAGAGGTTGAGGGCACTTTTCTTGGTACTGGAACCCTGGGCTGGGAGCCCAGCATACGTCAGCCAGAATCACTCACTCCTCAGGTGGGGGAGGGGATCTGTAGCCAAGATAGCCCTTTGGATACTCAATCACTACTCCAGCTGGAGGACAGAGCCATTTGGCGTCTCCACCCTATTTACCACTTTGACGTGATCTGTTATTTGAGGTGACCTAGTTGTAGGGCTTCTAATCACCTCTGGTGATTCCACGTACTGCTGCTCTGTAGCTTTGTTATAATTTTAGTGTGGTACCTAGAGGAGGCGTGTAGAGCCTTTATCTTCTACGCCATCTTGAATCTCTTCCATATATCCCTTGATGACTTAGTAAGCTTTAGAAGAGTAGAACTATCTGCCAACTAATCTTTCCTTTATTATTTATGCAAGCTGACATAGCTTCTAAAACAACTATGCTTTACACAGCACCCTAGAAGCTACCCAAAGCTCCATTCATAGCCTAATTGACAGAAACGGTCAATTAGCAATTCTTAATTCTTTTATATTCTTTAATTACTTATACAATTAAGAACGGGATTTCAATCCAAAATAGGAAGGAAACAGGGGTTAAATTGAAGCTAATCTATTCTCCAACTCTAGAGGGGGACAGAGAGAGTAAAAGAAAAAAGAAGGAAAACCAATAGTGGAACACAAAATTTTGCCCTCTCAGAGAGACAATCATCCCATCCTTTGCCCAAACTCAAGTCCTCTTCTCTTATTTGAAAAAAAGTTTTAAAAACTCACACAGCAAGCTATCCCATATTACAGAATCCAGGATTAAATGCTTCCACCCATTGCTCAGTTAGATTTCCAAATTCAGCACTAATAAGGCCTAGTTTGAATTCTGTTCTAACACTAGAAAAGAATCTCCTTCTATCCCCACTTGAGCAATGTACTAATAAGGATATAATCAGTCTTCCTGCCTAACAGTTAAGGAAGAAATCAAGATAAAAGTTAAATCAGCCCATTCACAGTATCTACACAAATCTTAATCTAGGAGTCACTAGGACTCAAGACTAGGATCTCCTTACTGATGGAAAGGATTTTCATTACTTATCACATAGAATTAGTGTGACGATTTGCTATAATGCCTATTAATGGCCTAATAGAGTATTTAGCAGTAGTAGGTATATCGTGTAATAAATAGTGCTATTGTATAATCTCATTTTATAGAGAACTACTTCCTGTTATCCTGTTAAAAAATGCAAAATCTTAACAGAGGTATGAGTTTAAATGATTAATGTTGTCTGCTGGTACTGCCATTCTAACCTTGGACATCTGCAATAAAAGTAAGGCATCTTGGTTAAGGGACTAGTCCAAATAACTCTCCAAATAACTGGATATTCCAAATAACTACCCAGTTTTCTTAGGTTGGTCCTTCTCTAAATAACCCAGAGAAAATTCTCAAGAACACAATCCCTCTAAAGAAATTACACAAGATGATTGTGAGAAATTAACGGAATATCTTGTCAGACAAAACATGGCTAGCAAGAAAATATTACTATTTAGGCTTGAAGAAAATCTACTTTTCTAATTATAGGATGAAGAAAATTCAAGAAATAAAATAATAAAACCAAAAGTGGTGAAGTAGCTTTCCATGGAAGAGGTTTTAGGAAGATGGCTGAGAAAACACAGGTAGGTGAGATTCCCTGGAGAGATGATATAATAAATGCTCAGAATATTTGGGGTTTTTTCCCTCATACAGAAAGAAAATGAAGTACCTAAAACAAAATTTCTCACTCTGAATAAGGTATTGGGCATTACTAAGATATTTTGCAAACAGGAAAAACAAAACACAGATACCTTTTTTCTGAATTGCTGGAAGATGCAAGGGTTGAGGATTCTGAAGATGCTGCTCTCACTGAGGTCTGTGCAGGAGGAGGATTACTAAATAAGAAGTTGCTAATCAGTCTCCAGATGGCAAGGAATGGGTAAAGTACTGTCCCCAACAATGTCCAAAAGTCTCCACTGGAAGAATGTACCATGGATGTAGTTGGTCTTCCTGCCTAAAAATTAAAAAATGAACGTAGATAAAGACTACATCAGCCCAATCACATCACATTCAAGGTTCTAGGTGAATCTTATATCTGAAAAAGAAAGTATTATTGATTTCAGTTTACTACAAGAAGGGAAATTCCGAACTTTTGCTGGTTTTCTAGTGTATATAAACTTCTGGACATTCCTGGAGCTCTGTTTTCTTAAAGAAGCAACCATAACATAGAAACCAGAAAGTTCTTGGTGAAATGAACCAATTATTTTTAAGAGAATTTTTCTACTGAAATTAGTAACTTTAATAAGAAAAGTCTTTCTTGATGATTAAAAAAAGGAAAAGTTTCAAAACTCAGTGAATGCAATTATTCCTGATTATTGGAGGGATAACTGTTTTAGGTGTGGGGCTCTAGTTCAGATCAGGGAAAAACTCAGACTAACTCAGGCTCTCATCCAAGTTCTAGTATTTAAGGTGGCACCTTGGCAAAGTCATTTAAGCTTTCAGAGCCTCTTCATATTGTTGTAAGGAACAAATGGAATTAATGTTAAAAATGAATATTTTTATGTTAAAATTATTTTTAAAAACCTGGTGAACAGTAGAGTCATACACAAATAAAAGACACTAAGTCTAAAGATTAGACACTCTGCATTCTTTTTTCTTCTACTGGTCATTTTTTGTACATGAAAATAAGTGAGGTAAAAAGCTGAAAATTTATCAATTTACTTAATGTCTCACTAATAATAAAGATACATAAAGCATGGGATAATGGAACAATAAAATGATCTAACATTTTTGAATAATTTCCTTCCATTTATTACAAAAAATAATCAAGAGTAGAACAAATTATTAGAAAAAATATATATGTATATACATACTGGTAATAGTACCACTGAAGCACTTGGGGCAAGTTCCAAATCCAATAACTTCTTTTTATAATCTTCTTTGGTAAATTCTCTCCTGGGAAACATGGTTGCTAATGAAAAATTACCGTAGGTGTTGCCAACAGTCTGTAAAGTAACAATAAGTTTACAAACATTAAAATGGTTCCTTTCCAAAGTAAGGTATTACATACTCATATGCATACAAATGATTGCTTTCATTAAAAGTGCCTTAATTTAAAAAGTTCATTTAAATGTAAACTCAAAAAACTTTGTGCTTCAAAAAGTAGCTGAAAGCTGTCAAATCCAAATAGTATTTAAAAGCTTTTATAATTCAAAAATAACCTTAGCAAAAAATATAGTTCCTAAGACCATATAAACAAACTGAATAAAAATGAACAATTAGACATCTCTTTTAAGTATGGCTGTAATTTGCCATGAGTTTTCATTATCCTTCGGCAAACTTATATCTCACAAGTACACATTTGGATTATAGATATTCCATATTAAAAATCCGGAACAGCCCTCATATATGTAATATCAGGGATTTCTGCCTCTTCGTCTCAAAGAATATACGGTCCCAAATTAATCCATGCAATACATAAAATCCCAAATCCAGGAAATTACATTGAGCAGAATTGCAATAACTCACAATTTTAAGTTACCTATACTTATAAAATCTTAGACAATTGCTTAACCAGAAGATTTCAAAGAAAGAGACAAGAGACTAACACTTCTGTTTTTTTGTGATTTTTCCACTGTAGGTCATATACATACCTCACCATTCACACTCTAATGTAAGGACATACACAAACACAAAATTAGGTCATTCTACTGAAGTGAAGTTCCAAAAGAACTGATGAGATAGATCTTTTATTCTCCACCCATCCCAACGTGCCTTCCCTTCTTTATTTACCTGTGGCAGAAGCATTAAGACTCAGGCTAGGGTTACCCCCTTTTGGGAGGCGCCAGGTAAGGCTCCAAGGCAAAAGAATGAAAGTGGCTGTTTGGGTTGGTTACTATAAAGCTTAGGGAAAAGGGTTCTTAACGTAAGTTTTTATACTGTCCAGTCCAGTTCAGCGGTGGAGGAAGGTAGATAGCTTTTTAGGTATCCTTCTCTTGGGACTAATAAGTGAGGTAGCAGACTAAATGCAGAGAAGAGATCTAGCTAAAAGATTTGAACTCTAATTTTAACCTTGAAGTGATATATGAGACAAATACTGGTACATATAATGAGCCTAGGTAATAAAGAACACCTGATGCCTAGAATATATTTTGAGTAAGAAATCAATCAGAAAATAAAAACTAATTGGAAGTTACTCATAGATTTTGAGTAAGGCTACTTTCTGGAAGTAAATTCCTAAAGAAGATACTTGTTGCCAAATAAAGATTACTGATCTATAGACTTGGACAACTGGAAGATTGTGGTAAAATGGTCATCCCCAAAGCACTGTAAGCAACCCACAGAAAATATGCAGAGGACCAAGAAAAACCATATCCTTTTTACAGGAGACAACTCAGATTAGACCTCTGGAAAATCACTTGCTTTTCACTCCTCCAGTTGAGTGTACTAAGCAGTGAAAAACGTTTCCAGAGCCTGTCGTACAATATTAGCAAATTCCTATTTTTGCTCAACAAGCAGCTATGCTGTTTTTATGTGGCATTAATACATGAAAGAAGCTCCACAATACCCCAGAGGTCCTGTGCTTCCCTCCTGGGAATAAGTCATGACTTATTCACATTTTTCAAATTCTGCTTGAAAATTTCCCCTCCTATATTTTAATAACCTATTCATCACCTTTAGTACAACTCAAGACATAAACTTACCTGTGCAGCAAATTGCCTTGCCTCTTCTAGAGGAGCATCAGAAGGGAACTGATTTGTAAAGGAAGAACCATCAGGAAGACGAAATTGAATTCTTGCAACGGTGCTGTGAAAGCAGAAAATTTAAGTCAGCATCTTTACCTCTATGTCTTCTCAAATAATATCAAAAGTTACAGAAAACGAAGTGGAAATGCAATGAAAATAGTTTTTTTCACAATATCTGATCTTTTCACTTTTTCATTTTGATAAAGTCTAACATTGCTTTTGTTACCTGTAATTTTTTTTGTGGGTCGGGGGTGCAGGGGGTCACGTCTAAGAATCCATTACCTATTCCAAGGTCTTAAGATTTCCTCATTTTTCCCCTAAGAGTAAGAGTTATACTTTTAACTTTTAAACTTAGGTCGATAATCCATTATGAGTTAACCTTTTATATGGTATGAGGCAAAGGTCCAAATTCATTATTTTGCATATATCCACTTGTCTAAGCACCATTTGCTAAAGAAATAATTCTTTCCTCATTGAGTGGTCTTGGTACCCTTTTAAAAAATCAATTGATCAAAAATATAAGTTTATTTCTGGAGACTCAATACTATTACATGATCCATATGTCTCTTTATGCCAGTTCCACAATGTCTTGGTTATTGTAGCTTTGTATTAAGTTTTAAAATCAGAAAATCTCAGTCTTTTGATTTTGCTCTTTTTCCAGATTGTTTTGAGTATTCAGGGTCCTTTTCTTTTCCCTATGAATTTTTGGATAAGATCCCTGAAAAAATCTTGACAAAAAAACTAGCTAGGATTTTGATAGGGACTGTGTTGAATCTATAAATCAGTTTGGGAAGTAGTACTGACATCCTAACGAAAGTGTTAAGACTTGTACACTGAAAACTAGAAAACACTTTTAAAAGATTTAAAACGTAAATACATGGAAAGACTTAATATTTTTAAGTATATTCTTAAGTATTTTAAAATTTTAGAAAGTTAAAAAAATTCTATAATTATGAAAGTAATGCTTATTAATTTCTTCGTATAGAAAATACAGAAAGAACAGAGAAGAAAGTAAATATTAATCACAATCCAACAAACAGTATATACTGGAAATCTAAATTCTTTTTTTTTCAACATACACCTATTTTGGGAATTGCCTTATCCCTGCTACATGTCATTCATTCTTGTATGATTATCAATAACATTTCCTCTACTGAGGGCTTAACAACTACCCCAACCAGAGAACCCACAAGAAGTGACTGTGTCTGGAGGTGGCCACATCATCCAAGCAGGGCCAATCAGAATTCTCCTCAGTAAATAACATGAGCTTTGGGAGAAAGAGTTCATTTTTCCTATCTGGGATCAGGAACTCAAGGTCCTGAAAGCGCCATGAGGCCCTGGGTTCTCCTAACACCATCCAAGGAGTTTCTCTGAGATTAAAGCTAAAATAGAAGAAATCAAGAGATTAAAAAGAGAAAGAGAAAAAAATTCCTAAGGATATCCTTTAGATCCCTGGACCTAACTATGCTTAACCAAATTCATCACTGGAACTCTCAACTGCAGAGCTGATGGATTCTCTCTTTTGGTTAATCCTATTTGATTTGAGATAGGACAACTAAAGAACGCTAATACACAAGATAACTATGATAAATAATTCTGATGTATGTGCTGTTTTTTGACAGAGATTTCATTTACAGATGCTCATCTTACAATGGGGTTACTTCCCAATAAACCCATTGTAAATTGAAAACTTAATACACCTAATCTACCAAACGTCATAGCTAAACCTGGCCTACCTTAAACATGCTCACAACACTTACATTAGCCTACAGTAGTGCACTAGTAGTTTACCCTCATGATAGTGTGCCTGACTGGAAGCTGCAGCTCTCTGCTGCTGCTCAGCATCACAAGAGTATCATAGCACGTATCACTACACCAGTAAAAGATCTGAAGCAGTTTCTTTTGAATGCTTATCACTTTCACACCATTGTAAAGTTGAAAAATCCTAAGTCAAACCATCATAAGTTGGGAACTGTCTGTATTTAGTACTGTCATACTGTAAATTCATATCCAATAACAAACACCATTGGCAGCTGCTAAATTGGTCAATATGTCCTTTTGGAACTACTTATTATAGTCACAGCATACGATAGTTTTAAAAAGCAGCCTAAACCACTGTTCTCCTCAGCTACCATATACATACAGATGTTTAAGCAAGAAATAAAGTACCTTCTTTCTCTTGCAGAAGCATCTCTTTTGATTTCCATTTCTGCCTGTTTGGCCAGTAAGGCAGCAGCTTTAGCAGCTTCTACTTCTTCCTTTGTCTTTGCAAAACGAGCTGCTCTCTCTGCACGATCCTTTAAAACAATTGTTAGACATTAATTATTTTTCACTGCCAGAATGGTGTAATTCACACATTTCTAAACAAAAGGAACAAACACCTAAATGCATGAAATTCCTTAAAGCCATATGTTAACTTTATCACTCTGGATCTGGTATTTTTTAAAATTTCATCAACTGCCAAGGACCAGAGTTGTTATTCAACAAACAGGAACTTAATTTTGGTCACTACTGTATCTCCTGAGCCCAGAACAGGTCTGGCACACAGTAGGTATTTGTTGAATGAACAAATGAACAAACAATATTAAAGTAGGCATGGTCTTCACAAGCATTACAACTGTTCAATAATAAAAGCAATTGTTGCAAAACCATCCTAAGCTTCTACTTATGTGTCTAAATCCTCTGAATGTCCCAAAAAAGAATGCTTATGACTAGAGGAGACTGTTATGTAACCAATTCTTAGCTTCTTTTCTAGGGAATCTTTGAAAACTATCTTCTGACTACTGATTAAATTCAAAACATAACATAGAAAAAAAATTACTTTGAAAAAAATCATCTCAATTTTATTTATTTTTGAATTTTATTTTTTAAAGATTTTTATTAAAATATAGCTAACATATACATATTAGTTACATATTATGTAACTAATACATAATATTGTATTAGTTTCTGGTGTATATCATAGTTATTCAACATTTATATAACTAAAGAAGTGATCATAATATATTCAGTAACCATCTGACACCATACAATGCTATTATAAGATTATTGACTATATTCCCTGTGCTGTATACCACATCCCAACAACTTGTTTGTTTTATACCTGGAAATATGAACTTATTCCTCTTCTCTTTCCCCCCTTTTTCAATCACAGTTGACCTTCAATATTATTTTATATTAGTTAAAGGTGTACAGCATAGTGGTTAGACATTTATAAAATTTACAAAGTGATAAATCGCCTCAATTTTAATCTTAATCATATTTTAATTCAATATTAATTTTCAGTAAAAGGAAGCTGAGAACTGGTATTCTTTGAGTCACTAAAACCTACAATTTTTGTGTGCATTGTCTGGTAATAAACCAAAATCACTGTGCATAGAAAAACAATTTCATGAATGTTATAGAGTCAAACATTAAAAATATACTCAATACTCACCAATGCAATCTGCTGTTTTATACGCTCTCGAGCTGCCCTATCTTCTGCCTTTTCTCTGTTTCTTTCCTCTAACATTCTTTTTGTTAATTCTTCCTCTTGCTTTCTTTTGTAATCCAACATTTCTTTTCCAGTTTTTCTTCTCTCAATTTCCTTTTTAATCTCTCTCTGAATTAAAGAGAAAGTAATAAGTATTATGAGCCAAAAACACAATTTAATAATCTACCGGAGATACTATTCTGTATGCAAAAAGGCTGGTTGTAGCGTACAACTAAAGGAATAAAACAACTTCATAAAATGTAAGGGGTGAGTAGAATTTATTACCAGCATGGGTTAATGGTCAAATGTTTATCAATTTATGAATCTTTGCCAGTGGTTCTATTAAAATTACAATGTGGTCAATGCAGTTTGAAAACGAACAAAATTATATTATAGGTCTTTGGTTTCTAAGATGAATACATTACCCTCCAAAGACAACAAATCAGTCATTCATGTGGCTTGAAAAAATGATAACCTCCCTATATTAGAACCCCAAAGAGATAATACAGTTTATGTGCACATGATGAGAAAAATGAATGGTGCACTAGAATGCAGCAACACCAGAGGAAAAACATCAGCACAATGTCTATGAATTTCTTCTTCACACAAAAGAACTAAAAATTTGATCTGCATCAAACACATAATTTTAGTTCAAGTCCATTTATTATTAGTGTAGAAAACTCATAGCAGAGGAAGAAATAATAAGCCAATTTATTCCTAGCAATTTACAAAAAAAAACATAAAAAATGTGTACACTATAATACTACTAAAGATGACAAATAATTCCCTTCATTACTACAACACTGACCTATAACCAGGAAGCCACCCTAGGTCTGCCAACAGAATAGGGAATCAAACATTCTCTTACCTAATGAAAGAGTAAAACAATGCTTGGTACAGGAACTTTACCTGTTCTTCCTCTTTCCTTTTCTCTTCTCTCCTTTCTTCAAGTTTTTTGGTTAGTCTGTATTTAAAAAAAAAAATTTTAAATACATTAACTGAAATACATCATAATAACATAAAATATATTTAGGAGATTTATTTAGCTAACATAACTGGGGAAACGAAGAAACAAACAAAAGCTCCTGAAGGAAAAGCAACAATTTATCTGCTTGACCCTGGCCCTTAGAAAAATCCATGATAAGTCAGTGGAAGCCCATCAGAAGTTTTACGTGCTCCAGTTTTACGTGCCTTACACCTCCTACTTAACATTGGTTCCCTTTCCCCACCCCAATCCACATCTTCAAATAAATATATAAATCAATGACTTACAAATGCTTTACTCTTTATACAGAAGTAAACAGGAATATGGCACAAAGTTATTAAAAAATAAAAGCAAAATAACTGAAACTAATAACACCAAAACTAATTTCCAACTGTAAGAAATTCATCAACTAAAAACTAATGATTCTGAAAGCAGACAGTGGTAATGGCTGCACAACCTTGTGAATATATTAAAATCCACTGAACTATATACTTTGAATTTTATAAGCATATGAATTATATCACAATTTAAAAAATAATGGTACTTTCTCTGAGAGGAATTTGGGATACACAAGTGAATATATTTGCTAAAACTCAGCTAAACAATTTGTGCCAGAAAGCAAGAGAGTGCTCAAAGAATGATGGGATGTGTGTCAAAAGGACAGAAGACCCAGCATGAAGGGGATTCTGCTAGCCAAATTTAGGGCAATTTGTACAGAAAAATAATCATAAGAGAAATAAACTGTAACATACTAGAAAAAAAAGGATTCATAAAACATTTTATTGTTGAGGAGACTTATAAACTGGCATTAAGCACTGTGGAAAACTGGCCAGTATCTATGACCCACTTCTACATAGTTCCACTCCTGCAAATACATCCAAAAGACATGTTCACCAAGACATGTACAAGAATGTTCATAGTGCCCTATTCATAACAGCCCCAAAGTGAAAACAATTCAAATATCCATCAGTAGAAGAATGGACAAATTGTGGTATAGTCAAAGAATACGATGAAGCAATGAGAGTGCACCAACTATTGTTACATGCAACAACACAGAAGAGCCTCACAAATACAATGCCGAGCAAAGGAAAGATACAAGCAGTACATGAGGTATGATTCTATTATGATGTTTACAAATAGCAAAACTCATCTGTGGTGTTAGATTCAGGATAGTGGTTATCTCTGAGAGGGAAGCAGTAACTAAGAAAGGGGCATCAGGCCCCCAGTGCTTGTTGTACACTGGTAATTTCCTAATTCTGGATCTGAATGCTGGTGTCCAATATGAAGTTTACTGGAAAAAATGGAAGGAGGGATATAGAAAGTAGGAAGAAGTGAATCAAAGCATTTTTCTATAGAAGAATGAAAGCTAGCTAATAAATGTAAAAGAAACAGAATTAGAAAAAAAATCCACCATTTTTAACTACCAATGAAATAACTAATGGACATCAAATATCCACATATTTGAGGGATATCCAAATATCAATGGATGCCAAAATCACTGGTGAAAGTTTTTGAGGAATAGCATATTCACTGTTTCAAAGAATCATCCCATAGATTACTCCTTAATTAGGGGAAAGGGTGTCTCTTTAATGAAAAAATACAACAGATA
This sequence comes from Macroglossus sobrinus, assembly GCA_004027375.1. Lineage (NCBI taxonomy): Eukaryota > Metazoa > Chordata > Mammalia > Chiroptera > Pteropodidae > Macroglossus > Macroglossus sobrinus. The sequence continues at coordinate 217,898 of PVKZ01000072.1, forward strand.
TCATAACCAATGATTAAACTTAACATCACTAATAATGCATACATCTCATATTAGTTGTCTTCTGATGAGAATGAGAAGGACAAAATATCACCTAGGTAATGTTCTCATTAAAGTTTAACTTCAGTCTAGAATGACAAACAGAAGGCAGATCAAGGGACATTCTAGAAACTAGCCTATACTCAAAACTTATCCAAGTCATGAAAAATGAAAATAAAACAACAACAACAAAAAAACAAACAAAAAGGTAGTTTTGGATTAAAGGAGACTAAACTAAATTCAATGAAATGACCCTGGATTAGATCCTGAATAAGGGGGAATAAAGTTATAAAGGATATTATTAGTATAACTGGGGTACTTTAAATATGATAGAATATTAGATAATCTTACTGTATCAATTTATAATTTTAGTGTGATAACGGTCTGTTTAGTGTTTTTAATGACTAATATCTGAAAATGTCTTTATTCTTTAATTATATGCCACCTATAGAATTCTCTTCTGAGAAAAAAAGATGTAATTTTGTTCTAATTTGGTTGAAAGCCCCACTGCATCTTAATGACAAATCAATTGTTCTAACACATCTGCATCTGGGAATCTACTACTTAATTTTATTGGCCTGAGCATAGGTCAGTGGGTACAGACTCCAGGCTCCAACCTAGGCTGGAGACTGCTCAGAGCCAACAGAACCTCAGCCAACGTTTTCATTATTAGGAGATACATCCTCAAGTATTTAGAGTAAAATGAAATGATTCCTTCAATTTTCAAATAAATCAGCAAAAAGGGTTGTCATTATACCATTCTTCCAACTTTTTGAGGCTGAAATCTTTCCAAATTAAAGATCAGAACTGATGATACTATATATTATCTTTCCCAGATAATTCTGCCGATTTTTAAACATAATGATATATGAACAAAATAATGTATTTTAAAATATTTGTATTTCACATCTTTTAGCTTTAAAACACTATATATTTAATTAGTATTAATTTTTTTTTTATCTCACGATTACAAGTCATCAATCCCTTTTTTAAAAAATCAGCTTTACTTCCTCGAGAAAAGGCAGTTCAAGATAGAAAGTCACCTTTTTCCCTAACAAAAATACTTTTCCATCAAACTAAATGAGAAAAAAATCCTAAGACCTAGTATGAAGTAATTAGTTTTCTAAAAACTAGGTCTTTGGAAAGATGTTACAGCCTAAGAGGAAAGTTAGAATCCTATATTTACCAGTCCATACTGCCTAATTTTATGGCTACATTTTTAATTTGTATGAAATATATTTTAAAATATCATCAAAGTTAGAGAAAAATGCATGAAATTTTGCTTTGCAGAGCCTGGTATTACATAATTGTATAAATACTGGAATATATTACAGGGATTAATGGGTCCAACTTACATGGACTGAGAAAAAGCACTAGCAGCACGTTAGGGCCCAATAACCCTACAGGGGATGAGTTGGAGGCATCAAAGCACCACAGAGTCTATGAAAGGACAGTGGAGATAAAGGCAACCTTAAGGGTATAACAATGATAAGCAAAGGGGATATCTGGGGGACATCTGGAACAGGAATGTTATATAGGTTGATGTTTTTAGTTATTGTCATTGTCAATGAATCAGATTCCACAAAAGAACAAAATTCCTGAGAACTCGAATAATATGCAGGACCTCAGGTGAATTAATTAGTATCAAGACCTAGGCTTTATTGGTTGAATCTGATAAATCAATCTCAGCAATGTGAAGTAGTTTCATGACTTTAATTAGATGACAATAACTTGGATTTTTCAAAAATTTTCTAAGCAGTGAATAGTTACTTCCCAATGAAAACTGTTTCTTAAGAGTTTGTCAACATTTCACCCAATTTCAATATTAGTATCCTTTTTTAAAAGACCCCAGCCCACATATATATTTCATATAACAGACCTAACAATACAAACTTCTTTAAAAATTGCATATAGTGCTCATCTCCAAAAGCACTTTAAAGTTTTTTTTTCAGTTTAAGGAATCTCAAACAATTATAGACCCACTCTGACCTGATATGCTAATTATAAAAGTAATAGTGCTCTGTGAAGAAAATTTAGCAACCTCAGAACAAAACAAAGGACAACTCCCAATACTTTTTTCATAGATACTAGTATAAACATTTTGTTGTAGGTCTTAAAGTGTCTTTATCTGACTCTCTATACTATATAACACATATTCACCAGTGTGAATATGTGTTATATAGTATAGTTATGTAATTACTTTTTAAAATTAAAATGATATATTTGTAGAACCATACAGGCAGACACAGCAGATATTCCCTTACATGAGAACAGAAGCTATTAAAAAAAAACAGGGTTGGGGTGGGGTGATGGGATGGGTGAAAAAGGTGAAAGGGATTAAGATGTACAAACTGCCAGTTATAAAAGCAGACACAGGAATATAAAGAACAGCATGAAGAATATAGTCAATAATACTGTAATAACTATGTATCTTGTCAGGTGAACACTAGACTTATCAGGATAGGGCGATCATTTTGTAACGTATATAAATGGCTAATCACTATGTTGCACACCTGAAACTAATATAACATTGCATGTCAACTGTAACTAAAAAATAAAGAAAAAACAACAACAGAAACTTCCCTTTCCCATTGCAATTAAATAGCACCTGACTCCGTCCTGCAATAAAGGGCTATCTGCTGTGTTTCTTCTCATTCCCCCTCAAGTTTCCAAATCCTTTTCTGATTTCTGATTTTCACTTCACCCCAGGGTGATACAAGTAAGGGTACCCAGTGGTAGGATCATTGTTAGCAAAACAGAAGGAAAAAAAAAGTTGAACCCCTAGGAACTCCGGTTCCCTGCTGCCGCTCTTCCAGCCTTATACCATTTCTCACCACTGTGAGAGAATCTATCCTGCTTTTTACCTCAAGATCCGGTCCCTGCCTTAACTCTTACAAAGAACAATCAGAATCTTAGGTTTTGCTAAAATAAAGCTGATCTTTATAGACATGCATGAACCCAAATACCCAGGTGTCAGCAATCATTTTGAACCTGTTACTTTATAGCTCTATGTGAACAAGAAAACGTCAAGTCTCTATAGAATTTTCAACTTTCAAATAATACTAAATGGTTCTAAGTCAATATTAAATAATATTCCTGCTTATCCATTTATCATTAACTCATACAACTTCTAAGAATCTTAGTATAAAAGACTATAATTTGCTAATTACTACATCATTAAAAATATTAAACTAGAAACTATGAAAAGCCAGAAGTTTGTATCTGATTACTAGACCAACTTATAACACATGACACTTAATAGACTCCACTTATGCAGAACCTAGGCTCAGTATTCCATCATAAAATTAGATGAAGTTCTTGCCCATCTGGAACTTATTATCTTATAGCATAGAGAGATAAAAGCAGAAGTGACAGATGGAAACACACATGTACCAAAATGCCAGAAAAAAAAAAAGACTTTTAGAATGATAAGACCTAAAGCTGACTGATCACTTCAGAGATACAGAAGAATTTTACTTTTAGAATGTTATCTTTATGGATATACAAGTTGGCCAGGTAATAAAATATTTCAACCCAGAATTCTGAAACTTCATTTGTGTAATTTTTGCTTTTACTTGAATTAATCAAATAACTAAAAACCACTGTCTTTTTAACAAAAATACTACTGCAAAAATAAGAGCAAACCTTTCCACTCTGACAGTTAGGTCTTCTGCAGGTCTCTGATTTGAACATCCATTAGTCTCCTGAGATGGAGTGGCATGATCTAAACTTCCTCCTCCTTATTAAATAAAAAGAAAAATATTGCATTTAATGCTGATTTTTAAAAGGTATAAATCTTTTGAGTTACAACATTTATTAATCTTGTTTCTTAAACATTACATATGTTCCCTAAGAATGGTGCAAGAGATAAGAAATGAGCAATTATTAATTCTGAAGTTCGGATCTGGACACAAAATTATATAAATAGGAAATAAGGCAGTTAACCAGTTGAGGGCCACCAATGTAAAGGTCAGAGGGAAAACATGAAGAAATATAAATCTGACAAGAGAATCTGACAAGAGGGAGCACAACAAAGTAGAGTAAGCATACCTGGCCAATGGATAGGCTTCACTTTAGAGCAACATTGTCCAATATCTATGTTGTCTAGTTACAGGAGCCACTAGCCACATGTGGCTATTGAGCACTTGATATAAGGCTAATACAGGTGAGAGACTACATTTTTAATAGTATTTAATTTTAATTAAAACAGCCACACATGGCTGTGGCTATAGTACTCAACAGTGAAGCTCTAAAAGCCAACTTTGATCCTGCATATCACTCTAGATTTACACTGGCCCAAAAGATGCTTCTGCAGACCAGAGGGATTCCTTAGAGAAGCTGCTTTTTGTATGGATCTACACTAGTATTCTTTCTTTTAAGAATTTCCTGAAGAATAAAATTTGTCCTGGCCTGTTGCAGAGGACAGCTATAGTCTGGTACTTCTAGAACCTCTGATGTTTCCTTCTTTACCACTCACTACCAACTTGATTCCTCTTTGCATTTTTGATCTTTGTATAAGAACTAAGGAGCAACAAAATCTGAACCTAAGACCTATTTTGTCACTTCAGTAAATTACTTATTCTATCCGTGCCTCATCTGTGAAATGGGAATAGTAACTTCATAGAATTATTATGAGAAATGTGTTAATAGAAGTAAAATGCTTAGGCTTTTACTAAGATTGGCCCATAATAAGTCTTTGGTTACTATAGCCAAAGTGAAAATATTAGAATTACTAAGTATAGCCAATGGTGCACATCTCTTCCTCCTTTACATTTATCTAGGCAATTTGAAATCAGTCATAGTAAGAGTATTTACACCTTGGAAAGTAGCAAACACTACAAATAAAGGCTTTTTTCCCCAAAAGAGCCTTTGTTAAATATTTACCAGGACACCACTGAATGCAACCCTTGGATAAGCCGATAAGCTTTTTCATCCATAAAGTTATGTCTATATTCTGCATTTTCAAGTCATTTACAAAATGTCAAAGACAGAGAACTCTGTGGCATTCCATTAGAAATCTTCCTCTATTTGACACATACCCATTTTTCTGAGTCATAAATCCATTTAACTATATTGTTATACAGTACTTTTTCAGTTTGTCCACAGGATATCTTTAAAAGTTTTAAATTTTTTGCTGTTATCAAGATATGAATATCCTTGGCATTCATTTATTTACTAAAGAAAAGTGATTAATTTCCTACTGAACACACACTTAGAAAAGTTTTGACTTACAATTTTTGACTTTATAATGGTGCAAAAGCAATACATAGTAGAAACCATACCTCAAATTTTGAATTTTGATCTCTTCCTGGGCTAGTAATATGCAGTAAGTTACTGTCTTGTGATACTGGGCAGCCAGCCACAGTTCCCAGTCAGACATGCAATCATGAGAGTAAACAACAAACACTCTACAATATTATGTTGATTGTGTTTTTTTGTAAGTGTGTTCTGAGCACATTTAAGGTAGGCTTGGCTAAGCTATGTTGTTCAGTAGGTTAAGTGTATTAAATGCATTTCAAACTTAGACATTTTCAACTTTGCTGAGACATAACCCCATGTAAGTCAAGGAACATTTGTATTCAAAATCAAAAGGGAGTGAAAAGTTTTGAAAATAATAGGTAAATGTAAAAGATAACTATTCTGCTTTACACCTAAATGGACTACATTCATAAGAGTCCCCCAGTTCTGTATGCATCAAGAATTTTTGTGATCTATGCATGTAAAAACCTTAAAATGAGACTATTGAGAAAGGATCTGAAAGCTGCTCTTCAAATATTCAAAACTTGTTATGCATAACTCCATAAGCAGCACTAAAGCAATGGAAAATTATAGGTCATCAAATTTTAGCTAAATATTCGGAAGAATTTTTCTAAAAACTGGGGCTTCAAAAACAGAATAGGCTTCCTAGACATGGTAATGCCTCTTCCTGTCATTAAATGTATTCAAATAGAGGCTTGATGATTATCTGTCCAGGATGATGGAGTAGGATCACCTTTTAGGATGTGAATGTTCTAACTTCTTGATTTATCTTAGCTAATGTTACTTAATACAAAGCTGTATTACACCAAACTCTGACCATGATCCCTAATACACAATATAAAATTTCTTTTGCCTTTTCTATCACATCCACCCTTCAGTCACACCTCTATTTCTACAAGCTCTATTTTACAATTGCCTTTTAATTCTAATTTTAAAATTTTAAAATACTTAAGTATGCACAGTATTTTATAGGTTAAAAAAATTCCAGATACATTAGTTCATTTGGACCTTTCAAAATCCTCTGGCTGAGACGAGATTTATAAAACTGCTGTCATAATGAAAGTTCATGAACCATTGCACTGTTACAGAAATTATAAAACAATTAGTCTGGGCTGTTGCCTATTTGAGTTTAAAGGACATATTCACTGATTTTATCCTCTTCCGCCATTAAATGACACACATACATACTTAAGACCACCCTTAAATTTTAAGTTAAATGATGAGAGAAAATACAAAATTTTTATTTTTTAAGGATAGTAACCGATGGCCTTTAAAATAAAGTGAAGGCATACTTCCCCTGCATCCAAAAGAATACACTAAAAATTACCTGTTGCAGAATCTGACTGTGTATCAGAAGAAGTGGGTAATGTCTCACAAAGCTCTACATTTCTAGACTGAGAATGTTCGGAAATGTTGTCGGGTTCAAATGAGGTGGATGGAGAAGACACTGAACTTTCTGACTGACTGCCATTTGCTGCTGATGTTTCACCTTTTAATGAGTGCATCTAGGGAGAAAACACATTAAAATTTAATTAACAGATGAGAATCTAAATTTACCATGGCAGATAAGACCCTAATATAAATCGAAAAGTACTCTATACTTTCTAAGTAGATAAATCTGAAATGTATAATCCTAAAATTGACAAAATCATATTATGGCATTCCACTGCAAAATGACAAAAACATAAAAAGATTTTTAAAGTACATTTTTTCTCCTTCAAAGTACAATTCAAGGGAAAAAGTTCTAAGCTATATTAGCTGTGCGCCCAAAGTGGATGCAAATGAGAAATTGAGCAAGGTCTTTAACCCATGTCAAGCAATATACCATTAGGTACCTTAATGTGACAGTAACTCTCCTGCTACACAGAGAGTGATGTGCATTATGTGGTTGGGTGAGGCAGGAAAAGAGAAGGGAAAATAAGGAGTCATTCAAGTATTAGGTACAGGTACTTCTAATTTCATACTGTTATTTTCAAAACCAGTCCAGGAAGAGGGTATTTACTACCTTTCAAGTTTAATGGCATGGCAAGTTCCTGAACATGCAGAGCAGCTCCAAAAATATTCCAATGTCAAGTTCCTGACATATCATTTTCACGTTTATACAAAGAACAATTCTGTTCCTTCTCACCTGCCGGACTTTGTGAATTCTGGTCACAAGTTCATCTGCAGAAACACTTCCTGCTATTACTTCCAAGGGAATTCCACTGTCTCCAATAAAGAAACTGGATGGAACACACACTACAGGATCTGTATAGTTTAGTTAAGTCTAACAATTAATGGAAAACAAGGGAATAATTTTATGAAACACAATAAAGCAAATCATCTGTTAATTTCACAATATAATCAGCTAATGTATTTACAAAATAATTGCAACTACTGCATCATTATGCCTGTAGTGCACATGTAAACTGACATGATCTATACTGCATAGTTGAGTGAACATCCACTACATTCTCCTCTATCATAACTTTTATATCTTGCCTCTTGCCAGTTACTTCTAACATTCCAAACAAATTGCTCCATACTGCTTTCTAGATGTTCACAATTTAAAACTCTCTGACTCCATTTGCTACAATGTATTGTTTAAAAGGACACTTAATAATATAAAGTTCCCTTAAACAAGAAGGTATGAGTTCTAAATAAAAATGAGTGATTTGTAAATGCCATGAATTAACCAAGAGAAAATTAAATTCTTAAAGCAAAATACGTGTAAAACTGATTCTCCATGGAAAGGATACAGATTTGTGAAAATTGTAGGCAGGCTTCACTGTAAAACAAAATCAAACAGAAAGTCACTAGATGAATACAAATGTTTCCTAAATACTGAGTTACTTTTATAAGAATTTACCATACCAACTACAAGTTTGGTATGAAATAGATGTCAGCTGAAAAAAAAAACATGTAATTATTTCACAGACTTTTTTTGGTTTTATAATTTTCATATTAAAGAACTTTCTCTTGCACCCCACTAACTGGTAGCTGGATTTTGTGGCTAATACTCAAGTCAATATCTGCCATGCTGCTTCCTTAGCAGCAAGTATACCTGAATTTAATATCTTAACTTGTTACAAGAAGATATTGATGTTGAGGACTACTTATGCAAGCAATAATATAAGACCCTGTAATAACAAAGGATTCAAAATAACCTAAATACCCACCAATAAAAACTAATTATGCAATTATAAGGAAGAAAAATGATACAAAAAAAGTCAACATGCTACCATTTTTGTAAAAAAAAAAAAAAGGGAGAAAAATATAAATGTATTTTCTTGATTTAGTTGCCTCTAGAGAAGGGAACTGAGTAGTTAAGGACAGAGATGAGAGACTTTATACTATAATAAGAGATATTGCTCAATGCAGATGAATAAACTAGAATTTTGTTACATTTTTTAAAAATAAAATATGATTCCCCCAAAAAATCTGAAACTAGTAAAGTATAAAAAAAATTACCAAAAATTCTACTTTCTCAGAAATAACCACTGTCAACTTCTGATGCACTTCCTACCAATTTATTTTCAAAGCAAGCTATCTCTAAAATAAAGACACTAAAATGTTCCTAGATAATTATGTAATTTTTAAATTATTGTATAATAAATTTTACTTTTCATAATTTAAAAGACACACTAGATTCTACTAGCAGGCAGATCACAGTGAAACAAACATCAATCATCACTGTACACAGGTATCCTTGTATCCACTAATAGAAATTTGTTTTTAAAAATGTTGCAAAATAAGTCTGTATATAATCTCCAGAATCCTGAAATTGTAATTTCTTCCACATTCCCAATAAAATCCAACATTCCTCCTGCAAGTAATGGACAATATGATATAATATACATTAAAATGATAGGGTCTTTTTACAGAAAAACTATTGTAGCTCAATAGTTCAGTAAGCATTGTGAAGTAGACTGTACAATTTGCTTTATGAAGTTTTTGTTAATATTAAACAGTTTTAAATAAAGTTTATAAACTTACAAGTAAATTTCTAAATATTTTAATCTTGACAGAAATTTCTGGACATTATTCATTCTGATATTATCAATATCAAAAGAACAGGAATGCCACTCTGCAGTTAATAATGAATTAATGTTTCTAGGCACTAATCACTGATGGCTGCTGCTAACAACATAAAGACAGATAACCAGGCATTATGTGCCTTCAAACTGAAGACATACTACCATCTATAAAGTAGTGTGGAGGGAGGGAGAGAAATCAAAGCTTGTCAATTTACAGGAAATAAAAGACAAACGTACAAACTAACACTAACAGGACTGAAATCAATAAAATATATACTACAGGAAACTACAGAATAACTTGGTTTCTTCAAACACTAAATAACAAAGAAAAAGACACAGGGACATAGACGGTAAGCCTATAGCCTAAAAGACTTAAGAGGGATCAACACATGACAATGTGTGGACCTTCATGTATCCTGAAAAAAAACTGTAATAAGTTAAATTTAAAAACTATGACTCTGATGAGACAATTAAAAATTTGAACACTGGTGGGTATTTGATATTAAAAAATCATTTTATTTTTTAAGTATTACAGTTCTGTCAAAAAATTAAGAATCCTTATCTTTCAGAGACATACTGAAATATTTATAGATGATAACTGAGATTTGTTTCAAAATTATATGGATGAGTGGAAATGGGTGGAGGTATAGATGAAATAAGACTACCATGAGATGATAATCTTTAAAGTAAATTGACAAGTACATAGGGGTTCATTACACTCTGTTACTTTTGTAACATTTTTAAAGAAAGGAGGAGAGATGGATTAACAAAACAAACTTGTGGCTATCGGGTACTATGAGGGACCTGTAAATGTCCTTATTTCTACTGAATCAAATGACTTCATTCCTAAAAAATGGTATCCAAAAAAGCAGTCGACATTTCAGAGATATTCAATGTATGATTTACAATTACTTCCAAGTTCTCAGAAGTTGGGGACCACAGTTCTTTTGTATTCCTACTTGTAAACTAAGAGAACTTAAGTTTTTCAGCAAGATATAAAGATGAATTTGGAAAACAGCAATCTGAATTTAAGTCCTCAATAGGCCTTGGACAAAAATCAATACTGTTATCATCTAAGAGCATCACCATAAACCACAACCAGACACTATGGTTACAATATTTTTAAAAATGAAAGATTAAAACATAAGCAAACCTTTTGGTATCGATTTTAATAGCAACAAAACTGTTTGAAGATGCTTCTGTCACTTTCTCATCTTCCCAACTTGCAGCCATCTGTGTAGACTGCTCATCATCACCTATAAAACATTTTGAGGATTCTTATAACATAAGGCCAGTATCTACTGATTCTTTTCCCTGGAAATCTGAAACTTCAAATAAAATATAATTCCACAAATACTATTTTGTACCAAATTTAAAAACTGAATTTGTTTCCTAAAAATAAAGTGTGACTATATGCAGTTAACATAAAAAAAAAACAAAACAAAATACGGCCATTCGGATTATACACAACATTTTCTAAAAGACATTCAAGTTATACAAATAGTATTCACAGTAATTATAAATCATGGGTAGAAATGTACAATGACTATCATGGCTTTTGTACACAATTTTATGTAGCACCTTTCTGTTGAGTTCAGTGTCCTCTACGACATAGCATTTATTCTCCAGAATTCCTCCCAGGTAAATAGAGGCAGGTATATTCTGTTTGCAGTCCTGGATCTGCTTTTTATCACAAGCATGCTAATGAAAAAATTTATGGTGATAGAATTCAGCATAGTGGCTACCTTGGGGGAGGTGCTACTGATTGGAAAGAGCACGGAGGAGTCTCCTAGGCTGCTGGAAATGTTTTCATCTTATTGGATGAGGGTTAAACAGGTATATTCATGTGTAAAAATTCATCAATCTGTTCACTTAATATATTTTACTTCATATAATGTATGTTATACCTCAATGACTAAATGTTTATAAGTTATAACTATCAAGAGATTGTTTCCATTTCAGAACTGTAATGTCTAGATTTTGGCATAACCACTAATTTATTGGTGGGCAGCAGGAAACTTACCTGAGCGTCATTGAAAAATATTTCTGAAGTTAGCAGAGCTAAGCGATTCCTCAAAGGTGAGTGACCTTTGCTGATGTACAAATAAGTTTTTGGGCCACATATTTCATTTTACAAAAATGAGACCATTCTATACCTACTCTTGTAAACTGCTTTCTTCCCATGGACACCCCTCTTTCCCAATTTAATCCAGCCTCGGCCTTCCCAATCTGTTATCTGTTCATAACTCTATCCTTTCAGTTCTCAACCAAAAACTAGTTATCCTTGACTACAGATGACCTATCTCCAAAATACAGTTGACCCTTGAAGAACACAGGGGATGGTGCACTCCAGCATGCACACACACAGAGTAGAAAATCCACATGTAACTTTTGACTACATATTTTCTGGAAAAAAATCCACATTATGGACCCAGGCAATTCAAACTATGCTGTTGTTCAAGGGTTAACTGTACATCCACAATGTAACTACTTCTTATCACTTGCACTGCTACCACCCTGATTAATGCTGCCACATCTCACCTGGTAATTGTAACAGCCTCCTAACTGGTCTTCCTGCTTAAGCTATTAACACAGCAACTTTCCTTAAAAAGTCAGATCATATCAATCCTCTGCTCAAAATCTTACAATGGTTCCCTATTTTCCCTCAAATTAAAAACCAAAGCTCTTCCAAAGCCCAGTTACCACTCAGACCTCATTTCCTTTTACTTTCTTGCTATTCTTTTCCCATCTATTCTGCAAATATGAAAAGATACACTTACTTTAAGGTCTTTGTACTAGTTTTTTACCCTGCCTGAAATACTCTTCCCCCAGATATCTACATGGTTAACACTCAACTACCTTAAGTCCTTGTTCAAATGTTCTCTCTCAATAAAGCCTTCCCTAATCACCATTTTTAAATTACACCTTCAATTATTCACAAAAGTCCCTTCTTTCCAGCTTTTTAAAAAATGTAATATTTATGACCTTCTAATAGACAATATTTTTTACTTATTATGTTTACTGTTGTCTGTCTCCCTCCACTAGAATGCAGGCTCTAGGAGGGCAAGGACTGTTCTTTTTATTTATTGATAGAACTCAAATGTCTGTAACAGAATGTGGCATATGATAAGTAAGTGGGTGGCATGTAGCAGGCTCTCTCTCAATAACTATTTTATGGAATAAAAAACCAAATTTTTAGTATAATTAAGTATCTTGGCAATTCTTACAATACTTGACTAATACTGCATTCATGAGTACATTTTGTGTGAGATGAGATCTAGGAATACCAGGAATAGGAGCTTGAGAAATTTGGCCATGGAAAAGTAAACAGCGACTAGAAGGCAAATGAAGACCAAGACACACACACACACACACAAATCCATCAGTAGACTAAAAGATGTTAAAGAAGCAAATAGAGAAAAGTATCACTTGCAGTGAGATCATTCTGAGCACCTCTTGAGACATCATGGGATGCAGAAAAATGTAAAATTCCAAGTCAGTGACAAGACCATCAACCTAGAAAACAGCTGTAAAGGAACACTCTTACTACAAACACTTCTTAGAGAAGACTGTGAGACACGAGGGATCATTTTTACTGATTCCTTCTTTCATACATTCACTACTTTATTCCACATTTACTTTGTGCTAGGCATTGTGCTATAAACTAATATAAAATAAATGAATCACTGTCTGCCCTCAATGGAGCTTAAAATCTAAAGGTACAAAAAAAAATGCTTGTTTCATAAATAACTATAAATATAGTAATAAATGCTGTGGAAAAACAACAGAACTCTGAGAAAAAAATGATGAGACCTCTTTAGATTGCTCTGGGAAGTCTGCTCTGTAGTGATATTTAAGGTTAAGACCAAAAGGATGAAAAGGTTTGAGCCACGCATAGGGCCACAAGAATTCACTAAGCAGAAGGAATATAGCTATAGGGAAAAGCCTGTGTGATTGGAAGAGTCATGAATAATAGGGAGAAGACAAAATGAAGAGTTAGAGAGTCAAAAATGATAACCCAGACTTAGGGTTTATTAAATTAGATGGAAGGTGGTGTCATTTACTTAGATGTAAAACCCTGTGGAAGAAAAAAACAGGTTCAGGCATCCAAGTAAGAAGGTAGGAAGCTGGAAGTACGGATCTGCTACTTTTGAGGTTGGTGCTTTGCACTCCCTCACCTATGTTGTACCACCATATAGGGTCCCAGATCTAACATCCCCACTAATAATGTCTGTCCATGATTCAACCTGGTGTCAGCAGAAGCTGTTGACCAAGAGGTGTAAGGTTCAATGGAATTACTTAACTCAATGAGAGCTATCTTATCACTATTGAGTGGAATTATTAATAGCCAACTTCAGTACCTTTAGTTTCTTAGTTTTAAACAAATTATGAACTATGCTATGGTGTAGGTGGGCCTAAGACTTTAGGAGATTTTAGTGGTATCAGCAGTAGTCAAAGTGAAGGTACTTAAAGAGAACAGTACAAAATCAGAAGAGTTGCAGACCCTAGTAGAGCCAATAATTCCAACCTAGAAAACTTCTACCAGTCAAAACCTAAAGGCTTTTATGGTCTATTTTAAACAAAAAAGACATTAATTAGTCTGTCGAGGAAATTTTAGCCCACTAGCAACACTAGTCAGTGAATCGACATCTTTCCTTCAGGATTCTTGTCAGATTATTCTACCCTCCCAACAAAATCAAAATCTTTTGTTTTATTTCTTTCAATTTACATAGCTATACTACTTTGAAAATCCTTGTTAATTTGTTGGCTGAACTAGTAGTAATCTCTCCAGTTTCCTAACATCAATCCTACTATATTCTTTAATTCATCCATGAAAATTTTACTAAATATGAACAACTTGCCTAAAATGTTTCCCATTTGAGTTGTTATAGGAACCAAAGTATACAATTATGACTAGCTATACAGATATCTTTTGAATTTTCCACTTTGTTATGTTATTGTATAGTATATTATTGTTGAGGTCTCAGATCTAAGAAAATCATGAGTTCTATCATGTATTCTTCAGACTTCCGAAAAAATATCTAGGCAACCTGTAAGTGTTGCAGTTTCAAGACTCCACTGACTTCAAATTCCTGGAGTGACACTAATCCTATCTAGGAGATTAACTTCCTAAAACTCTAGAAAAGCCAACAGTATTTTGAACTGGTCAAGGGACAGTTTACTCATCTGACAGACTGCTAATGGTCTTCCTGCAAACATTCAACAGTCACTGATATTCTAAAAGCATATAACATGTGCTCACCAGTAAAAAGTTAATTGAGGAATGCATATATACAATGCCCCAAGGATCTATAACTTTATTTTACTGTTGTAATAATTATCACTGTTTCCAAATGGATTACTAAATGTTTGTTAATTAAATCCATCATTTCTTCTTTCAAATTAACTAGTTAGCCCAACAGTGCCTTCTAGGAACATTTGGACATGATCAATTGTGTTTTTTGTTTAAAAACATAGCTATCACAATCTTAGATTTTCTGATTTCTAATTTCAATAACTACATAGTCTACAATTGTATTATTTTTTTTTTCTTAAATAAAAAAGACACTTTTTGAAGCTGCTTAAAAAAAAATTTTGTCAAGCAAGATGTAAATCCTTTTTGCAACCCTGGTGCACGTCATTTAACCTGGACAGAAGCTTCCTCATCTATAAAATGGGGTAATAAAAACTGTTCTATCTACCACAAAAATCAATTGAAATATAACATATATATAAAACAACATAAAATGTCATAAAACTATTATTATATTCTTAATAAGCATACTATCTATCATTTAATTTCCCTTTCTTTTTTTATTATTTAGTTGAGGCAACTCTTGGTTGACCTCAGATTGCAAGGACCTTGTCAGCTTGCAATCCTTTATGTTTTATTTTTATTTTTTTATGCCTACAGCACCTGGTCTTCCTAGGTGATCTCCCATCCAAGTACTAATCAGGCCCGACTCTGCTTAGCTTCCAGATCAGACAAGATCCGGCTTGTTCAGGGTGGCATGGCCGCAGACTTTCTTTCCTTTTTAATTCACTTTTTTCTTTACAGGATTACAGCAGTTATTTATGTGAAATATAAACTGTAGAACAGCATAAGAGAGTATGAACTAACAAAACTTCTAAATTAACAGCACTGGGCTAAAAATTTAGCATAACTTAAAACAACTATAAATTTCAAATTTAATGTTAAATGAAACTCATCAATTTATTCATACTGCCGTACATAAAGTTATACGGCTTTATGCAGTCTCTCAAGAGTCATGAGTGAAAAGTAAGTATAACATTATTAAACACAAATAGTTGAAATAATACGCCTCAAATTAAAGTTATCACAAACACTGATTTGGTTCATGTAACGAGAATAAGCAAATCCGCAGAGGCATAGGTTTACTGTAAATTTAGAAGATTTCAGTTAATAAAACAAGAGAATAATAAAATAGGGAACAAATTAACCCACAGCAACCCAAGTTAATGAGTTCATACACATTCTGGAAACTGTTGATATTAGATTAGGAAAACGACAAAATGAACCAAAAACTGAACGGCTACTTCTCCTAAACGATGAAAAAGAATCAACTTGCTACAAAGCAATTATTTATTCCACATTAGGCTCCCCCCATCATTAAAAAAAAAAAGTCAAACCTATATAGAGCTCAAGAGTTTGCGTTTCAGTAACATATGAACGCCAAAACCGTGAACATCAGGTGATTTCTCTTTGTTGCTTACCGATGACACAGCTTTCTTCCTGACAATCCACAACTAATTACGAACCCAACTGCCCATCTAATGGCCTGTTCCTGTCCCCATCTAAACGCTAGAACTACACACGGGCGTTAAAGTATCCCAAATTGGGTCCTATGGGGGCTTCCAGGAGGGGACCCTGGGGGGGTCCGTCCTTTGGAGGCGCGGGTGAGAGGATCGGCGAGCAGCACCGGGGCCGGGCAGCGAGGGCCTGCTCGACGCGTCCGCTTGTCTAGCGCAGAGAGGTGTCAGCAGAGCTCAGTGCGCTTTGGGGGCGAGGCTGAGCCGGTGCCTCTTCCCGGGTGCCGGGAGAAGTGGGAGGTGGGGGTCAGGCCCGCTGTGCTTTCAACGGACGGGATAAGCACTGAAAAGCTAGGGACGAGCAGCCCCGGCCTTCCGGTACACGAAGGAACGGCTGGGGCCCCCTGAGGTTGGAGGTAGGCCGGAGAGGGTGTCCCCGCAATATCTCGGGCCCCCACTCCTTTCACCTGCCACGAATACCACGAAGACCGCGCCGCTTCTCTTGGCCGACGCGATGGCGGCCGGAATGGCGCCCTGGAACCACAGCATCGCTCTACTCAGGTCTAGAAGCTCGCCCCGTGTGTTGTCGCCGCGGTCCCGGAGCTGGCCCCGCCCGCCCCTTGGCCTAGCCCCGCGGCCCCCGCAGTCCCAACTGGGCGGTCCCTTCGCCCGGGGCTCCGCACAGGCGCGCAAAACCGTCAGCGGCCCCCTGAGACGCGCGCGAGGGCGAGGAGCGCCCCGCGTCACGTGACGCCACACGTCGCCGTCGGTAAGTCGGTGCCTTGTCTCGTTGGCAAATCCGTGCGTGCTCACGCCCGCTGGCCTTAGGCCCGACAATCCCGGAAGTGAAAGGAGGCAGTGGGAAGGATGATTAACCACTATAGCGCGTCGGCGGCGCCTCTATGAGGCATGACGGGAATTGTAGTCTTTTCAGGCTTGTTCTTCATATTGTGGGAAATGTAACTGGTTTTCGTGGCGCGACTAAGGAGGCTGTAGTGAGAGCCACTTCATAATCTATAATGGAAAGAAGAGGATGTGGCGCTCACTACTGGGAGAGTCTGTCTTCCGCCTCTTTGAGACGTTAAATGTGGAGTAAATTGTCCCCGCTCCTAGTGCAAGCCTGCTTAATGAGGGACGATGTAATTCTCTATTACGGTTGGTGGCCTTTGGTTTGTGATAGTTTGGTGTCTGTCGGAATTCAATAGGCTCTGTAGGGTTTAGAGCGGGCCTTTAATGTCAATTGAACTTAATTTAATAAACCTACCCTTGAAGAAAGGAGAGGATAAAAACGACAGTTAGCTTTTGTGATACCCTACAGGTAGAATGCAGACCTTGAGCAACTTTCTAGTCATTAGCTAGTGCTCATTCTAAAACCTCAAACTACTTAGCTATGCTATTGCCACAACTGTTTTCTAAAGTAACTCAAAAGCAGAATAGATAATGATTTATTTTGCAGCTACTTTCCATGATATTACAAAAGAGAAGAATAGATAATGATTTTGTTTACAATTTTAGGTGAGAATGTCTATAACTAAGACATGGCACTTTGTGATTGGTTGCAGTTAAAATGAAAACTGCTTCATAGTTAATACTTTCATGAAATTACATGGTCACTAGGTGAAGAGGCTTGTATCATTTATTTAAAGTTGCATACACTTTGTTTCTGGCTTTATAGAAGTATAATAAACAATTGCTTGTATTTACATTACATAATTCAATAAATCTTTTAATTATAATTGGCATACAATATTAGTTTTGGTTGTACAGCATAGTGATTAGAGATCTACATAACTCACAAAGTGATCACCCTACTAAATCTAGAACCCTTCATCCCCTTAAATATTTATTACATTATTAACTGTTTTCCTTATGCTACACTTTATATCTCCATATCTATTTTGTAACTATCCATTTGTACTTCTTAATCCCTTTGCCCTTTTTCACCATCCCCCCAAACCTCCCTCCCATTTAGTAGCCCTCAAAATATTCTCTGTATCTTTGGGTTTGTTTCCATTTTTGTTATTTATTTTGTTATTTAGATTCCACATGTATGTGAAATCATGTGATATTTGTCTTTATTAGACTTACCTCATTTGGCACAAAACCCTTTAGATCCATCACAGCAATATCTTTTCTCATCCTTTTCTTTTTCGTCTGTGTGTCTTTTAATCTGAAATGAGTCTCTTATAGGCAACATGTGTAGGGGGCTTGTTTTCTTATCCATTAAGTCACTCTATCTTCCAACATTTCCTGTAATACTGGCTTGGTGTTAATAAATTCCCTGTGAATTGGGGGAGGTGGAGCTTCAGGGAATCCTCTGGGCAAAATGACTTCTGTTATCCAGTTTGATGACATCTCAGCTATGGTGGTGCTGTGTCCTCACCCTGGGAGGGAGTAGGACTCAACAGAGTAACAGTGGATACTGCTGGCACTTCTGCCCAGGAGAAAGCCTCGCCTCCAGCCTTCGTTCCAACAATTCGGTGTTCCCCTATAAGTCCCTCGTGCCCCTTGAGCAGTCAACCCAGCGCTAGTGCTCAGAGTGAGCAAGTCCATCACCATGAAAGTGTGGTTTGCAGACACGATCCCTTTAAGAGGGGTCCGAAGCTACGGGTTGCCGCTGTTGTAGTCTCTGTTCCACTCAGCTGCTCATGACCAGGCAGCTTCGTGTCTTCACCCCCTCGTACTTCCAACTGTTGCAGGTTGATTTCCTATTTCTCTTCCTAGTTGTAGTGCTTCTGTTCATCTAGATCTCAGGCGACTCTGCTTGCGGTTTGCTCCATGTTTCTGTCACAACTTTGATGTTGCTATGTTTTGTTTAAGGTCACTGGTACCACCTTAGCAATGAAGGTAACTCCAAAGTACTACTCTGGACTTCAAACGCTGCCTTTCTTCTCTGCTTTCTCTCTCCTTCAGCGCATACACTATTATATTATACATTCTACATCAATTAAATTTCTCCAACAGTATAAGCATTTGACAATCTTTGCAGGATTAAGGAGGTACTACATGTGAAACTACTCCTATCTTGCAAATATTTAACCTAACAATAGCTAACAGATTGCATTCCAATTTTTATTTTCTTTTTTCAGTCAACCCTCTCATACAATGTTATAAACTGAAACATAATACTGATTACAGACAGTTGCTCCTTATGTAGGATATAAGACACTGTTCCTCAAGAATAATTCTTCCTGAGTTGATCTTCAACATTAACTTTAATGGATTTCTTGAAATTCAACTTTTAAATTCTTTCAGTAGAGCAATGTCTTTAATGATTCCTCGTTAAAACTAAATATTTTAAGAATCATAGTCTCTTATTCATTCATCTAATGTTTATTGCTCTTTTACTATGAGCTAGACATTGTATCTGGCATTAATTAAAAGGTGAAGCAGTCGAGCAAAGGCCCTGCCTTTGTGACTTTAGACTCTTCTAAAGAGGAAGGCAAACATTAAACAAGTGATTGTGAGTGATGATGAATGCTACAAGAGGGGTAATTGAGTGCTTCAGAAGTGTGATGATGTGACCAAACATGGATAGTTGGGTTGGGAAAGGCCTTTTTGAGAAAATGAAATGTCAGGAGAAATCAAGCTAGGTGAAGGAGAAACCTATTCTAGGTAGAGGGAACGACAACGTAAAGACTGTGAGGCAAGTGAGAACAGTACATTTGAAAAACTAAAAAATGTCCCTGCAGCTAGAACATAGAAAGGGGAGTAGTGCAAATGAGGCTAGAAAGATAAGCAAGGGTTAGATCATACAGGGTCTTGGAAGTCATGTTAAGGGTTGCAGACATTTTATAAGAATTGTAAAAAGCCATCGAAAAATTTTAAACAGAGGAGTTACATATAAAATTTGTGTTTTTAATATGCAGCTATGCTGCAGTTTAAATGGCTTGTATTGGAAGTGAAACAGGTGGATGTGAAGAGACTGGTTAAGAGGCTATTGTTCATGTGTAAGGGAGATGGAGAAGTGAAGAGTGTATGTGGAGGAAAATGAGAGAGTGTGATGCCAAAGAAACCAAGAGTAGCTAGAGAAATTTTGAGAAGAAAATGAATGCTGCTGTTAGGTCAACTTAAACCAGATTTTTAACTGTCTGCTGTTTTTAGCAACATAGAGGTGCTTATCAACTTAGCAAGAGGAGTTTTGTTGGGTACCTCTGAGGCAAACCAGATGGCTTTGAAGGAAGCCAGATGGGTTGAAGGGTGAGAATGATAGAATAGAATATGGAAACCCTTGTGTCTATGAAGACAGAAGTCTTGTGAGATAATAACTGTCCTCATTGTTTAGGCTACTGTAAGTTGAGTAGTGCTTCCTGTAATCACAACCATTCTAAACAAGCTAGGATGGGATCTAGAGCACAGGCAGACAGAAAAGACACCTTTCCCGTTTTAACATGAACAAGAGAAGAAAAGTAATTTTGGACATAAATAAGTGAATAAGTTTCAAAACAGTAAGTTTTTATCTAAAGGCTGACCTTTTCCCTGTGAAGGAGAGGTCATTTGCTGAGAGTGATAGGGGAAATTGGCACTTTGAGAATAGGGGACAATGTTTGAAATATTGATGAGTGTTGGGCAAGGACAAGAGTGAGAGATATACAGTGCCAGGCAGTGCTGAGGGCCAGGTGAAACTAATGACCGTGAATCTGCCCAATGGTGTGATTTTTTCCAGTGATCACTGAGGCACAGACATTGAGAAAGTGGAGGGAGGCCTGGGAGACAGTGTGAGAAAGAACAAAGGAACAGGGAATTTAGGATATCAGCAAGAGTAAGCAATATGATGGAACATGGAATCTAAACTGAATGGGAGAGAAGTAAATGCAGAAAGGAGACAATAAATACAAAAAAGAGTGGAGGGCAAGTGCAGGCAAAAGACTGGTCAGCAATTTAGGACTTTAAAATGTTAAATTTGAGGGTGGGGGAATATCAGTCAGGAAATATGAAAATTCCTGATTTCTTTGAGATTCTTGAGTTTTGAAGTTTGATATTGTCAAATTCAATTAGTCAGAACATAGTCCTTCCTGAATCAACACACCCTTCGTTTTTCCATCACATAGAGTGAAACTACAGTCTCTTTCCTTTACTCTGTGTGCAACCAGCCACAGCAATCTTTCAATTCTTCTGTGCTATCCTAAATCCTTCTAATTTCAATGTAGTAGATATGTGGCGCTCCACTCAGAGCCCTGCTTCAGAACCAGGGTACTCGCTCACTCCTGCTGCTGGAGCTTCGGTTGCTAAAGCCTCAAAGCTGTGTCCTGAGAGTTGCACTCAGTTGCACCCAGCACAAAGACCTAGGTCTTCTGCCTCATTTTGGCTCCAAATGGCCTCCTATCTCCAGCCTTCCCTGTGGGTCATCTTAGGCCTCTGTTACAACTGCATTTTACAAGTATTGTTACCAGCATACTTCCTTCCCTATTAAACTTCCTGAAAGTAGATCTCGGTCTGTTTCTGTGAACCCAAATGAGACAGAACCCTAATCACTTGATTCATACAACTTTCCTATACTCTTTTCTGCCTTCTCTTCTAGTCCATCCCACAGAAT
Source organism: Macroglossus sobrinus (assembly GCA_004027375.1). NCBI lineage: Eukaryota > Metazoa > Chordata > Mammalia > Chiroptera > Pteropodidae > Macroglossus > Macroglossus sobrinus. The sequence goes on from PVKZ01000072.1 coordinate 239,516, forward strand.
GATGTCATATTCATCTTTCCCCCAAAATTGTTGTATTGGTTCCTGCTTTAAAATCTTCACTGGCTCTGTAGTGCCTCCAAAAATAAAAATTCTGTAGCCCAACATTCAAAATCCTCTACAGTATGGCTCCAACTTACTTTTCAATGTTTATTTCTTCTACTTCCCCACCTGAGTTCTGTAGGCCAACCAAATTAATTTACTCTCTGTCCAGGCCATATTTCTCATGATCTCTATTTTTGTTTGCATCATGCATCTTGCATGGAATTCTCTCCTTTCTCTCAGTCAACAAATATTTGGTAGATCAGGTGCTGGGAAAGAATTATATGTTAGTTGTTTGATGAGAGAAACTATTTTTGTTATGAAAGATATTGTCAGTGAGAGAGACCAGTACATAAATAGGTGACCATAATGTATTGGTTTGGGTAAAATGAAAGAACCATGTACAGGGTTTTGAAGAGAGGAAGGAAGGGACAGGAATAGCCTCCTAGAGGAATGGACCTGAATCACTGATGAAAAGTTAAGCTCCTTTTTACAGTCACACCCTTAAAACAGAAGTTTGATTATTATTGTGCAGCAGACAAACTATGAAATGAGTTATATTCTGTTCTCTCCCTTCTTATTACCACCTCTCATTCTAGAGATGAAAGACTTCTCATGAACTGGACTCCCAGGCTTTATGGACTTCTTTGATACAAAAAGAGTGGTTTCCTGGCAATGTGCCATTTTTTGAAGGATCTTAGCTATCAGACCTGTTACCAGATCGAGAGGGAGTGAAGAGGAAGGTCAGGTTTCAGCTGGTATGTGTCTGACCATTGGAGGAATCCCCACCACAGCAGTGCAACTCATCTGCTTGACCCTAGTGTGAATCAAAAAGTTTGGCTTCTTGCCATCAAAAACAGGTTATTCACAGTGGTTCTGGACTGAGATGAGAAATCAACCTATTTGGTTGACATAAACCCTCTCAAAATCTATCAGTTTTCTTCTGTAACCAATCACTATGTGCTGCTTCAGGTTTGATCAGTAGAGATCATGCAGCTGTTTACCCATGACAGGACCTGTAATTCTGTTCACATCTTGGCAGATGTGGGATGTTGGACTTTTTGGTCCTGCATTTGTGCTGGAGCCCACAGACTGTATCTGGTCTCCCGCTGTTCTTGTTGGACCTGCACAAGGTTTTAGAAAAGTCATGTGCACTCTAGTCTGCGACAGCCCATCCTGCTTCAAAGCTTCACCCTCTTACTTACTTTCTGGCAATATCAAGTATTTGAGTTTGCCAACCCTGATATATACATTCAGTTGGCATCAGACGTACGTATACAAAAAAACATTGGCTGGTATTTCACCAACCTGCTTGTTGAAAGACAATTGGTCAAATAAAGTGGCATATCTAGAGGAAGTGCACATTTTCTCATGGTTATTTTATCCTGTGAAGACTTTATTTTATACAGTTTTTTCAATTTCTAGGTTTATGTCTTCTTTCCTCCAAAAGATAAAAAACAGCAACTCTACTTAGTCTTCTTTCCATCCCTACAATGCCTTGTTTCCTTTGTGAATTGAATGACTTTATTATTGTCTCGAGGCCAAAGGCTCTCTGACACTTAAGTTGCTTGACTTCTAAACTTGGATAATAATGGAACTTACCTATTATTGCAATGATTAAATAGGGACCTTTATAAATGCTTAGCGAGTGCTTGGCACATGGTACAGTTGATCCTTCCACAATGAGAAGGTTAGGGGCACCGACACCCACCCCTACTCCACACAGTCAAAAATCTGCATATAATTTTTGATTCCCCAAAAAGTAATTGCAGTTATCCCCCGGTATCCATGGGAGGGTGGGGGTGTGTGTGGGAGGGGTGGTCTCATGGTATCCAAATCAACTGATGCTCAAGTCCCTGATATAAAATGGCATAGAACGATTCTTATAGTCAGCCCCTACACCTGTAGATTCCCAACTGTGGATCAACTGTCTTCCATCTGCAGCTGGTTGAATCTACAGATGTGAAAACCATACAGAGGGCTGACTATATTTATTGAAAAAATCTACATGTTAGTGGACTCCTGCAGCTCAAACCCCTGTTATTCAAGTGTCAACTGCAATTAACTGCTTTCAGAAATTTTAGGTGTTATTTCTGCCTGCCTGCCTGCTAAAACTGTGCTTAAACACACACACACACACACACACACACACACACACACACACACACACACACACACAACCTTTTAGGATTCAAAGCATTCAACTCATCCAGATCATTTCTTCATTCAATCACTCGACAAATATTTCCTGAGAAAGGCACTGAGGATGTATTTGTAAACAAAAGCAACAGACATTTTTCCTTTCCTGAAGATTATATACTGATGGATAGAAAATATTAACTAATTGACCAATTACTCATATAATTACCATCATGATTAATGCCTTGAAGAAGAAGTACAGGATATTATTAGAGTTATTACTGGCAGAAGTGATTTGGTCTAGAAGACTGAAAATAGGGAGTTCTGGAGTAAGAGCAGGCTACCTGAAGGAAGTAATATTTGAGGTGAGACCTGAAGTGTGAGTATGAATTAACCAGACGTTGGAGGGTAGAATGGGAAAATTAAATGTTCCAGGCAGAAGGTAAGTTACGTGTGGCAAAAACAATCCTCAAATTTAAGTGGCTTAACACAGGAAAGGTTTATTTCTCATTCACTTCACACACTAATACCAGTCAGAGGTGTAAGGGGAGTGTTGGTGCAAGGGTTTCTGCTCTATACAGTGGCTCTTTGTTTTCTCAACGTCCCACAGATCTCTATTAGATCCCTACATGCAGCCATTAAGCAAATTTCAGTGTCTATACATCATCTGAAGATCTTATTAACGCAGATTCTGATTCAAGTAGGTCTGACCTTCTGCATTTGTATCAAGCTCTCTAGTGATGCTGATAACTTCTGGTTTCTAGTCCCCACTCTGATTACCAAGGGCAGAGAGAATCTCTTAGAAGGTTTAAGGGGTCAGGTGTGGAGGGGCATGCATCATTTTGCTTGTATTTCATTGGCTAAAACTCAGAACATAGCCTATCTAGTTGCAGGGGGGCTGGAAAACCTACCTTAACGATGTGCAGAGAAAAAGATACACCCACCGCCTACGAAAATTTGCTAAAACAACAACAACAACAACAACAACAATAACAAAACAACAATAACCAATCTCTGCCACCATTGGGAAGAAACCCAGTGTCTGGTGGTAGACCACCACTGTATAGACCTGGAGTCGAGAAAGCATGGCATGTTTGAGGACCTTAGGAAGTCCAGTGTGACCAGAACCTAGGAAGGGGGAGGTCAAATGCCAGGTAAGCTTGGAGAGGTAGGTAGGCAACGGTCAGAGAATGTAAGACCTGCAGGTGAAGACAGTTTATTCTGATGATGTTGCAGAGCCCCTGGATCCAGCCATTCCTGAAGCATCTATTTCTGTTTTATTTTTCAATTACAGTGAGCCTTCTTGGTCGCTTTAGCCTCTTTGAGTTGGGTTTTTATAACTGTAAGTATTATAATGTCCAGCACATACATGTTCGATAAGCATCAGCTGTTATTTTTATCTCAGTAGACTTGAATAATCAGGTAATTCTTCATGGTAAAGCATATATAAGATTTGGATAGATGCTGTGGAAGAGAGGAAAGGAGAAATTGCAGGTAAGGATAGCAGTTGGGAGGCCACTGAAGTAATCAAGGAGTAAGTCCTAAGAGGTTAAACTAGAGGGGTAACAGTGAGACTAGAAAGGAATGGGTTAAGAAATTAAGAGGCCATGACAATCCATTGATGCTTCATTCATTCATTTAATAAACTTTTGCTGAGCACCTATTATGTGCGCAGTAGCACTCTAAGCACTGGAAGGACAGAATTGAATGAGACAGACTCTTGGTTTCTTAGCTTGTAGGCATCTGCACCTCTGCGAACCTTGCTTTTATTGGTCCTCTTCCAAGTGGCCTTGTCCTTCAGGGAAGCCTCCTGAATACCTTCCCACCTCAAGAGGGTGAATTTCAGTTACTTCACGTAATTATAATGCTCCATTCCTCTTTAATCTCTTTAGGCAGTCATGTCCATGAGAAGTGAAATCTGTCAGAACTTCTGGAAAAGCCATACTGCAATTTCTGCTTCTATGTTGTTATCTGCAGGCGACACCCAGAACTGTAGTAGCTACAAGATGAATTGGCCCAAAAGGACACGTCAACATGTCTAAAAGATGTAAGGAAACTGGGTTCTTGGTGGTATACTTGAACTCCTTCATTAACGAACCCTGGGAGCACCCCACTTCAGGGCGTTGTGCTATGTGGAATGATGCATGTGATTATTTTCCTATGAATGGCAGTGAAAAGAATCCTCACTGGTTGATACGGGGGTAGGACATGGTCTCTGCCTTTGTGGAAACAGATATGTGAACATGTAGCTATAATTCAGTGAAATAAGTAGAAGTTCTGTAATCAGTGGTTATAGAGTGTGTCATGAAAGTGCCAGGAAAGAGGCATGAGTTCTGTGGGAGGTTGGGAGAACAGAAAGGCTGTTTAGCACACAATTAATCATTCAGTGGAGGACTTGAAAGCACTTTCCTAAGCAGAAAGTGCTGAGTCTTTCAGTGTAAGCAAAGACACTGAGTAATAGGCATGTGGGTGCATGGTATAGTTGAGAAACAAGAAGTGTGTATACAAAATAGCTGGAGGCAGCAACAAAATACATGGCCAGGAGGCCAAAGATAAACTAGAAACAGATTATATGGGATTTGAGCTTCATCCTATGGGAAATAGAGACTATTTAAGTCTTGTGAGAAAGGAAGTCCAAGTTCAAAATTGCTCTGACAAAAAGCTATTGCAATAGTTTGGGTGAAAAGCATTAAGGGCTTGAACTACAAATGATGGTGAGGAATGGAGTCAAGAGAACCAAAATCTGAAATCTCAGAAAGTAAGATGGAGAAGAGAATAGTGGTATAAACAGAAGAATCTACTCTAGCCAGTATAAGCAGAGAACTCAAGGTTATTTGCTTACAAACTCTCAGGAGGATAAGGCTGAGAAGTTTTAAAATCTGCTGGGAGTCCACACAAAAACAATCCAACTACAACAGGAATTCTATGTACTGCCTGCTTCTTCTCCTGTTCTCTTCCTGGTCAGATTCTCCCAGAAGTGAATTAGCTAGTGGAGTCCCAATCACGTGCCTGGATCACGACCATGCTGGGGCACAGCTTTTCTGAGCAAGAGAAGCTGGGAGTTGAGTCACCCTGGCTACTCTTTTGGGGCTTTTTTCCAAATATAGAAAGGGAATTCAAAATGTGTCCAAATTTGACGAAGGGTGACGTTTTGGTGAGGATCAAATGTAGGGTGATTAGACTACAATTAGAGAGGCATAGCTCCTGAACATTGGTAATGATGTGACATTGTAAGGGCTAAACTATAACATGAATATTTTGTTGGCTTTAGTCCTTGAGTTACTGGAAGAAGCTTGTTTCTTGGTTTCATGTTGTAAAGTAATCAAGCAAATGCTATGCCATACCTGTATGATTTCCTAATAGTCTAGTATAATAATACCCTTCTTTGGAGGAAAAAAATGACATAGGTGATAGAGGCTCTGTTCATTCCTCTGGCGACCAAATCAAAGTTGTGATGGAAACAAGCAGCAGCAGCAAGGAAAAATTGCCTGGGATCTAGATAAACAAGCCATACAACTAGGGAGACCTACGAAGCTGCCTGGTCTCAAGAAGCTGTGATGGAGGCTGCCGCAGTGGCAGCAGCAGAAGCCTCTTAAAGGGGCTGCGTCTGTGAGCGGATTTTCGTGGTGACAGACCTGCTTGCTCTGAGCACCAATGCCGATATGGTTGCACACAGGGAGCACCGAGGACCAACAGGGAGACATTGTTGGAGGAAGGGCCTAGGTGAGACTCTATACAGAAGTGCTGGTGGTATCCACTGTTCCCTGTTGAGCCCTCCCTGCTCCCAGTTTGCCTGACAAAGCCCCAATACAGCCCTGAGGTCATCGGACTGGATAACAGAGGTCGCTCTGCCCAGAGGATTCTCTGAAACCCCGCTTCCCCAACACGAGGCCCCACCCAAGCCACATACAGGTGTGTCCTCCTTTAGGTGCCCCTTGCTAAATAGTGCCTAGACCCACACTGGAGGCAGCTGGCCTCAGTTTCTGGCTTGGCCTCTTGGAGCAACTATAGGCACAGCATCTGTGGATTGCTTGCTGAATCTTAACAGGTGACCCCAGAGGGGCAGAGGCTTGGGATAAATTTGGCTTGCAGCAAAGACTTAGGAGCTTTGCTTAGTACATACAAAACAGACACAGAAAGGCAGCCAAAAGGGGATGACAAAGCAGCAGAAACCATATGAGAGAAAAGAACAGAGATGTGGATATAATGGAGTCAAGTAACCTAACAGATGCAGAGTTCAAAACACTGGTTATAAAGATGCTCAATGAACTTTTGGCAAGTGTAGATAAATTCAGCGAGAACTTTAACAAAGAGATAAACATAAAAATGGAAATGGAAATTCTAAAAGGAAACCAGTCTGAAATAAAGAACACATTATCTGAGATGAGAAGCATATTAAATGGAATAAATGAAGGAATAAAAAAGTGAATAAAGAAAAGGATCAAATGCCCTATCTAGAGGACGGGAAAGCCAAGGACACTCAATCAGAATGACAAGAGTTAAGATGCCAAGAATATAAAAATAATTAAGGAGCATATGGGACACTATCAGCATCCAAATATCCATCTGATCAGCATAACTAAAGAAAATCAAGATGTTGAACAGCTGTTTGAAGATACAATGATGGAAAACTTCCCTAACCTGGTGAAGGAAGTGGACATAAAACCCCAGGAAGCTCAGAAAATTCCAAACATCAGAGATCCAAAGAGGCCTGCATCAAGACACATAATTAAAATGCCAATGCCAAAGGTTAAATATAAAGAATGAATATTAAAAGCAGCAAGAGAAAAACAGTTACCTATAAGGGAACACCCATAATACTGGCAGCTGATTTCTCAAAAGAAACTATGCAAGACAGAAGGGCTTGGCAAATAATATTCAACAGGATGAAAACCCAGGATCTACAACCAAGAATACTTTATCTAGCAAAGCTATCATTTAGAGTTGAAGGACAGGTAAAGAGCTTCCCAGACAAAAATAAGCTAAAAGAATTTATTAACACCAAGCCAGAATTACAGGTAATGTTGGAGGGATTTAAGAAGAAAAAACGTTTGTCAGAAACAGGAATAAAGAATGGTAACAACTACATTCCTGTCAATAAGTACCTTAAATGGAAAAAAATCAAGTGCTCCAACCAAAAGATAGAGTGGCTGAAAGACCCCTACATATGCTGCCTACAAACGACTCACTTCAGATTAAAAGACACAAAGACTAAAAAGGGGATGGAAAAAAATACTGTTTTGATGGACCTAGAAGGTATTTAAGTCAGACAGAGAAGATAAACACTGTGTGATTTCATTGATATGCAGAATCTAAGGAATAAAAAGAACAAATCAAAAACAGACTCACAAATATAGTGGACAATTTCGTGATGCACAGAGGGGAGGGGTTTTGGGGGCTGGGAGAATGGGGTGAAGGGTTAAAGAAGTACAAATTAGTAGCTGATAGATGGTCACAGGGATGGGGAGCATGGCATAGGGAATGCAGTTAGCATTAATAAGGGTCAGGGGAGGGAGGAAGCAATTGTGGGGATCATTTTATGAACTATGTACTGTATACTTGAAACTAATTAAAATAAATAAATTAAAAAAATAATACCCTCCTTCTTTCAGGATATCTATGCAAGTCCCAGCTCTAGCCATATACTTTGAGTTATTTCTCTAAAAATGGGGATGCCTTAGTGCTTCGTGATTTAAAAGTGTGGTCTGAGTACCAGCAGCATCAACTTGCTGAATCTTAAGTCTCACCCCAGACCTACTGAATTAGGATCTGCATCTTAACACGATTGCCCAGGGGATTCATATACACACTTTATTCGATTTCGCCTTGTGACCAACCAGCACAAATCAGAAGACCAGCCACACTTTACCCCAGCCCCAGCCATTAAGGAACTAAGCATCAAGATAGCCAGAACAGGATGTGTGAATTAGGCTTCTATTCTGGCTCCTTCCCATCTGCTGATATCACTTAGGAGAGCTACAGACTAGTGAAATAAAGAGGTCTGGAAGGTAGGATTCTCCTGATTCTGTTTGTTATTAGTCAACAAATATTTGTCAAGCAACTAATAGTTCATCTTATAGAATTTATATTCTAGTGGTGTAGACAGAAAATTAACAGAAGATCTGATAGTAATACGCAAAAATTGAGATAAAGTGAGATTGTGATTGGGTGGCTAGACTGGGTGGCAATGAACGCCTCTCTGCTAAAGTGACATTTATATGAAAGATAAAGGGCTGGTTAGGTACAGTTCAGAGAGAGAGAACATTCCAGGTAGAGAAAACAGCAAGAACAAATGTACTGGGGTGGTATAAGGTCAGAGATGAAAGTAGGGCTAGGTCACCTTGAGCTTTGTAAGCCAAAAAAACAAACAAACAAAATTTGCTATTTTAATAAGAAAAAGCCATCGAGGAATTTTTGGTAGAGAAATTACTGTTTGGGGGTGATCTTAAACTCCAGCATTGCCCCAGTGGCATGGCGGGGGTGTGGGGAGGTAACAACGCAGAAGTGCAATTAACATTTTCCCTCAGTTCTTCCCTGCTAATGCAGCAAAAAATTATAGGTCAGCGAGATTTAGGCAAAGTAAGATTTATTAAAAGTATATTTTAGAAGATGGGTCATGCTAAGGAAAGCAGAATATAATCCATGGGAGGAGCAGATTCTCAGCAAAGAGGGCTGTAACAGCACAGAAGTGAGAGGGCTGTGATGGGTGGTCCCAAAGGCACCTGGCACGTGAGGTCATTTTGATTGACACCTGGCTGCTATATAGCTCTGCCTAGTGTGCAGATTCATGAATCTCATGCATAAATATGGTATTATAACAATGGTATAATGAGGCTGAGCTTATGGGTTAGGGTAGTACCTTCTGCGCAAGCATCTGTGGCCAGATTAAACCATGTATAGAATTATGGCCCCACAGTCCTGTGTCTCTGGAGACTCATAAGGGGTTCTCTAACTACCAACGGGGTGTTCTTTGGGTGGTCTCTAAGCTGGGCCCCTATTCCTTTGTTCCCCCGTCACTCAGATCTGACTACCTAACAGAGCTGACTCTTTTAGGTCATTCTGGATCTGTATGGATAGAAGAACAAGAGTGGAAGCTGGGAGACTGGTTAGAAAGGCCAGTTCAGTACAAGCACAGGATGATGATGGCTTGGTCCATGGTGGTGGTAGTGGAAATAGAGAATCCTCGCTATCCTGAGAGAAGCTTCAGGATTTGGTTTGAAGCAGAGTGAATGGGACATTTTGTGTATTTATTTATTCTTGTGGTAGATTGTTTCCAAAGGTGACTGCAACCTTATCTTCAATCCTACATGCCTTTTTGCCACTTCTCTCATCAAGAAGTGGGGTTTATTTCCTCTGCTGTGGGCAGGGCCTATGCCTTTTTTTTTTTTAAACCAATAGAATGCAAAAATGACATTCTGGAACTCTAAGACCAGATTTTAAGAGCCCTTTATTTAATCAGCCATAAAAAAACTCTACCATTTGCAACAACAACATGAATGAACCTTGAGGGCATTATGCTAAGTAATATCAGTCAGAGAAGACAAATACTGTATGATCTCACTAATGTAGAATCTAAAAAAAGAATCCCAAACTTAAAGAAACGGAGAGTAGATTGTTGGTTGTCAGGGGCAGGGGTTGGGGAGAATGGGCAAAGAGGGTTAAAGACTACAGACTTTCAGTTTTAAGATAAGTAAGTTCTGGGGATCCAATGTACAACATAGTGACTGTGGGAGAATGGGCAAAGAGGGTTAAAGACTACAGACTTTCAGTTTTAAGATAAGTAAGTTCTGGGGATCCAATGTACAACATAGTGACTGTAAGTACAGGCTATGCTGTTGGAAAGAGAAGCCACATGGACAGAGCTACCTTGGAGGATGAGATAACTTTGAAAAACTGTCTGCATAGAGAATTGAGGCATTGTAGCAGAGAGTCAGCCCCTGGACTCCAGATATATGAGGTCCCAGGCATGAGACTGAGGTCTTTTTGGAACTTTTAGCCCAGCTTCAGCTGAGGGCAGCTGATATCAGCTGGAGAAGAGCCAATCCATCCTCCTTGGGTCCTGCCCAAGCTCCTGACCCACAGGATTGTTGCCTTAAACCATTAAATTTTGGGTGGGTTGTTAAACAGCAAGATTGAGCTGTTTTTTCCTCAGGGGGAGGGGAATCATGTAGCTAACGATTGATCTATTTCAATGCTTCTCTCTCCCCCAACAAAGAACTAAGTTTTATCAGTTTTCTGATTTTATGTTCTATCGGTTTTCAGTTCCTACTACCTTTTCATTATACTCCTCTAATATTCTTATGCCAGTGAAATAAAACAAAAATGAATTCAATTGCAGACAGTAAAGGGAAAAGTAACTAATATGCAATCTGCAGCCTGATATGCAAGCGCAGCCACATCTACCTGATTCTCAGGCTGGTGAAAGTCTGTGGGCTGAATGGATGCATGTGAACCTTCTGTTCTTTTTTTAGCACTGGTGTATAAAGACTTCTAGAATTCCAAGTAACATGGGGCCAGCTTTGAATCATGCCATCATGTATAGAGCACTTTCATACCAGTGCCATACTGGGCACCAGAAGGTGGAATCTGTGCTGCCTTAGAAGACTATACATGGCATATCTCACTCTCTGTGTAGACTGGGACTGGGGCATCTGGCCACCTTCACAAAGGCCCTGTGGGTAGCCTCTGCTAAAGTCTTGCATTGTTCCTGCTGCTGACCTGAGAAGAACCCAACTCTTCACCAGCTTCCTTAGGTTGCTGCAGTTGTGCTGACTTGTCTCTCTCCAAGCCACTCTGGCATTGTGGGTTTTACTGAGATTTGTTTTGCACACTATTCACAGGCCATAGGTTCCTCCCTGGTGGGGTCAGAAAAACAAATTTTTAGCTGGAGGTGGTGGTGCTCAGATCATTACTTTTTTGTAAGATCAGATAAGCTAGTTATTTTTAATACTGCTGGCATCATGGCAAACAAGTTTGTGCTCTAGATTCACAAACATATACAATATATCCATGTTTTTCATTGACCAAGGGGTAAAAACCCTAAGCTATATTCTCTGCTTCAGAATATATAAAATAGCAGAAGTGGACAGAAAGTTATTAAGAAACCTCTGTCATTCCCAAAGAAGGGGCTGCTGGAGCTGCTGATACTGGCATAGGTAAGAAAAGCCCATTTTATTTGTAAAAGGACTATCTGCCCTGAAATGTGGTCAGTGTTCTTGGAATAACCACAGCTGGGGCTGTGGGACATTTGAAGCTGTCCTTACGAAGATTTAATGTCTGAGTCAGATCACATCTTAAATGCCTCCTGTGTGTGCTTCTTCCTCTTTTCCATAGGTGAAATCAGATTCTAGAACAACAAAACAATAAGGTAGTCTAGAGAATGCATGCATATTTTTGTAATTTTTTTTTTCCCTTGGACATTTCATAACTATTCCCATGTGATTGATTGTTAGCGAATGCGGGGATAGTAGTGGTGGTGGCTAAGAGCTAACTTAGCAATAGCCTCGCTCTGATTTCCTACCCATTTCCTCTGGGCGGTCTTCAGCTCCTACAGGGTAAACCAGGGGTCTAAAGCCAAAATTTAGGTTTTAATGTACAGCATGGTAACTATATGCTATATTGTATATTTGAAAATTGCTAAAAGGACCTTAAAAGCAAGAAAAAGAATTCTTTAAGTGTGTAAGGTAAAAAATGTAAACTAGATTTATTGTGATCATTTTGCAATATATACAAATATTGAATCATTATGTCGTACACCTGAGGAAAATAAAATGTATGTCAATTATGCCTTAATTAAAAAAAACCCCTTAGGTTTATTAGGATTCCTCCTGCAGGAGTTAAAGAAAATATTCAGAGAATTGAAATAAACCATAGAGTTGTGGGGTGTTTTTTGGACTCCACTCCTGTGTATAATTGAATAACAATTCTTGCTGCAGTGCTAGCCCTGCTTACGTTATCTCTGAGTCTCTATGGTCAAAAATAATAAAAACTGAACAGGTCTTGGGAATGATTTTAGGTCCTCTTACCTTTTCCTCTGTGTATGGCTCCTTAATCTGACATGAGTCAAAGGCAGGTTCAATTTCTTCCAGGAGAATAATATTCATAATTGGGAAGCACCAGCTTCTGGGGAGGCCTAGGATTCCCAGGGAACAAGTGGGACTTTGCAAATACTCTGGACTGAATGAGCATCTGTGCCAGAGTCTGATAATACCCATCGATAATACCCATTACTTAATAAAGTAAACCCCTGGGCTGGGCTGGAAGCAAGCCAGGCTCCAGGCAAGTTGCAAATGGCAGATCTCTCCCCTCCCCTACCCCCTCCCCCCACCCAAACACATATCTTTTGGGTTTCCCAGTACTTGGCTTGGCTAACAAATGGAAAGCTTTCTATAAAACATGTGAGCAAAACTAGACTTGGGTGCTCAATGTACTGGGTAAAACATAAATTCTTTACCTAACCAATGTTCTATTTTTAGTTACATACTATGTTCATACTCAAAATTGTCTATAATTGATTGGTATTAACTCTGAGAGAACAAAATGACAAACACCACACTGATGGGATTCACTCAGAGAAAGTGCTGCTTTGTAAAACATTTGTACAATGAAGGATTTACTGTCTTACATCTTGTTTAAGTCTGAAATTGAAATCTTCAAGACAGGTTAAGTCTTTGATATTGACACTCATTTAAAAAGGTGATTTTAATTTACAAAAGACAAAGTGGATCTATATTTGTAAACATTTATTCTCTTGAACTGAAAAAGGCTTGCATCAGCACACATTGTACAGCCTTGCAAATTACACAGAAATTGAAAAAAAGGTTCCTTGTTCATAAGTGCAATGAATCTTTGATGTCCAGTGATCCGCTGCAAACAATGAAAACAAATTTTAAACCACTTAAGAAATTTCCAGCACTCATCAAAGTATTTCCTTAGGTGACAAAAAATCCACAAGGAGGGGAGGGGAATGCAAATAAGTGGCATTTAGTTATTGGAGGGATACTTAAAAAAATATGCAAGTTTTTCCTGCCTAGAATGATTCCTATCCCCCTTTGAGTCTAAGTGGTTTAAGAGGCATTAAGAACATAATTTACTTTACATTTAATGTCCATACTACCTAAATGAATAAGGAAAAGACCCTATGAGGGAAATCTGTATTTTCTGGAAATTGTTTCTGTGTTTAGAGATACAGGGGAAGAGTAATGTATTTGTGGGCTCTCCTTAGTCACTCCCTTCAGCCCCTCAAAAAGATAGCACATGGTTTTGACTTGGTTATTCCACTCCTGCATTCTTTTTTCCCCAAATTCTATGTTGGGTCACACTGTGCTGGCTGCAAAAAAAGAATACAGGTTGCAACTGGTTGTAATCATTTTGAAGAATAATTTGCTGTACAATAGAGCTTTGGATCTGATACAAGAATTCAGAAATATAAAACAAAATAACTATAAAAGTTAGGAGGCATTTGAACAGCATTTCCTCAGAAAAAGCTGCTAACTGTATCATTCTGATGTAAATTCCTACAGTCATTTGGGGTGAAGTGTGTATTCTCCCCCACCCCGCTTTGCTGAACACTGGCCTGTCTTCAAAAGCAGTAACGCCATGACCACACATTCTAGGAGTCTCTATCATGTTAACAGAAGCTCCAAATACCAAGCCAATTAAAGATGGGAGAGGACAGGGGGATCATAAAGGCCAAGGGTCCCAGGTGGCTCTGTTACTGAGAACTTGCCCTTTCCAAAATGTGAAAGTCATAGTGCTTCCTGCTTGTTCTCAATTTAAACTTGTTAACTGAGTTAATTTGTTTCTTCAATGCATTCTGCGCAGCTGAAATGGAAGGGAATGTGGCTAAGACAGTGTATGTGGAGGCCAAGTCACTGGGTTTAGAGCGTTCAGAATTGACCGTGTTGTCCCCACTGCCACAGCAGAGGGGGTGACGACGCAACTGGGGCTGGGACTGGGGGTCCCGCAGCCACCGGATCTTGGCGCCAATTTTAAAGAGTTCCCCAAAAAGCTTCTCGGCTTCCATGCGAGTTATTCCATCTGGTAGTTCAGTAATTTCCAAGACCTTCCCAACAACTAGAATGGAAAAGGTGTAGAATTAATAATGCCTGTTATAAAAAAGGTGGGCAAAGTCCTGGAGACCCAAATGACATAGAAAATGACAGGGTATTCTAAAACCACTCAGATACACAAAACTGTAATTGTTATGGCCGTCTTTTAAATTATTCCTACTTACCCCTTAGGCCAGGGATGTATAGCTAATGATGCAAAACTACCCATCTGGTAGTCTTCACTGACATTCGCACATATGAAATGCAGCACTGTAGCTGCTCTAAATGAGGCACATGACCCTGGGCAAACAGTTTCCTGAACTTCACGTTCCCTTTGTAAAATAAAGATAATAGCACTTGTCCTAACCATCCCAAGGAAGCTGAACAGAAAGTTAAAGTACATACAGCACTTCGCCACAGCAAGGTGATATATGTTGTTCATTCAGAGTACCTTCATCTAGGTGTTAGGACTCGAGTTTCATTCTACCTGTTTCTCACACACTTCTGTTCCCTTTGGTCCCTTTGCCTCTCATAAACCTACCTGTACCTTACTATATACTCAAACCTGAAATGAGACAGGATTAAAAACATATTCAAGAACCCTACATTACAGACATCATAATTTTCTATGACTTTTTGCAGGATTCCAGTAAGAAGAAAACTCATTTCTTTGCCGTGGTATAGTTTTAAAGACCACTTAACCTGCTGACAGTTTGTAAGACCACACCCGCTTTTGCCTCTCAGGGACACACCTGCTTCTCCTGCACCAAGGTCAGTGGATGCAGCCTTTTTAGCTTGTCTCCTTCCTCGGTTTCCATGTCTGTTGCCAGACTGACCCTGAAAACCCACAAACAGATGAGAAGTAGGGTTAACAATACTGAAAAATGTGTTTGTAAAATTTAAACCCTTAACACCTAACCATATTCAGTCTGAGTTTTGTATTTCAGCAGGAAAAATTCAATCCCAGGCCTTGGAATTCTGCCTCCATGGCAATGGCACTGCTGTCTCTCATTGTGACCAGCCACTTGATGACTACCTTTTATAAGCAAGAGTGCCCAACAACCTAATCTCCACTCAGCTTTGGACAGCGCTACTGAATCACTGCTCAGCCAGGTAGCACACCGCCTTCTCTCTTCCTCCGCTCTTGGCGGGGCCAATGACGGCACTGATAAATAAGCCTGACTGAGGCACACTTATACAGTGCCCAGGGCACCTCTCATTCAGCAATAGAAGTATGATTTTCTGCCAACAATGCCTGGTAAGTCAGAAGGCTGGTCGTCACACCTGTTGGGCTGGAATGTGTCCGTGCAGAACAGCAGGAGGGTTGTACTGCAGTGGTTGGCCAAGTAATGGATATCTGGCATCTCCTGAAAGTCAACAGAAACATTTTTACATTTTTCTCTACTTATTTACAAAGTACTTCCTGGAGTTTTCTAAACTATCTCACTTAAGATAAGTAGGGAAACATATTTGGTAAAATAAAAAAGTATAGGTATTGGTATATTTTTTAAAAGAATGAAAAGTTCCATATAACTTTTAAAGAGCTGGGATAAACTACGGACTAATAACAGTCGTTATGGAGGAGGGTATGTGGTAGAAACTGGGTAGACGAGACAGGATGAACGGAAACTTCTCTATGTACCTTAACATTCCACTGAAATCCACCAAAATAACTATGATACACATTCCACTCACTTGAGATGCTAAAAACCACATTTTCTCTGATGATTAAAAACAACTTACATTTCAGAGGAAGGAAAAGACCCTGGAAAACCATTAAGCTCTCTATCTCCCCAAATTCACTATTAATTACTATAAATATGTGCATATATATATTTATAAATACGTACACATACACTTTCACAGTCTTAACCAATGAGTATATATTTACATTCTAAGTCATGGGTCTGCTCTTCAGCTCTCTTTAAGTGAAAGTTTGTATGTATAATTTCAACTTGCTTAGAAAGAATGGCAAGTATCCCCTTCCTAAATCAATAAATGCGCGGTAGTCAGAATGGAGATCTTCCAATTATTTTTCACTCAGGAGTGCCTAAAATTATCACATGAAAAGGGCTTACTTAATAAGTGCTAACTGAAAATACCTTGTCCTGGAGAAAAACATTTTCATTTGTTATAATCTCATTTTATTTTAACTGTAAGCCCCCAAATTTAGCACATTCTCTATTTGGAGGAAGGTTATTGGTAGGTGTGAGGAAAGCATCTTCAGGCAATCATATAGCTATCTCCTTTCTCTCAAGAGTGCCTTAACAGAGAGGAGCAAGGCGTGCACTTCCTACCACTGTACAGGGCTCTTTTCTGATGAACGCTGTGAAGGTGCCTGGGCAGCTCCCTGGCAGAATACACCCATGACATACTTGCCCCTTCCCAAGCATTGGCTAAAGGGCAGATATGACACGTGGCTAAGCACTGAGATCAGAGATGCAATGTGAAGCGTGTAGACGCATAAAAAACAGTACAAAGAAGTCAGAATTGAATTTAGGTCTATGAAGCAATACTCTTTACAAGTATGGAGATGACACTGTAGTAAGTGGTAACCAGACTCCCCCTTATAGGCCTTGCTGTGTGCTCCTCTTGGGGTATTCATACTAGACCAGGTATCTCAATATTACTATATTGCCATACAGTTTCAATCCATATCCTGTTTCAATTTACTTTTTATAACACACCTTATCTTTCTAGATTATTAAAGCAACTAGCTTTATAGAAAATTGGGAAATACAGAATTACAAAGGAGAAAATAAAAATCACCCTAGTAATTTCAATACTTCTAACATCTTGGTGTGTATCTTTTTGGTCTTTGTTCCATTTATGTGTGCTTACACATGTGTGTATTTCATAATTCTTAATGAACTGAGATATAATTAATATAAAACAAAATGCACATCTTTAGTATTGGGTTTGATAAATTCTAACAATTGTATCAGTCCATGTAACCATCATGACCTGAAAAAGATAACAAACATTTCCACTTTCTAAAAAGTTCTAAGCTCATTCCCAGTCGACTTCATATCCCATCCATACCATTATCTGATTTCTAATATCAAAGTTCAGTTTGCCTATAGTTGGATTTCATATAATTAGAATCATATTGTATGTCTTCTTTTTGTGTTTTTTTTTTTTGCTTAACATAACTCTGAGATTCATCCACGTTATTGCATGTCAAGTAGTTTGTTTTTGTTCATTTTCATTGTTAAGTAGTATTCTATTGCAAGGATACGTTGTGATTTGTTTATCCAGTACCCGTTGGTAGGTATTTGGGTCATATCCAGTTTGGGCTATTATAATGTTCTTGTTTTCTTTTCTCTTGGGTAAACACCTAGGAGTGAAACTGCTAAATTGTAAGGTAAATGATTAACTTCATAAGAAATTTTTGAGTATCTTCTCAAGGTGGTTTTATCATTTTATACTCGCACACCAATGTGTGAGAATTTCAGTAGTTCTGTGTTGTCACCAACATTCTCTGTTGTTAGCCATTTTGATTACAGCCATTCTAGTGGGAGCAAAGTGATACTGAGCATCTTTGCAATGACTTATTGGATACCTTCTTTTTGTAATGTCCATGTAATTTACATATATAACTACAGCAGTTTTTAAAAATCACCTACCATACTGTGAATATTTCTCCTTTTAATGATTCTTTAAAATATGCTTTTTAGATAACTGCATAGCATTCCTTAAATGGATATACCATAATCTAACTAATCCTGACTAATGGACATTTAGGTTGTTTTAATTAATTAATTAATTAATTCATTCATTTTTCTGCTATAGAATAAACTCTTCTGTGCAAAAATCACTGTGTGCACTGACTACATGCAATTGTCCTTAAGATAAATTCTAGAAAACAAAATTAATAATTTTCATATTATTTTTTAATCATCCACTTGCGTGTCTGTTCCTTCAACTATACTGAGGATTGGTAAGGATGAGGGCTTCACCTTATTCATTTTTGTACATTAAGGGTACAATAAGTCCTCAATAAATGTTTGTTGAATAAATTTTTGAATAAACTCTTGATATATATTACTCTAATGTAGAAGTTAGAAATATATAACAAATAAAAAAAAAACATTGCATGTTATTACTATAGCGGAATGGAGTCTAGGTAAGGATAATAAGTTAAAGCCATTTTAACTGTCATGTAAGTAATTACTAAGTTATTAATTAGAAGTGAAACATTATCTCTCTGCATATACCATTTTTTTCTTATGATATATTTGAGAATGAGTATATGATAACAAACAAATATACCTGGGTGGAGGTGAAAATGTAGTCCTATGGAAAACTGAAAGGTAGTAGTACTAAGGTAAATCACAAAGTTACAGGGTCTTAAAATTCTTTGACTAGTTTCATGCATACTTACCTTGGCCAGGAATAAAAGGTCTAGAAAACTGAGGTATGATGGAAAGAGGTGGTCCAGAAGGACGGACAGTTTTCAGGGTGGATAGCTGAGCTGGTGCTGGTGACTGAGCTGGTGAAGTAATGGGGCTGCTGAGTTGAGGGCTGTGCTGCAATTATAGAAAGAAAATGGGTCAGCATTTTAGTCAGGCTTTTTGCCAATTTCCTTCTGAACAAAAATTTTTATTATTTCTGATTACAAATATGTACTTGTTACACTATTACAATACATACTTGTTATTAAAAAATTAAAACAGAAATTTATAATGTCCTGCTCCCAAAATAAACACAACAGATTATTTCTATGCATATACATCTATATGTCTGTGTTTTATAAAAATGGAAATAGACCATACATCCTATTTTTAAATCTTGCTTTTGTATCTTGACAATATTATAAATACTGCAAATAATTCTTGGACTTCATAACTGTTAATATTTTATTATACTAACTTTATCTCTCTCTGTATAAACTATTATTTTTTATGATCTATTAGAGTTGTTCACAATACTTCTCTATCCTAAAATAATTAGTGTCTATTTTCTAAAAACAAGAAAACTTTCTTACATACTTAATTACAGCAGAATTGTCAAAATTTGGCAATTAACGATACAGTAATACTATCGAGCTGATGCAAATTGTGCCAATTGTCCCACAAATGTATTTTACATCAAAAAAAAAAAAAAATTTCCCCCCCGCTCCTAGTCCAAAATGTCATCTAGAATGAAGTGTTGCATTTAGTTCTCATGCCTTTTATCTTCTTTAATCTGGAACAGAGCTTCAGTCTTTCCTCTTTCATGGCTTCGACATTTTCAAGATCAGTTCCTGAAGGTCATTTTGAAGATAAGTTATTTTGTGGCATATTCCTTAATTTAGGTTTGCCTGCTTTTTTCTCATCAGAAAGCTCATGATATATATTTGGTGAGGGAATATCTGAGAAATGATGTGTCCTTCTCAGTGAATCATATAAGAAGTCATGTGCTGTCCATTTGTCATCACATTATCAGTTATTTTTATTTTAACTGCTTGATTAAGGTGGTGTCTGCCAGATTTCTCCATTGTCAAGTTACTATTTTTTCCTTTCTAGTTTTAAGTGTCTTGTGGGGAGATCATATTATCTGCGAACAGAGATAATTTTATTTCTTTCCAATTTGAATGTCTTTTCTTTCTTTTTCTTGTCTAATTGCTCTGGGTAGAACTCCCAGTACAATGTTGCTTGGAGAATGTACTTTGTATGATATCAATCTTTTAAAATTTACTGAGACAGTATATGGCCTAACATATGGTCTATCCTAAAAAATGTTCCCATGTGCCCCTGAGAATATGTATGCTGTTGTTGTCTGGTAGAGTGTTCTGTATATGTTTGTTAGATCTAATTGATTTATTGTGTTGAAATTCTCCATTTCCTTACTTTCTGTCAGGTTGTTCTACTCATTATTGAGAGTGGGGTATTAAAGTCTCCAACTATTACTTTAGTACTATTTCTCCCTTCAATTGTGTGTTTTTCCTTCATATATTTTGATGGCCTGTTATTTGGGGTGTTAAGTGTTGATAATTGTCCTATCTTGTTGCTATAATGAAACTTTTACTAATATATAATGTCCTTTGTATCTTGATAACTCTTTTGATCTAAAGTCTATTTTGTCTGATATTAGCAAAACTATCCTTGCTCTCTTTTGGTTATTATTTGCATAAAATATCTTTTTGCATCCCTTTACTTTCAATCTACTTGTGTCTTTGGATCTACAGTGAGTCTCTTGTAGACAGCATATAGTCAGTCATGTAGACAACACATGTCCCCACCCCTTTTGGGTGTTGGTGTCATATTACATTTTTTATACATTGTGTCCCCCAAAACAGACTAATAATTCTTTTAAGTACATTAATTTCTTAAATTATATATATATAAAATGTGGAGTTACAAACCAAAGTTACAATAATGCTACCTTTTAGATAACTGTTTTTTAATAAGTATATTAGTCTCTTAAATCTTGTAGAAAGCAAAATGTGGACTTACAAACCATTGTGTAGTACCATTAGTTTTTATAATTGCTTATGTGTTTGACTTAAATGAGTGCTTTATTTCTTCATATGGGTGTGTAACAACTGTCTAATATCCTTGCATTTCACTCTCCAGGACTCCTTTGAGAATTTCTTGCAGGTGAGAGTTCAGCTTTTGTTTATCTTGGAATTCTTAATTTCCCCCTCATTTTTGAAGAACAGTTTTGTCTGATGTAGAATCTTGGTTGACAGCCTTTTTGTCCTTTCAGCACTTTGAATATATTGGCTTGTTGTTTCTGGTCTCCAAAGTTTCTGATAAGAAATCTGCTGATAATCTTTTTGAGGATCCCTTGTATGTGATAAGTCATTCTTTCTTGCCATTACTTGTCTTTGTTTTTCGAAAGATTGATTATAATGTGTCTCAGCATGGGTCTCATTGAGTTCACCTTAGAGTCTGTCAAGCTGCTTGACATACCTTATAGTCATGTCTTTTATTAAATTTGGAAAGTTTTCAGTTATAAGTACTTCAAATATTCTCTCTGCTCCCTTTTCTCTTTCTTTTCCTCCTGGGACACCCACAATGCTGGTTAGCAGATGTCCCACAGATCCCTCAGGCTGTTTTCTTTTCTCCATTCTTTTTTTCTGTACCTTCTTCAGCCTCTTTATTTTCTATTGTCCTATTTTTAAGTATTAATTCTTCCTTGTGTCTGCTCAAATCTGCCACTGAATTCCTCTAGTGAATTTTTTTTCCATTTCAGTTATCGTATTTTCGACTCTGGAATTATTTTTGGTTTCTTTTTTAGGTTTTCTATCTCTTTATTGATAATTCCATTTTGTTCATACCTTGTTTTCTTTCCTCACATCTTCCTTTGGTTCTCTGACCATCTTTAAGACAGTTGTTTTTAAGTCTTTGTCTATGATGTCTGATGTCAGGTCTTTTTTAAAAGACAGTTTCTGTTGATTTTTTCCTTTAAATGGGCCATAATTTCCTGTTTCTTTGTATACCTTGTGATTTCTTTTTGAAAACTGGATATCTGAATCTCATAATCTTGTAAATGTGGAAATCAGATTCTCTTCTTTTCCCAAGGTTTGCTTTTCTTTTCCTTTTTTTCTTTTCTTTCCTTCCCTCCTTCCCTCTCTTTGTCAATGCTTTCACTTACTGATTGTTGCAAGTTGTTTCCGTGCCAAGGGTCAGCCTAAGGTGTCAATTTAAGGTCTTCTCAGGGATTCACTGAGCCTTTCCTTGGGCATATGCAGTGACTTTCTAATTATTCCAATATATTCAGTTGCTTTTGAATATCCTAGTCCTGAATGCCTTGCTCCCACAAGTGGTTAAAAGAGAAAAATGAAGGGAGGAAAAACAGCCTTTTAAATCTCCCAAAAGATGGAGAGGAAGAGGTCTACAACAATGTAGTGAGGTGCAACAACAATAGCTACTGCCTCTTTGTCTACATCTCTGTGATCAGAAGCAGAAATCCAGGATCAGAACATAAATCCTCTGTGTTTGGAGGACAGGGTCTTTTATGCTTACCCTGGTTCCTGCAAGCTGCTCTAGGAACATGTACATAGCCTAGGGGTGGGAGATGGGTTGCTACTGTGCTAAGAGTTGAAACAGACTGAAATTACTGCAATTTATTGCCTAAGTTTTTCCATGGCAGTTGCAAGCCTTCCATAGATTCTAGAGTTCCAAAATTGTTACAACAGGTAGATTCTAACAGTGCAATTATTTCTAGGTAGGGAGACAGATTCTTTGTGCTCCATACTCTACCATCTTCATAGAATCCTCTCTCCTCTAGTGATGATTTTTGGCTGGTGGTGATTTTCTAATTCCATCATTCCTTGCTTTTAGGGGATAATGGTATTTAGAAACTACCAGCTGGTGGTAGATGTATTCCATTCTTCTTAGTATATAGCATTTTTCTAAATGGTATAGTAATTTATTTAATCAGCTACCTACTGCTGAATATCAATTCCAGCTTTTCAATGTTACAACAAGGAAGAGAGAAATATCTGTGTATACATATTTTTGTATACTTGCTCCACATTTTTTACTGGTTCAAGTTCTAGAAGTGAATTTGTGAATCAAAGGCTATGGATCATCTAGATTTTGAAAAATGTCACTAAACTGCACACTCCAAAAAGTGTTGTATCAATTTATAGTACCACCAAGAGTGAACACAAGAGTTTGTAATTAGATATCTCTGCCAACTCTACAAATTATTAGTTTTCCTAAAATTTCCCAATTATATAGATAAAACATAATTTTTAAATATTTTTGTTTAATGCCTATTGGCCATTTGTTGTTTGTAAGCTAGCTTTTAAGTGATATTTGACTTTTTTATTCTGCTATAGTTTTGTCATATAGATTGAAAATATTTATCTTTTGAAAAATATTTCAAAAATCTTTTTATTCTGTAAACTTTCAAGTATATAAAAGTATAGACAGACAAGTATAACAAACTTCCACGTAACATCATCCAATTTTGATTGATTTCCCGTTTTCCCCCAACGAAAGCATTTAAATATCACAGCATTTTACTCAAAAATGTTTCTGTATATAAATATTTCTAACATAGGAAAACTATTGTTTTAAAAATAAAACCATTATCATGCTTAAAAATTAACATATATAAATATCCTCTTTTTCCTCAGAAATGTCTTTTGATTGTTTAGTACCGAAGGAAGATCCATATGTTGCATCTGATTATTACTACTCTTGAGTCTTTTTAAATCTACAACAGACTCAGCCTTCATTTCAAAATGCCACTTATCTGTTAAAGAAATGGGGTCAATTTGCCTAGTAAAATGTGGACATGGTTATCATACAAGTTTTTTTCTTTCCTGGATTTTCTGTAAATTAATAGCTTGACTCAGAAACTTGATTAGATTTGGGTTCAATATTTGTTGACAAGTACATCATAGGATACCATGTATTTTCTTTACACCACATCAGGAAACAAATAATGTTTGGTTTACCCACATTTAGTAATGCTGCAATTAATCAGTTGCTTCAAGTATCATCTGCCTGATCCATCCATTTTAAAATTCCCCATAAGCCTTTTTCTAATGTTTTTGGCATGTGTTGATGATTTTTCCTTGATCCATTTTTTCTGTAGGATTCTAAGATAGTGATTTAAAATTCTACCATTGCTTTTACATTTATTAATTGTATTTCTTCTATAATAAAGAGTGTTTCCTCATCAACTTTCTGGTTACACTAAAATATAGTTTGTATGAAAAAGGTAGGATAACTGCGTAATTCTTTTCCTTTATTAAATTTTATTTATTTTTTTAAAACATAATATATTTTATTTAACCCAAGATAACCAAAATATTTTTATTTTAACACATAATCAATGAGAATTATTAATGTTTCTTTATTAAATTTTGGATTTAATTGATCTGCTGATTCATACGCTAAAATTTTTGAATATGCAGAAGTTTGAAAATAATATTTAAGTCCGGATATAAACTTTGAATAAAAAGAATATTCAAACTTCTTTACTAATCTGTTTGAGATTTCAAATTCAGGGTGAAGCCTTTTAGGTCGATCTTCAGTGACTAAAATATTTAAAGTTTTAAAATTAAGCTCCTTACCTGAACAATATTGTCTACATTGCTAAATTCCACACACTTTTGTCCTCTCTGGTGATCACAGTAATATTTGTTTTGCTTCCACTGAGGGGGTGAGTGGGCACGAGACTGTGGATTGTTTGGTACATTGAGCTGCATCATCACCATTCCTCCACCAGGTGGTGGAGGTGGAACAGCTGAAAATCAGAATTAGGATACTGCAATCAGTATACTTTATCAAATAGTTGGTATCTTTAAACACCAAAATAATAGCCATAATTTTACATTTCTGAACCAAATTTTATTATATATGTAAGGCAGATTTAAACCTAGTGCTTCTTGCTATGTGTTGTGTTTAAAAAAAGCGTTAAAACTAATTCTGTAGACCTAAATATCTCACTTATCCTAAAAATTATAGGTCTACAGCTATTCAGGAAAGTCCAATTACCTACCACAGGAGCTAGTAGATAGTAGCACAATTGAGACATGATCTATAAAAGTGCTTAATTTTTAAAATGAATTTTAAAATAGGCATTTTTTCTAAATATACAAAGACATAAAAATTAATATTCTACAGAAATTGAGATACAGTAAAAAAATCATCTTTTAATTTCATGCTGTGGAAATGTATGAAACATGGGAATTAACAAAACACAATTAGTAACCTGAAATGTCCTATGACTCTGGAAAAATTATTAAACTTCTTTTATTGTGTTTTCTCATCTGAAAAAGGAGGCTAGGAAGATGTCCCTGGCAGACTTTAAAGAACTGTGATGATCACATGTATGTAAAATCACTTTGTTAACTGTACAGTAGGGACACACAGACTACTGTATCTGTCTTCTTATCTGGTTTGTTTCTCTTGTGTACCAGTACTACAGAACTACCAGTATTAGGCATGTAGTTTGCTTGCCACTCTCCCCACTTCAGGTAAGGTAAAGGGGGGATCCTGTGCCCTGCCTATAGGGCTATAGTCTGCACTGCAGCAACTATGGTAGTTTCCAGTTCCCTAGAAACAGAATCAGCCTGACCTGGCTAGGCAAAGCACTGCTGACTGCTTAGGAACATTTAAATTCTCCTCCGCCACAGTAGCCCATGCAGGATGCAGCCACTATTAGTCATTTGACAATCATTTACTGTTTCTGTTACTCATAGACTACATGTATCAAAAAACTATTACAATAAAATATGGTGTCATGATAAAAGGATTAAGACACTATGGAAGCAGAGATAAAGCAACAAACTCTTTCAAGAACTAGGAAAGCCTTTGTAGAAAAGGTAATTTTAAGTCAAAATTTAAGGATGAGCAGAATTTTGGCAAATAGCGGATGGTAGGCATTTCAGACAGAGGAAGGAACAGGTACAAAATATCTTTGGCATAAAAAGCACAAAAACGAAGTTCTGTATGACTTTAGCAGATTAAGTATTAATAGGTGGCTTATTTGCTAGCGAGTTTATAGAAAATCTACATACATTTTTTTCATTCAGAGGAATGACATGAAAATACTTCTGCTTCACGACAGTAATTCTTGAACTGTCTATATATGTGTTTGTATGTTGGGGAGGAGAAAAGTTGGGTGAAGGGAAACATGAAATAAGCAAAAACATTTAAGAGATTACTGAAAGTAAGACATGAAAAAACTGACCAAAAGTAGCAGCAGTGGGAAAAGAAAGGAGGTAGCAGATTCGAGGAAATGGTGACAGCATGAAAGTGAAAGGGAAGAACAAAGAGAGTTAATTATGACTTTGAACTTTTAGTCCTTACATATGTGAGTTAAGGGATGCAAGAAGAGGGAGCAATATTAAATCTAAAATACATTCGACACATTTGGATGTCTACTAGGCAGTTAGCCATATAGTCTTGCAGAAATAATATTTGGGAGGTGTTGGCAAAAAGCAGGTGAAGCTTAGGAGGTGGCTGGATTACCCAGGAAGAGCTTGAAGAGTAATGACATAGAACCTAGGATCCCTTCCTTGTAAGGCAAGGAAGGAAGAAGATCCTGAGGAGGAGAAACAGGATAGCAGTGTTGTGGTGGAGCAGCAGAAAAAGGAAGAAGTGGACTGGCTGAACCTGTCTACTTTGATTTTCCTGGCACCCTAAATATCCTGGGGATATCTCAGCACCTCAACAAGTTGAAAACCGTTTTCTAGAAATGGCTACAGAACTTTTATTTCTCAAGTGGACAAACCATTACTTTTTTTTTTTCAAGTATATATTCATACCTGGACATTGGTGGCTGTGAAGCTGCTGGGAACTGCATGGTGAAGTAGTTCGAGGAAACTGTACTTGTTCTGATCCTGGATGTTGCAAGTAACCTAATGATGAGCTATGGGGGGAAAAAAATCAAACACAAAACACAGCACAATGAGATAGAGATGACTGTAAAAATACTTTGAACTAACAGCCCTACAAATTTATTTAAATGAAATTATTTTTCAAACTGATTAGTAGTAAAAGTCAAATGTAACTCTTCTCTCTGTGAGTGACAAATAATTACTTTTTGGATAAAAATCACTATGTTTATGGAAATAATACCATAATTAATACCATAATTTATTAAAATAAAAATTAATTCCATTGATCTTACTCTTTTCCAACTTATTCTAAATATGCCTTTGTATTACTCAAATAATTATTTAAAAAAGGAAAATAATTCACTAAATTTTACAAAATAAAAAGGTAACTCATTTGGCTTTCACAAAGTTATATTTTAGAAAAGAGAATATGCAGTTTGACAATGAGACTCAAAAAAATATTGCTTAAAAAATGTACTATACGAGAATAAAGGAAACAATAGAACATGATTCTCACATATTCTAAACATAAATATCGACAAAAAATAAAAAAAAGGCTGTTAGTGTAAAACCATTAAGTCACTGAGACTCTAATATACAATTTGTCATAATATGTCTTTAAATTTTTCTCTTTTTAGCAAATTCTTTCAAGAAAATAGTTTCAAATCAGAGCATGATACTATTAATTCTTTCTAGGAATTCTCAAGTAATCAGAAATCTTATTTTATATATGAAACCCTATTAGTTACCAGTCTTTTTCCCATCATTTAAATAAACTTTCTTTACATAGTATTATTTCTTAAGCTAGCTTTAACAACTTTTTACACGCATGTCTCATGTAACTGCACTAAAAATATTACGTTAGATCCAACTACTGAATTATAGAGACTATAGGAAGACATGTTAAACAACACCATGATGATATAATTAGGAAGTCCAGACTATGGGACACTCTATAAGACAAATGTGTAAAAACATAAGCAATATTTGTGGGGCAGCTGGAGATATAAATATCAACTGAATATCTGACATAATTAAGAAATTAACTGTTACATTTTTTAAGGTATAAAATATAATTATGTAGGTTTTTAAGACACCTTTTAGGTATACATAAATTGAAATACAGATGAATGAAATTATATGATATCTGAATTTCAAAATAATTTAGAAGGATGAAATAGAAGTTTAGATGAAAGAGATTAGTCAGTTAATAACTGCAGAAGCTAAGTGATGACTATATGAAGATTCAGCACTTTTGTTTGCATTTATGTTTATTTAAAAATGTCCACAATAAAATATTTAAAAATAATTCTCTAATTCAGGGTGAGAATTCTTTGATTAATAAGAATTTAATAGAGTTTTACTGATTTTCAGTGGCAGTAACTCAGTGTGGTTCAATAAAATAGAAATGTAAAGGAAAGATTTCATAAAAAGTGATTTTGGACAATATGATAAAAATGTAAAAACAGTAATTTCTGAAATTGATGTTAATTATGATCAGAATGCATTTATATGAGTATTAGCTACCTGTAGAATAAAGCTTAAGACTGTAAATGTGCCATTACTTGGGAGAATATAAAGTTTCATCATACGGTTAAGAGATTTTTAGGTTCTCTTCTAACTGGGATAAATGACCCCTTAGACTATGAAGTGCCCCTCACCCTAATCTTGTTTACTAAGTACATTCTAATGACTTAAATTCTGAGCCACAAGGGTGACAGGAAGCCACTCTAAATAGAAACAAGAATATTCAGGTCACCAAAATGAGTGATATATCCCATACCACTGAACTATAAATTGTTATTTCAGTTTACTACTACAGTGGATTTTAGTTTTATAATTAATATAAGTTGGTTTTCTAGCACTAGATCATCCCTTAGGTAAATTAATTACAAAACTGAGTTCCAAGACTGTACTAATCTCCTCCAACAGACAAAAAGACACGTCAAGAGACACAGAGTGGGCAATAAATCTCTTAAATGCTCTATTTTCTATTATCATCTAATTTGCCTTTTATAAAGACAGAACTATAATGCATTAGAAAGAAGAAAAGCATAAGAGTAAGCTTTTAAATATCACTCTTACTTTAAAACATAAATACTTATAATATCAAAAAGATAGTTACTTCAAAAATTTCTCCTTTGGAAGACAGGATAGTAATAGAAAAAAAGGGGACACGGTAAAGTAAAACACCAGGCCTAATCCTTGAAGAAGTTCATATACTACCCTTGAACAAGAACAAAAAATGCCAATCTCGTGAACCCATTTGGTCCCAAACTTCCTGAAAAGTCCCCGCTTAAAACTATGAACGTGTAAATTAAAACTAATTAATGATATAAACATCAAGACATTATGAAATGTCACTGAACAAAAATTAATCTTGCCACTTATACCAATTGTTCTGTCATACTTTTTAGAAGCTGCAGCTTCTCAGTGTATAGAACAGCCAATGGAACTGCTGCAAAATGCCTCCACAGGATCAATGGAGATTGAGAAAATACCCATTTTTTCTTCTGAGTTTTTTATAATGTTCACCTTAACCCTATAATGTTCTATGATAATTCATAGGCAGAAATTCCCTTTTCCTCCAGTCACTTATTTCCTCATTTTTACTGTACTGTGGAATAAAAGCTATGGTGAAAAAAATGATAAACACATTACATATTTTTAAAATCAGAAATCTGTAGTCTAGCAAAGTATGAAGAATTAAAAAAAAAGTCATGACCCTTTATGAATGCTTAAAATTGGCTTTTAAGGGGGTAGTATTGATCCATTTTGATTAAATTATGGCAATCTACCTGATATACCACAGTATGAGTAAAAATTAATGCTTGGTATTAAATTATATTCACTAGACATTCTTGCAAATTCAAGTGATGTTGTACTGCTATTTTAATAGCTTTTGACGTTAAATACCTAGTGAAAAGCACCAAGGATTTGGGTGTCAGATGGCACAGGTTTGAGTTCTAACTCCACTTATTTGTCATATGAGTTTGAACACGCTATTTGAATGTCAGCTCTCTCATCAATAAACAAGTGATTAACACCTGTCTAACCATATTATGATAAAAGACTTGGACAAATAATTCAAGAAAACAATAAAATGAGTCAGTATCCACTTGGTCAAAATGTACCAAGGACCTTAAAAAATCGTATCTTTTGACCTATTAATTCCCCTCTAAGGACTCTATGCCAAAGAAGAAATTCAAGTTGCCCACAAAATGGTTCAATAAAATGGAAAAAAATGAATAAGACCTACATGTTTTGCAATAGGCTAAATATTTTATTGCATGGTCATAAAATTGAAGTGTGATTATTAAAAATTATATTTACAAAGAAAATTTTAATGACATGAGAAAACACTACACCTAATGAACAAAGTACATCCAGTAGGATCTCAAGTATTTTAAAACTATATATGAAAAGAAAAAAACAGAAAAATATGAACATGACAACAGCAGTCATCTTAGGGTTGTGAAATATGGATGATTCTTGATAATTTATATTTTTTTGTAAAAAAAATTTTTTCAAAAAGGCATATATGCATTTCGTAATAATAAAAAATAAAAACTGCCTGAAAAGTTCTACTTTTAAATGTCATATCAAGGATTTAATTTTAACTAATAATCTGAATCTCCTTCAGAAATTTTTAGGATATGTCAGAGTTGGCTAGGAGACAGTTCTACTCATTTCCTGCAATTAATTTAATCCTTCAATTAATTTAAGGATCAGATGCTCAGACAGGCTTGCTCTCTCTGGAAGAAAATATCAGCTTTCTGACTTCCGAACTTTTTGCAAGTCAAGGTGATTTCTGCTTTATGTATTTCTGTGATGAGGGTATCTATTTAGGGCAATATAAACTCTTTAGAATTTTACCAAACTGTATGCTCAATTAGTGATATTATATGTCGAATAAAACTTTCATTGCACAATATTTTGGGTTTTTCCTTAAATATAAATGGACTTTTTCTCTGGGCTTTCCTGTTAAATATTCATTATTTATAGAAGTATTCATTTACAGTTCATCTAGTCCCAAATGTAAAATATTTTAAAAAATCAAATAGATTAAAAAACAGACAGTAAATATATAAAAGACAAAACAAAAAAGGAGTAGGGACATTTGAGATAAGATTCTTGCTTTCACTGAGCACTGAATCTAGCTTTGTGTTTCCTGGCAGCTAAGATAAAATGGTGAACCCAGAGGATTATACAGCTCTGCCAGGATGATTAAGAAGCAAGCATTTAAGCTTCTGGCAGGTGGTGGATCATAGACATTTCATAATTGTAGTCTATGATGAATTTAAATCATGTAGTTAATTATAGTCTTTTGATATGAGATATGAAACACAGTTCATATTTTACTAGAAAACTTAGGAGCTGGGGTGGAAATCTTGCCTGAAGTGAGGATTATTTCCTACTAGATAATGAATAGGATGTAGAAGTGCCTGCAGTAAGTGCTAATGTTTTCCTTAAAAATGAACTATTTTTCAAATACTTATATGAGTTTCCAGGGTCTATATTACATATTTCACATAAAAGATGCCTTTTGCTTGAGAACTTTAAGGGCAACTATTATGAAACACAATCAACCACAAAGATATCTCTGTTGCTCCTGAGAGAATGACTGACTCTGGGAAGAGCCATGCTCCGACACACTAAGATGAACCATCCATCTATCAACAAGCAGCTGTGTGAGTGGACCTATTGGATATATAACTTCAGCAGCTCACTGAAGTGGTGGAAAACATCTGCCAAACAATATTTTTATTTTAGTTTTAGTCCCAACCTGCTCTTTTTGGCAATAATCTAGCTACTTATTAAGTCTGCTCCTTGAGTGACATCATAAAATTGCCATTGGCATCAAGGGCAGTGCTTACATATCTGTATGATAAAGGCAAAGAACATGCATCTAATCCCCCAAACTGCTTCATCAAATCTTTTAAATATAATTTCAAAAGACAGGATGCCAGAATACTATGATTTCATATTTTAAAAATCAAAATTTCACCTATTTAATATTAACTTCTGGCATGAGTTTTGCTGACCTGCACCCCAGTGAAACTAGTGAAAACTATAAAAATGCAACTACTTAAAGCCACTGGAAATGATCCTAAAAATGGACATCAAATAAGAACATTTATAAAAACCTGGTAAGAAAGATGAGTCTGGTTTTCAACCAAGACTGCTTCCTGTTGTCCCCTCCCAGCTTTAGTGAGGTACAGGGTCTACTACAGACAGGTGTAGCCAAGAACACAGAGCTCCCTCTCTCCCTGCAGCACCCAGGTAAAGGGTTTTCTTCCTAGGAGGAGTGGTATGTCAGCTCTCTCATCCTGCTCCTAGGTACCTATTGCTGAAGCTAGATCCAGGGTTAGTGAGGTTGATAGGTGGGAATTGCTTTCCTTCAACCTCTACTTGTGGGTATGATATATTGAGAATACTGGGGGCTTGACCTGATCACTTGTGCCCCAGTTCCTGAAGTGGTGATTCCATGTCAGGAGAGGTAAGATGAAAACCCTAGGCTGTGGTCCCCTTACCCTCCACCAAATGCTCAGCTCATAGGAGAGCGTGTCACTTTGATAGAAGCTTACCACTGTCTACATTCCCAGCTGCAGATACCTGGCTTAGAAGAGAAAAGAGGCAATAAAACAGATAGTACTTAATGTCTTCTCAAAAGGACTGTTTTCAATTCCAAGAGAAGAGGTCAGAAGTTCAAGCTTATGGGTGCTCTCAAGAACAGTACAGGTTGTGATAAAGACAACTGGGAGGAGACTCAAGATTCTGGCTAAACAGCAGGCCTGCTAATTTGGTGGGAATCAGGTAGAAAGACAGATAAAAGGAGCCTTTCTGAGGTTAGAACGAAAATGAAACACTGACCCCAGAAACTTTTCTTTCAAATGAGCCAGATTTTAACTGGATTTCTTTGTAGAGCAATTTATGAACCAGGGCATTAGTAAACAATAGGGCAATCAGCTGGCAGTTAGTGGAGTTTTACAGTTGGGTTCTGTCAAGAAAGAGAGGGACAGGGTCCTGCCCAAACCACTGTCATCCCAGGATAACTGTGAGAATACCTAAAGCTTTTCTTGCTTGAGAACAACATCAGGGGTTGAACACTTGGTGGTGGTGATGGTCGTGTAGGGGGAGGTTTAAATAGACTTCAGTAAAATAATCCAGTCAGTCTCTATAAACAAACAAGAGAACAGCAGCAAGTACTCAGAGTTACAATATATTACTCAAAATGTCCAATTAAAATAAATTACAAGGGATGCAAAGAAACTGGTAAGTATGACATATACATTAAATAAAAGCAGGGAATAGAAACTACCTGTGAGAAAGAACAGATACATTTATCAGAAAAAGACCATAAAGCAGCCATTATAAGCATATTCATAGAACCAAAGAAAACCATGATTAACGCAGTAAAGAAGGAATGGTAACAAATGTTGCATTAACAGAAAATATTAATAAAGACAAAAATTATCTATTTTGAACTGACAGATTATGTAAGCTGAAGAACAGAGAGGTGAAAACAAACAAACAAACAAATAAGCAAAAAAAAAAAAGAGAGAAAAAAACAGCCTCACCAACTGTATAATGGGATTATCAAAGGGAAGAAAAAGGAGAAGAAAAAAGTATTCCAAAAAATAAAGGCTGAAAATATCCCTAATTTATTGAAAAAACAGTAACTTACTCATCCAGGAGCCTCAGTGAACTCTGAGCAGGTTAAAAGCAAAGAAATCCAAAGATATATCATATGGATACCTGAGCAGAGTAATACAACCAGTACAGGTAATTATGTAACTGTAAAAGACAACAGAAGTGTACATTTTCCTCCTTATTTCTAGCTGATTTAAAAAGCTACTATGAAAATAATATGTATATAATGTAATGGGCCTATAATATAAAGAAATATAATGTATTTGCCAATAATAGTACAAAGGAGGTAGGTGTGAGCAAAACTGTATTGGGCTAACAAAACAAAATGCCTACAGATCATAAAGTAATAATTATAACAATTTTTGTTTGTTACATTAATATAATATGTATAACAATAACACCAAAAAAGCATGAAGAGAACAGAACTATATAAGAGTAATTTTTCTATATATTACTTGAATTAAGCTGGTATAAATTAGCAGCTGATTTGGGTAAGTTAAGTGTATACAGTACATCCTAGAGAAACTCAAAATACTCAAAGAAGTAAAAAATCATTAAAGAAATTAAAATGCTACATTAGGAAATATTTGCTTACTGCAAAAGAAAACAGAAAAAGGAGGAATAAAACACATGAAATAGAAAACAAAAAGCACAATGGCAGACATAAGTCAACATCAATAATTAAATGTAAATGGATTAAGGGATTCAATCAAAAGACAGACTGTCAGAAGGGTAAGAAATAATCCAATTATATGTTGTCTACAGGAGACTTAAAGTAAAAGGATAGAAAAAGATACATGTTAATAATAACCATAAGAAAACTAGAGTATTTTTAGTATCAGACAAAGTAGATTTTAAAACAAAAAATTTTTGAGAGATAAAAACATTTCATAATGAAAAAGGGTCAATAATAAAAATAGAAGTTATAAATATATTATTCCCTAATAAATAAGCACCAAAATACCTGAAGCAAACACTGACAGAAATGGAGAAATACACAATTCAATGATAACTGGATACTTCAATAATGAACAGAAAAACAACAAGGAAATAGAAGACGTGGACAAGACTTTAAGACAATCTGACCAAAATAAATCTACAAAACAGTCCATTTGACAAAAAAGCACACAATCTTTTCAAGTGCACAAAGAACATTGTCCAGGCGATAAAACATACTTAAAAACTTAAAAAAAAATACAAAGCAATTTTTCAAACACAATGGAATGAAATTAAAAATCAATAGCAGAAAAAAATGAGACAAATTAAACAACACAATTCTAAATAACCAATAGATCAAAGAGAAAAATCAAAAGAGAAACAAGAAAATACTTTGAGATGAATGAGAATAAAAATACAACAAACTAAAACTTATGGGATGAAGATATAGTAGTGCTTAGAATAAAACTTATAGTTGCAAATGACTATATTAAGAAAAAAGGAAGATCGTAAATCAATAACCTACACTTTCACCTTAAGACATTGGGGGTGGGTAAAGCAAACCAAGCCTAAAAGAAGTAGAGGAAAGTAAATAATAAAGATTACAATGAAAATAAAGTAGAGAAGAGAAAAAGAAGAGAAAAAGTAATTAAAGCCAAAAGCTGGTACACTGAAAAGAGCCACAAAATTGACAAACGTTTTGTTAGGCTGACCAAGAAAAAAAATAAGAAAATTATTCTAAAATTATTAGAATCAGCAATGAAGAGGGGAGATTTTTATTGACTCTTCAGAAATAAAAAGGATAACAAAGGAACACTATGGAGGCAACCAAAATGGCGTAGATGACAGAGGCTCTGTTCATTCCTCTGGCAACCAAATCAAAGTTGTGATGGAAACAAGGATCAGCAGCAAGGAAAAGTCGCCTGGAATCTAGATGAACAAGCCATAAAACTAGGGAGAAATCCAAGAAAGTACCCTGCAACAGCAGAAGGTAAGATGGGACAAGGACGTAGAACTGCGGGTCCGAGCAGCTGAGTGAGATGGAGGCTGTGGCAGTGGCAGAAGTCTCTTAAAGGGGCTGTGTCCGCGAATGGATTTTTGCGGTGATGGACCTGCTCGCTCTGAGCACCAGTGCTGATTAGGCTACAGGGAGACTGTCAGAGTGAGGGCTGAGGGGAGACTCGCTATATACAGAAAAGACGGTGGTGTATACTGTTCCCTGTTGAGCCCTCCCTACTCCCAGTGCTTGGACACAGTGCTACCATTACTGTGAGGTCATCAGACTGAATAATAGAGGTCGCTCTGCTCAGAGGATTCCCTGATACCCCACCTCCCCCAACTCGCAGCCCCACCCAAGCCACATCGAGGCATATCATCAGGGAGTCAGGTGCTCCTTGCTGAGCAGCACATAGACTCACACTGGAGGTAAATGGCCTTGGTTTCTGATGTGGCCTTTTGAGGCAACTATAAGCACAGCATCTGTGGATTGCTTGCTGAATCTTAACAGGTAGCCTGGGAGGGGTAGAGGCTTGGGCTAAGTTTGGCATGTAGCTGAGCCCCTCTCAAAACTGTGCTATTGGTTACCTACTTCACAAATCTATGCTAATAAGACCAGGAGACTTAGGAGCTTTGCTTAGTACACAGAAACAGACACAGAAAGGCAGCCAAATAGGGAAGACAAAGAAGCAGAAACCATATGAGAGAACAGAACAGAGATTCAGATATTATGAAGTAAAGTAATCTAACAGAAGCGGAGTTCAAAACACTGGTTATAAGGATGCTCAATGAATTTTTGGTTAAATTCAGTGAGAACTTCAACAAAGAGATAAAAAATATAAAAGTGTTTCCATTTTTATGGCAATTATAAAAGGGAACCAGTCTGAAATGAAGAACACATTATCTGAGATGAGAAGTATATTAAATGGAATAAATGAAGGAATAAACAAAGTGAATAAAGAAAAGGATCAAATGCCCTATCTAGAGGACGGAAAAGCCAAGGACACTCAATCAGAATGACAAGAGTTAAGATGCCAAGACTATAAAAATAATTTAAGGAGCATATAGGACACTATAAGGGTCCAAATATCTGTCTGGTGTAACTGAAGAAAATCAAGATGCTGAACAACTGTTTGAAGAAATAATGATGGAAAACTTCCCTAACTTGGTGAAGGAAGTGGACATAAAACCCCAGGAAACTCAGAAAATTACAAACATCAGGGATCCAAAGAGGCCCACACCAAGACACATCATAATTAAAATGCCAAAGGTTAAATACAAAGAATAAATATTAAAAGCAGCAAGAGAAAATTGATAGTTACTTATAAGAGAACACCCATAATACTGGCAGCTGATTTCTCAAAAGAAACTATGCAAGACAGAAGGGCTTGGCAAATAATATTCGACAGGATAAAGACCCAGGATCTACAACCAAGAATACTTTATCCAGCAAAGCTATCATTTAGATAAAGAGATTCCAGATAAAAATAAGCTAAAGAAATTTATCACCACCAAGCCAGCATTATAGAAAATGTTGGAGGGACTTCTTTAAGAAGAAAATACATGTATCAAAAATTGGAATAAAGAATGGTAACAACTACATTCCTATCAATAAGTACTTTAAGTGGAAAAGAATTAAGTGCTCCAACTAAAAGAGTGGATGAATGGAAAGGAAAATAAGACCTCTCCTCTACATGTTGCCTGTAAGAGACTCACTTCAGATTAAGACACATAGACTAAAAAGAAGGAGAAGGAAAAAGATATTGCTTTGATAGACCTAGAAAGTATTTAAGTTAGAGAAGACACTATATGATTTCACTTATATGCAGAATCTAAGGAATAAAAAGAAGAAATTAATAAAAAATAGACTCACAAATATAGTGAATGACTTGGTGACGGACAGAGGGGAGGGGAGTTTTGGGAGCTGGGAAAATGGGTTGAGGGGTTAAACAAGTACAAATTAGTAGCTGATGGATGGATACGGGGATGGGGAGCACAGCATAGGGAATACAATTAGGTGGAGGGTCAGGGACGGAAGGGAGCAATTGGGGGATTATCTTATAAACTATACAGATGTCTAACCAATGTACTGTATACTTGAAACTAAAATTAAAAAAAAATAATTAAGAAAAAGCAACACTATGAAAACCACATACCAAAAAATTAGATCAAATTCCTAGAAATATACAAGCTACCAAAATGAACTGATCCTATAACAAATGCAGAGATTAAAGTACTAATCAGAAACAACTTACACAAACACACATACAAAAGCCCTGGCATAAAGAGTATTACTACTGAATTCTATTGAACATTTAAAGAACAATTCTTCATAAACTCTTCCAGTGGGTAGAGAACACTTCCCAACTCATTTTATGAGGCTAGAATTACAGAGTATAGTACTAACACAAGAAAACAACAGACCAATATTTCTTATGAATACAAGTGTAAAAATCCTTAACAAAATATTAGCAAAATGAATCCAGCAATATATAAAAAGAATTATATAGCAAGACCAAGTAGCATTTATCTCAGGAATGCCAGGGTTGTTTAATATCTGAAAATCAATTAAAGTACTAGATATCAATAGAAAAAAAAATCACATGATCATCTCTATAGGTACAGAAAATATACTTAAAATCTAACACGCTTCCATGATAAAAATATTGAACAAACAACAGAAGGAAATTTCTTCAACCTGATACAAAATATCTATGAAAAATCTATAGCTAACATCATACTTAAAGTGAAAAACTAGAAGCTCCCCTCTAAAATCATGAACAAGGCAAAAATGTCTATTCTTACTACTTTTATTGAACATTGTATTGAGGTTCTAGTCAGATCAATTGGGCAAGAAAATGAAAAAAGATATCCAAATTGAAAAAATAAAGAAATAAAACTATCCCTTCACAAATAACACTATCTCTTCACAAATAATATGATCATGTATATGGAAAATCTCATGAAATCCATTAAAAAAGTATTATAATTAGTAAATGAGTTCAACGAGGTTACAGTATACAAGATCAATGTACAAAAATAAATTGCATTTCTATACACTTTCAATAAACAATCAAAATAAAATTAAAACAACTCTATGTATACTGTCAAAAAGAATAAAATATCTAGAAATGAATTTAATAAAAGAAGTGTAAAATTAACTTTGAAAACTATAGAAACATTGTTGAAAGAAACTAAAGATCTAAATAACTGGAAAACATCCCATATTCATGGAACAGAAGACAACATAGTTAAGATGCCAATACTCCAAATTAACCTACAGATTCAAAGCAATACTCATTGAATCCCAGCTGACTTCCCTGTAGAAAATGACAAGTGGATCGTACAACTCATATGTAATTGCAAGGGACCCGGAAGAGCCAAAACAGTCTTGATAAAGAACAAAAAAGACTTGCACATCTCAATTTCAATATAGTGTGGCACTGGCACAGGATAGACATAATAAAATAGAATTGACAGTCCAGGAATAAATCCAGACATCTACGATCATCTGATTTTCAATAAGGGGGTGTCTTTTTAACAAATGTTCTGGGATAGCCATGTGCAAGAGAATGAAGTTGAATACTTGTCTCATACCATAAAGAAAATTAACTAAAAATGGATCAAAAATTTAAATGTCAGAACTAAAACTATAAATTTTTTAGAAGAAAATATAGACATAAAGAGAAAGATAAAAATTACAAGATATTTATGATCTTGGATTTGATAATAAATTCTTTGATATGACACCAAAAGCACAAGCAACCAAAAAAATATCTGTAAACTGGACTTCAAAGTTAAAAATCCTTATATTTGAAATGACTGCATCAATAAAGTAAAAAGAAAACCCACAAAATGGGAGAAAATATTTGCAAGTCATCTGCTAAGGGACTTGTATCAAAATATATGAAGAATTCTTAGAATTCAATAACAAAAATACACGTAAGCAATTAATTGGGTAAAGGTCTGGAACAGATGTTTCTTCAAAGATGTTATATAAATGACTAATAAGCACATGAAAAGTTCATCAATATCATTAGTTGTCAGAGAAATCAAAATCACAATGAGAAACCATTTTATACCCACTGGAATTGCTCTAATAAAAAAGTCAGATCATTAAAAGTGTTGTCAAGGATGTAGAGAAATTGAATGACTCATAACACTGCTTACAAAAATGTAGTATGGCGCAGCTGCTTTGAAAATCAGTCTGGCAGTTTCTTAAATGATTAAAACAGAGTTACCATATAACCCAGAGATTCCACTCCTAGGTATACACCTAAGAGAAATGAAAATGTATGTTCATATAAAAACTTACAAATTAATGTTTATAGCAGTACTATTCTTAACAGTCAAAAGGTGGAAACAACCCAAATGTCCATTAACTAACAGATGGATAAACACAATGTGGTATATCCATACAATGTAATATGATTTAGTTTTTATAATAAGAAACAAACTACTGATGTGTACTACCACATGGATGAAACTTAAAAACATGCTGAGTGAAAGCAACCAGTTGCAAGACTGACTACATATCATTCCATTAATAAGAAATGTCTGTTACGGGGAAATCTATAGAGACAGAAAGTTAGATTTGTGGCTGGGAGATGGTGGTGGTGGAGGGGTCGGAGGGTGATAGAGGAAGAGTACAGAGTTTTTTCCCTTTTTTCTTCATCAGTATGTTCACATTAAAAAAATTTAGTTGTGGTGAACTACATATAATTTGCCATTGTAAATATTTCTAAATGTGCAGTTCAGTGCCATCAGATACATTCACACTGTTGTGTAGTCATTACCACCATCCATCTCCAGAATTCTTTTCATCTTGCAAAACTGAAATTGAACCCATCAAACAGTAACTCCTCATTCTTCTTTTCCCCAACTCCTGGCAACCACCATCCTACTTTGTTTCCATGAATGTGGCTTCTTTAGGTACCTCACATAAGTAGACTCATATAATATTTGTCCTTTTGTGACTGACTGGCTTATTTTATAAAGCATAATGTCTTCAAGGTTCATTCACATTGTAGCATGTGTCAAAATTTTGTTCCTTTTTTAAAGCTGAGTAATATTCGATTGTATGTCTACACCACATTTCTTTTATTTATCTGTTGATGAAAATTTGGTTTGCTTTCACCTCAGGGTTTTTGAGGTGATGAAAATATTCTAAAATTGACTGTGGAGATGGTTACACATCCATGAATATACCAAAAACTATTAAACTGTATACTCTAAGTGGGTAAACTGTTTGGTATGTGAATTTTATCTCAACAATGCCATTGACAAATAAATAAGGAAATGGCAGAATGGACAAAAATGGTGTATAAAATGTATTCACAAAGAAGTCATATTATATGAAACTGCCCACAAAAAGGTCAGTGATTTAGGAAAAAGTATGGGAAATTCTACATAAAAATGTTATTGCCATCATGCTTCTCTTTTCTTTACGGTTTTGAAAATATAATTGCTATTTCAAATTATTTTTTTTTTGATGGGAGAAAAGGACCCTGTGTATTCTTCTCAAGCAAGAATTAATTCATTTGAAATGCAAGTCCCACACCTGCTACACCTTTCTTTCAGTGGCTATTAAAGTTGATGTCTTTGAAAATTTAGGGACAACTGGCAAGGTATGCTAGGAAGTCATTTGGTTTTCTGCCTTTTTAAATCATCTGATGTCTTATTGCCAATGATAGTTAAACAAGCTTCTTGAACTTAATAACATTACTTTGTAGACATGTGCTGTGTTCCCTAAAGATGTTTTAAGTAATCAATATTATCCATTTAGGGACCAGAAATTTGAATATCACGCACTTAATTCTTCTGTTTTAAAGAGACTGTAACAGTTAACATAGAACAAACACTTTGAAACTCATTGGTTCCAATGTCAGATTTGCCATCTGCGACAAACAAATTTCACTATAATTTAAGCCAAACTTAATCAGGAGCAGAAAAAAAAAATTGGAAGCTTAAACTATTCAAAGGTTATTCCATATTTCTTTTCGACCATTTTTGTTGAATTGTTCTATTAGTAGCAGCACCATTAAAAATTGTTTTGCAGCAATTTTAACTGGGGGAAGGATTATATTTGTGGTAAATTTTTAGAGGCAGAATTGCAGAATAAAAAGTACAGCAGTTCTGTGTTTTGTTAAATATTGTCAGACTGATTTTCAGAAACATGAGCTTCATATGCCTAAGCAACCTGCAATGTTCATCTCTATGCATAGTACTGTTAACTAGGTGTCTTATTCTCTCTCTTTTTTTTTTTTTTTTGGTTAAAAGTGTCTTAATTCTCATTCTTAGATTACTGGTGAGAGTGAATATTTTTGCATGTCATAATTTACTATTAGTTTTCACTGAGTAAACTATTCCTCTCCATGACTTGTTTCTCTGTAGTCTCACTGTAGAAGTGATAAAAATATTTTATGTAAGTTTTATCAGACACATTTGTCACATTTCCCCATATCTTGATGCTTTCTTTTTGAAATTTGTTTTAAAGTAATTGTACTGAATCTTTACACTAAAAAAAAAAACAAAACAAAACTTTAAAACATTTATCTACTCTTTGATAACGCACTTCATATCTGGAACCCTACATCGGTAAGAAAAGCAAAGCAATCAGAACAAAATTTTCGTAAACCCCTCGCCATACCTATCCACCTACTAATATATGTGCCTGTGTACTCTACTTTTCCTCTATTTACCACACACGCAACCTCGGTACTCTTTATTTCAGGTTAACCCACTTCCATTTGAGTTTTGGCTCTCACTCTCCTTGAGGACTTCACAACTCACCCCTCTCTCCTGTACCAGCAAATCTCTTTCTACTCTTTCCCTTCAGGATACAAACACTTCTTTCAACTAAGAAAAGGATGCTGTCTCGAAACCTCCTCCCACAAGCAACATCAATTCAATGCTCCTCTTTATGAAATCAATCTTCTCAAGTTATTCCTATTCACTGCCTCCAATTCCTCACCTCCCATTCTCTTGGCTTTTATCTCCTAAAATCTTCCCCCATAGTTACTTTTTTTGGGGTTTAAACACACACACACACACACACACACACACACACACACACACACACACACAAATAGGAATGCCCAGAAATCACTATACTCTCTAAAAAATTATAAAACGATGAACTGTGAAACCCATTTGAATTAAGATACAGAACATCACTAGTATCTTAGAATTTTCCATACCTTCCCTAGCCATGTGCTTCTAGCTGTTGCAGAGGAGGTGCTCTAATGATACACTATAATATATTTATCCATTCTATTCCATGCTATTTGGGTTGCTGCCAGTATTGGGGTAAACACTGCTGCTACAAACATTCAAGTACAGGTGTCTGGTACACATCTGCGAAGATTTTTAAGACAGAGGGCTGGCAAACTTTTTCTACAAAGGGTCAGCCCGTGTACATGTTGATATTCCACAGGATATATACATATATGGTGTCTGTTGCATAGTCTTTTTTTTTCAATTATCCTTTAAAAATTTTTAAAGCATTCTTAGCTTGTGCACCATATTTAGTTTGTGGGCCACTGCCAACTTCTATTTTAAGATATAAACCTAGTAGCATGAGGTGTTTAGTTTCAATGTTTTGTTTTCTTCATAGTTTTTACACATATTTTGTTGAAATTGTTTTTAGGCATTTACTTTTAATGTTTAATGTTTAAAAATTTTTCATTTTCAAAATGATTCTATAACAGGTTTTAAAATCAATTAGCATTAGTCAATCTTTATTTCTGTTAAATGCCCTGTGGTATATTTTCCTTTAAAAATACTGATTTTTAAAGATTTGTTGGTTTTACAGCTATTCTCTTCACTTTAAATAAAACTAGTCTTTGGTACAGAAAGACCAAGATTACTTTTACATGCTTCACTGAGGTATAAATGATGGCAAATAAAATGGCGTAAGCATATAATTTTATAAGTTTTGACATACATATACACCATGAAACCACCACCAATCCCCAAAGTTGCCTTATGCTCCTTTGTAACTCCTTCCCTCCTTTCTTTATCAACTCCACCCCAAATGTTTTCCCCAATCCCCAAGAAACACTTATCTGCTTTCTGTCACTTAAGAGATTAAGTTACATTTTCTAGAATTTTATATAAATGAAATTGTGTATCGTTGGCCTTTCTTTACTCTGGATAATTGTGAGATTCATCCAAGTTGTATGTCTCAACAGTTAAATCTTTTTACTGCTAAATAATATGGCATTGATGAATACACCACAGTTTATCCATTCAGTTGTTGCTGAACATTTGCGTTGGTGCCAGTTTTCATTTTTCTTAGTTAAACATCTAGAAGTGGAGTGGTTGGATCATATGGTTGGTGTAAGTTTACTTTTTTCTATCTGGTATAATTTTCTTTCTATGTGAAAGCCTTTAACATTTCTTGAGTCCAGGTTAGCTGGGTGATTAATTTTGTTTTTGTATGTTTAAAATTATCTTTATTTCACTTTAGTTTCTGAAAAATATTTTTACAGGTATAGAATTCTATGTTCTTTGTTTCCAACTTCAAAAAAAGATGCTGTAATACCATTTTCTGGTTTGTATTTTTCCTAACAAGAAGGCAGACGCCATTCTTATCTTTATTCCTCTAAAATATGTCATTTTCCACAGGATGCCTTTATAATTTTCTCTTGATAACTTTTTTTGGGAAGTTTCCTTCGTGTTTCTTTCGCTTGGAGTTTGTTGAACTTTCTGGATCTATGGGTTTATAATGTTCATAAATCCTGAAAAACTTCAGCCATTACTTATTACAAATACTTTTTGTTCTCTCCTTTCCTCTCTTTTGATGGTGCCAATGCACATGTACTAGGCCCGTTGAGGCACAATGATGCTCTATTCATTTTTATCAAACCCGTTTCTCTCTGAATTTTATATAATGGTACTGTTTCAGTTTCAATTGACTGATTTTTATCATTTGTGACCTTCGTTTCCTACTTCTTTGCATACTTTATAATTTTTTACTGGATGGTGGGCATTGTGAATTTAATATTGTTGAGTGCTGGATATTCAAGTATTTTTAAACAATATTTTTGAGCTTTTTCCTGGACCAATTAAGTTACCTGGAAATAATTTAATCCTTTTGGGTCATGCTTTTTACAGACAGGGCCAAAGAGGCCTCTATTCTAAGGTAAATTTCCCCTACCACTGAGACAATATCCTTTGACGTCTTCTACTCGATGCCTCATGCATTATAAAGTTATGACACTCTGGCTAATAGGAACATAAACTATTCCTGTCCTTGTGTGAGCCCTAGGGATTGTCCTGCCTATTCCTTCTGAGTGATTCTTTTCCTGGCTATGTGTAGTTTTGGCATACATGCAGTGATCAGCAATCAATTGAGACTCAAAAGGACCTATCTGCAGATCACCAAAGCTCTCTGTGTAGCTCTCTCCTCTTCAGTTCTCTGGGCAAACTCTAGCCACCTTGGCTTCCTCTTATTCCTACCTCTAATGCCTTAACTTAGGGAGAGAGGCTCTGCTTGGGTTCCTCCTCCCTGAGCTATGGCTAGGTATTATCTCTAGGTAGGAGGCTGGGGAAATCATAAGACTCATTTTGTTTTCCAGGGATTACAGTTCTTTGCTGCCTAATGAAAACTGCTATTTCATGTTTGTTTGTTTTAAAGTTACGGTAAGAGGATAAATCCGGTCTCTATTGCTTCATCTTGGCTGGACATAAAATACAAGAGGATGTAGATTATTAAGATCCTTTC
The DNA here is from genome assembly GCA_004027375.1 of Macroglossus sobrinus. Lineage (NCBI taxonomy): Eukaryota > Metazoa > Chordata > Mammalia > Chiroptera > Pteropodidae > Macroglossus > Macroglossus sobrinus. Next base: position 284,346 of record PVKZ01000072.1, read on the forward strand.
ATCAACATGTCTCATATTGTCCCCAACACCAGTAAGTAAAATACAGAAGTCAGCACACTCCCAAGCCACAGAAATTATTCACAATAAATATACAGAATATGTAACAAGGGTACTTCCAAGACAAACTTCTTTTGCTCCCTAAACTTCACCTATCTCAGAGGATTGCTCATTATCTAGGTTACCTAGGGCCTGGAAAAATATCAAATAAAATGGTAAGCCACCCAAAATCTTGGGCTGTGAATAAAGTCACAGTGCATTTCAAGAAACAATTTAAAAAAGGTTAAAATTTACTTACGGAAGAAAGCTGTAAATTAATTCAAAAGCAAGGTAGATGAAAAGATTTAATCTCTTCCTTATGTTTTAAAAATATATATTTTATTATCTGAATAACTCATTTATATAAATTCTTTCCTTTCTATCTTTCAAAAAAAGTACTATTTATTTTGAATAAATATTCTTGACCCTTTTTCCAGAAGACTTCATTAACTGTCTAAACTTGTCATTTCCTTCTTAGAGTTCTTTAATCTACCACATACTACTTGAGGGTTACAAATGACTTTTCTTGTTACATTCAATGTTCCTGCCCTTCATCCTCTCCAGCAACATCTGACTGTTAATCTTTAAAATCCCCTTGTATATTGCCTTCCATATCCCTTTTTCCCTATGCTGTCAATCTTTATTTCAGACCATTTCCTCTTGGTCTCTTTTTTTGCTGTCTATTAAACACATAGTATAGGGGTCTGCAAACTCTGACCGCTCGGACAATTATGGCCTAGTGTCTGATTTTGAATGGCCCACAAGCTAAGAATGGTTTTTACAGATAAACATTTGCAATCAATTTAATGACAGAGAACACTAACTTTGAATCCCAATTAAATGAAATGTTATTCCCACCTAAAGTAAGTCCATTCATTAGTAGACCTGTATTAAAAAAAATTATGCTCAATTATTAAATTTTAAATTTTGTTAATAAAAATATCTGAAAATTTATTTTCTCTCTTGTTTATAAAAATACCTAAAACAGTATCTACAGTTTCAGATCTTGGCCTATAAAGTCTAAAATATTTCCTGTCTGGCCTGTTATAGAAAAGTTTGCTGAACCTAGATCTACTAGGTATTTTAAAGTAAACAATACCCAAATTACAATCACATTAATCTCCAACCCCAAGGCTCTACTGTTGTTAGTGGGACATTCTCCATCAAGATATCTCACATTTTTCTTTAATCCTCATTTATAATATCACCAAATGTTCATTTCTTCTTTCAAAGTGCCTCTCAGATGTATCCTTTTTCTACTGCCACCACCACAGAACAAGATCCTGTTATCTGATGCATACATTATGACATCCTTCTGCCTGTGGTCTCTGCCCAATAAAAATCCATCTCAGTAACTGCTACTTAATTCATTTTTTTAAAGATAAACTTTATCACAGCAATTTCAAGCTTTAGAAAACACAATTATTTGCTATTATTAAGACTATAAGATACAAATTCCTTAGCCTGACCTCTTATTCAAACTGATTTCTACCTATTCCAACCTAAAAGAAAAAATACAGATATGCTGTACAAAGATGTTCAGGAATAATGTTTAATGAAACAAACAAACATGCTGTAGAATAAAATATTCATAAAAAAATAATTCTACACGTGCAGAAAAATACAGTGACACAAATAAAAACATACTTAACTTCTCTACCTCAAAAAGAAAAACACCAAACTACAACTTTTTGACACATATACTTAAAAGTAATAAAAGTGTTTGAAAGATACACACCAAACTCTAAACAGTGATTATTTTGGTAGCAGTAACTGCTTTGCACTAAGGGTAATGGGTAAGCCTGAACTTTAATATTTTATTCTATGTATTTTATTTGGTTTAATTTTTAAACCAGAGCTTATGAATAATACAATTAAAATATAGAAAATACAAGGTTTAAAACACGAGTCACATATATGTACACTGAAAAATGAGTTGAGTGAAGTGCACCAAAATTTAACAATGAGTATCTCTGGGTGGTGAGATTGCAACTGATTTACCTTTTCACACTTTTTACATTTTGAAATTTTCTTCTATTTTCAAATTTTCTACAATGACTACATCGTATGTATAATCATAAAGACCCAAGCAAGTTAAACAGTCAAAAGACTTTTAATAGACAAAATACAAATGCAGAAAATTTTGGGGGTATTTTTCAACACTAGAAACTCATTGAGAGAGACTGAGAAAGAGCCGCAAGTATGACCAGTTTACTTAGGCATAAAATGAAGAGCTTTTTGCATGAAATATTACTTCCCCATCCCGATTCTTTAAAGGTATTTACTTCAATATAACTTCAATCTAAAATATCACTATTATCACTCATGTTTAGAGGGTTCATAAAAAATGAAATAGCTATAGCATCCTCTCCCCTTCTCATTTAACAATGTTTTTGTCAGTAAAACTTAATTTACTAATTAATTTTGCTGATAAATACATGCCTACAAAAATAGTAAAAAGCTGTTATACTCAATGAACAAAAAAAAGAATGTTCGAAAAGCAATGTTTTAGCACCAAAAGTAACTTTAAAAAAATGAATTTATTTAAATTAGTTTCAAGTCAAAAATAACTTTCTTATTGTATTTTATTTCTCTAGGCTAGGTGTTAACAACTTCTTTTGTATTAATACCAGAAGTGAAACTTCACTAAAAGGTATGGTTCAGATTAAGATCTTGTTATCAACAATTATTTCAAAGGATGGCTGAGGCAAACAAAAAACTGAAAATGTATGCTTATTTTTTTCAATAAATGCTGTAAATGTAAAAAAAAAATTAAATGTAAAAATAGAAGTTTAAGAGAAATAAAGTGAATCCATAACAGGTTCAAAAAGTAGGACAAAAGGCACACTAGAAGAATACTAGGATACAAAAATGAGGAAAAACAGACCATGGGGAGAAAAAAGGGAAAGACTTAAAAGCAGATTTTCTTCTTCATTATTTCATAACGATTCTTTGAAGTGTGTTTTTAGAGAGTTCTAATATATAAAGGTTATAGTCTCTAAGTTTTTCTCTCTATGCTGGTCCTTTGAGATGACAGATCAAAGACAAAGGTATATTCTCCTTTTGAATTTCAAAATAAAAATGGAAAAATGTGTAAAATAGAAAAAGAATCACCAAAATGAGGATTTTGAAGATATTCTCCAACTAGCTTGCTGCTTTTGAAGACTCTGTAGGAATGAAATTAATTTTCTCTCCATATCGAAGACTGAGTAGATATCCCAAGATTAACTGCAAGCCTAGTTTCTCTGACATATATGGCTAGCTGAAAGTGGTAAGATGCTCGACTTGTATCAAGCTATGCTAAGTCTTCATAACACACATAAAAACACAATAAACTCAATCTAAAAAAAAGGTCACCAATAACTGAAAGGTTGGCCTGAAAGTAAAAATTCAAATTCCACTTTTTTGCATAAGGAACCTCCATAAGAATGTGAGGCTGCTAAGCAACCCAAGCTAAGACAGACTTTTTTTTTTTCCAAAATAAAAGTCTTATGTAGTGTTCTATAGAAATATCATTTCTTCTTATCACCTCATAACATGAATGAAGGCTGTTACAAGACTGTTTGAATCAGGCCCATATAACTCTAAAACTTAAGATATACTTTCCATCTAATAAACTGGTATTTATTATCCTTGGTATGGAGTAATTACAGTTTTATCTTGAGACACTGGGTCTTGGGTGAAAATTTACTAACAAACAATGAAACACATTATGACTTTCTTGCAAATGTGTAAAATATTACTGTGTTATATAGCTACTTGTGCACAGCTAAAGTCTGTGAATGAAAATAAGACTAGAGGGCTGGTTGGTGTAGGTCAGTTGTCTTAACTCTTATTGCACGAAGAAACAACTGAAGGGCTTTAAAAAAAATACTGATGGTTCAGGCTTTTCATATCAAGCCCAGACTGATAAAATGAGATTATAGAGGGCTGGGGTTATGACTGGAAGAGTGCTATAGGTGACTCTAACATGCCGTCAAGATTAGGCATCGCTTAATATTACTAAGGTAGCTTCCTAGAAATGAGAAAGAAGAATTCAGGCCTTCAGGTTAAATTCGACGGTTAACCTTTTCTGTTTCATACTCATTACATGTAAAATAACAATAAACACATGTTCTTGTCTTTTTCAGAAGGACACTGTGAAAGACAAAGTTCTAGATATGTAAAAACTTTGGGCAAGAAAAAATTTTGGAAGAAAGGTTTTATTTCCATTTGTCAGCTTTCTGTAATAAAAACACTGTTTTAGTAGGAATGATACTGAAGGTGAAGACTCGGCAGACAGAGGTCAAACAATAATGCTAATGTTATATAATATTTGGTTAGCAAAATGTTTAGTATCTAGACATACTTTGTTCCCTAATACTCTCAAATTATCCCTACCTGACATTTTGCATGACTTTCTAATTGTTTCATATGCATAAGTTTAGTTTTTCATAAAAACTGTAGCTCCCTAAGGACAAGGACTATGTCCTCTCTTCCATATTTGAATATTTTTAACATGTAAATTCTTGCTGCAGTGAATCTTTGGCATCAGAGAGAAAAGCAAACATTTTAGTCCTCTGCCAAGCAAAGGCTACAAATCTGTCAAATTTTATATTTTTTACTTGAACATCATGCTTTAGTAAGATTTAGTGGGCTTTTAACAGTGGAAATTACTAAAATGCTGAAACAATATGAATTCGTATTGTTAATGGCCTCTGCCTATCTTTATGGTGTCTAACACAGTATTAGACAAGAAAATTCAGTCGATTCTCATTATTCATAACAGTTATGTTCCATAAAGTCAAGTGAACATTGAATTAGCAAATACTGAGTCATCATTGCTACGGGAAATACTGAGAGCCTTCGCTCACAATATTTTGGTCAACTGATCATACCCAAACACATATTTACTCTGTAAGACACATCACAGCCTTCCTGTGCTGAGGAACACTAGGCAGAACTTCAATACTATGCTTGGGGGCGATTTAAAGCAGTAAAACCAACAAATAAGAGCATGAAAATGAAAAAAGCTGTAGTACTAAATAGACTATGAAAAAGATACTTGCTTGTAGAATGAGAGCTGAAATAAGGGGCGAAGTGTCAACTTGTTTGACATCAACTGAGAATGTGCACGTCAGGTGTCTAAAATGTTCACTGTTTTGTGCATGCCTGTGAATGACTGAGAAAGCACTGCAAATGCCTATTTTGGGATTACAAATAAATTTTAGTGAATAGGCAAACTTGTAAATACAAATCCATAATGAGAATAAACTGTACATATTTTTCATTCTCATCTTTATAACACCCAAAAGAAAAATATTTGCTGCTTTAAGGAGAAGCTAATGATGTTCTATAGTTTCTTCCAGGTTTCTTATTTGTTTTTCAATAAGTGTCTAGCCATAATAATCTGGAACAGAGCAGGAAAGCACTAAAGGCACAAGAACTATTAAAACAGATGTCACAAATTCCTCAAAGACACCATGACCTTTTTTCATAGTAGAGTTCTTCAGTATCTGACTCACAGCCTTTCTTTTAAAAACTTAGTTCTAGTAACTCCACTGCAGATTTAAAGCAGCTAAACTGACAATAACTGATAGCAAGGAAAGAGACTACATAAGTTTAGAAAGTACAGTCAATCCTCAACATACAGTGGTTCGAATTATGATTTTTTGACTTAATGATAGTGTAAAAGACATAAACATTCAGTAAAAACTGTACTTTGAATTTTGATCATTTTCCAGGCTAGTGATATGCTGTACAATATGCTCTTGTGAAGCTGGGCAGCAGCAGCCAGCTGTAGCGTCCAGTCAGGCACGTGAACCAGAGGGTAAACAATCAATACTCTACACTATATTCACTGTGTGAGATGATTTTGCCAAACTGCAAGCTAACATAAGTGTTTAACTAGGTTAGGCTAAGCTAAAATGTTTGGAAGGTTAGGTGTATTACATGCATTTTCGACCTACGATATTTTCAATTTAGGATGGGTTTTATCAGGATGTAACCTCATTGTAAGTCGAAGAGCATGTGTAAATAAAAAGACCCCAACATGCTTCAAAATACTGGGGGGACACAATATAATCACTAATAGTTAAGATTATAGCTCTGAATCAGCAATAAATAGTTTCACTACTTTCGTGTACTAAGAACATAGGCAAGTATATGTTTTAGAATATGTAATTTCCATACACAAAGTCCTAGACACATAACCTTATACACTATTCCTTAAGGTATTATTTGTATTTCACAATGAGAAAACCAAGGTGCAAAAAGACCAACTTGCCTAAAGTCACACAAGCTGAAGTTAGGTTTTATTTGATTCCAAAGCCTGTCTTCTTCTTAACCTCATCATGCTACCTGAAAACTCATGTTTAATGGCACAAAACACAGTTATCTAAAAAGTAGCTAATTTAGACTATCTCATACTTTGATATATTAGTGAGATTCCATGATGAGGAGACTCAAGGAATATGGCATACATCTGGACTTCTGAGAAAATGATAGAATTATCAATAATCAGGCATGCATTTATAAGTACAGTGTGGTAAAACAAACAAACAAACAAACATAAACTGGGAGAAAAAACTACTATATCAGTTGAAATACTAAATTGGACTGAACTAAATTCTCTCACCATATATAAATATCGTAACCATATTCACAAAGATATACAACTACATAAAAAACAAAACCAAGCTGTAGACTAATTTATATGTAAAATTATTTATAAACTTCACTTCATGTGTCTGTGCTAATCAATCTTGCTCATATTTCCATACCCATATCTATGCTACTCTATGATTAAGTGCAAGGAAAAAAAGGAAAAAGGATACATTCAAGGATAGAAACATGGGTTATCCAGCTTGTGTGTGTGGGGGAAATGATCAAAAAGGAAGGAATGGGAAGAGAGGAGGAAGTCATAACAACAAAAAACTACCTGATGTGATCCTATTTATGTGAAATTGTTTGGAAGAAAAGAGAAAAACAACAAAAAACTCCAACCAGAATGTTTTAGACTAATATTTACTCATCTAGTATTCATAATATATTACTAGGGGAAAATGCAAGATAATGTCTGTTTCATTAGAACCTCCAACCAATTCCAGTATATGTGTATTTATATGTGCATATGTTTGTATAGGCATGAGGCTAATACAAACAGAATGTATACCAGCTTGTGAGCCCTGGTGACCCAGAGGTGGGGCAGAGTGGGAAACGACAATTAGCTTCCCTTGTATACATCTTTGTACTGATTGCTTTACTTGTATCCCAACAAGCACAATTTATTTTGTAATAAAGTAAATCTAGTGAAAAATTTTAAAAGTATATAGAGGTTACAAAAACAAAATAATAATATGATAATAATATAGTACATAAATGAGAATTAATTACATATACATACAAACACATATGTGCAAGCTGGCCTTTGTCATTAAAGAAGTGTGTTCATTCAGTCTGCATTTACCAAGCTTCTCCTCTGGGCCAGGCCTGTTCTAGGTGTATGAGTATTCAGACAAACCTCTGCTATGCATGTAAATATATCAAAATATGTAAGATAAAATATAAGGTATACAAGCTAGCAACTCTAGTTTTATGAAGGGATGGTCTGCTATATACGAGCACTTAGATGGTAATTCAATGATCTGAATAATAATAAATGACAATAACTAATCTTTAAGTTGGAAATCTGAAAAAATTATAGCCATTTGTTTATTAAATACTGCCCAGAATAAAATCTTCTGTAAAGAACACTGTTACATTTTGAAAAAAGTCATTAGTTAACAAATATTCTTCACCCACTAGGTGAAATCAATTCTGTATGTGACCTGACTTCTTACCAAATTACTAGCATAAAAGGTATAGGATACAAGTCTGACAGGATACACGTTCCTGCTTTACATGCAACACATTTTATTTCTCACACTGGTAATCTGATCGATGCCAGTTTGTTACATGGTAACCAATTACTACTCTCAACTACAGCTAGCTTATTTCAAATTTGTGTGCCTCATCTAGGTCACAGTCCTAAACCACGAGTAATTTCAAAGACTTTTCATCAAGATTCAAGTTAGAGGTTGATGGACAATCTCACTTTTAATTGCTATGCTTCCGAGCTATTCCTTAGGCCAAAGTTAGAAGTCCAAATTTTTATTTTCCTTGCAAAAGCAGGCCCAGAGACTAAAGGTATGTATGGTTCATTCCAAAATGTAGTCATCAGCATCTACCCGACAATTTTTGAATTCTGCTATTACACTTAAAATAAGACTGAAAGTAGAGGGGATATAAAATTGTGCTCTGTCACCTCTACACACACGCCCAGGGCCAGCTCTCTAAGAAGTCAAGTAGTCAAGATTTCTTTTTTGTTTCAGAGGATTGATAAATATAACACACACAGGAATGTTTTAAGCCATTTTATATAGAATTTGACAGGCTTCATCTCCTTCCTTCATGAAAGCCTTTCCACCTGGCAAGTAGGCCTATGTAAGTAACTTATAAAACAGGTCTTTTGGTCTCAAATGAGTCACCATATTAAGTAATACCTATTTCTCTCAGGCTCTACCCTACACAAGGATGATTACTGTGGTAATTTTCTTTTAGGTAAATGAAAAGTTACACTTTGGCTTAAAAATCAAGTAATTCAGCACTTTTCACATCTATTTCACTTGCTTTAGCACAGAATTCTGCCTCTAGTTGACAATTCAGAACCTGAACTGGCCTTATGAACCCAAAACTTAGAAAAAGAGGCTCAGATTGAGAGTACAGAACTTAAACTCACACAACAAACGGGAAATTTAATGCAGTATATATTTCTATTTTCCCTGTATAGCAGCTCTACCTCAAAAGAGCTAAGACTCATTACAACACCAAACTCAAAAGCTGCCTGCGAGATCCATGACCAACCTTCTGTTTAAAGAGCCTAAGCTTCTTCTTCAATCTGTGGCAGCCACAGAGTCATGTGAGCTCCTTTGGTGTGTGCGTGTGGCCCCAACATTAAAATCACTGTCAAGTGCCCATTGCCCAAGCAGATTCACTGAAGCAAATATGTCGACCCCCTCTTTACCCCTAAATTTTATTTGTAACCATAACTGGGTGACAACCTTTTATCAGCGATTGTAACTAAGGACCCCTTAAGAAGAGTACCAAGGCTCCTCTGGCAAAATTACAGGGATGCTGTGAGAATAAATGAACTGTAATACATTCTGAACAACAAACTAAAGGTTCCAATTCAAAGGAAGATTGCTATTTTTAACACTGTAAACTTATCAGAGAAGCTTCTGCTCTTCCAAGTTGAAATAGCTAATGGAATATTACACGACTAGCTTTAATATAGAGCTACTATCATTTGTTGCTCTTATATACTTCCCTCCAGGTACGGATGAAAAATGAGCTCCCCAGAGTCTGAAAAATTTCAGCAAGATATTAAACCTGCTGCTGAGGTTAAAGGAAATGCATTCTCCCCAAACTCCTACAAAAACCTTAAAGATTAACACTCTGAACTCCAAGGTCGATGGTCAACTACTAATTTTATTTGGTAAATTAAAGGAGACTGGCCTAATTTTAGGAGAAAATCTGACTCTTCTTTAGTATACATATGGAATCCTTTGCTCATACTGATTTTGTTAAAAGAAATATTAGAAAAATAGATTGTATCATAGTTTTTCTATTCTACATTAGACAGTGATCACAGGTAATGCCCCTTACTTAGGCAACTTTAAAATCAGCAAGACCATAATCCTGATAAACAATGAGAAGCTATAGTATTAGGTTTCTTACTCATACTCACCTTAAATTATTTTGTTGGCCAGGTGGAATGACACTATAGTAAACTGGCATTCCTGTTGTGGGCATAGATCCTTGATTAGATTGATTAGAGAAAATAACAGGCTGTTGATAAGTCTGATGGGCAATTCCTTGAGAACCTTGAGGCAGTGAAACCTAAAATTTGAAAGACAATTTAAAGGGAAAAAGGTTCTTCAAAACCTTGCCAATGTTAACGTCTCCTGTCTTCACAAGGCTTTTCAAGTATGAACAGTTAGGAATAAGCTAAAACTTCCAATAGGTTGTCCTGATAAGTTAGCCATAGTACTAGCACTTTATCTTTCTGTTCTTTTCAGCTAGCTGTTGTTTTTGACTAGCATTTATCAATTTACAGTAGGGTAGCGGCATTAAATTATTTGTAAAAAGCTGCTATGACTTACGTCCCTAAGTAAAAGCTATTTTAAAAAAGAAACTTTCAAACTAAGGATACCATTTGACATACTAAGTGAAACCCAGTTAGGGCACTAGTGAGATATACTGGATTGGAAAGAGTGTGAGCTTTGAAGCTTAAGATATCTAGATGTGATATCAGCTTCATTACTTTACTATCTATGTGACACTGGGCAAATGACTTAACTACCCTGAGGTCTTTTAGTCCCTTATTTGAAAAAAATGGGATGCCACATCCATCTCAGGGGAGGTATTATCTTTGTTATAATCTCCATACAGGTTCTAGCACAGTAGGCATTTGGTGAACAGTGGATCTTTCAATTCTGTTTTCTATATCATCTACATAGAAGCCACAAGAACATTATGAATTCTCCTTTTCTGTATTCAATTCTCTAGTTCCTACAGTCTCTAAAATAGAAACCACATAGGCATAACGGATTCCTAATTTACAAATATGCCACAACATTACAGTTGAATTAGAGTGATTCTGGTAAATAAAGCCAATATACTAAAGCTTCTGATGATTATAATGATGTTAGCAATAGCAGTAGCAATGATATTATTAGTAATAGTGACGACAATGAAAGTCAACATACTGACTACTTACTACCATGTTCAGGACCCGTTCTAAACATGTTATATGTATTATTACACCAAGTCTTCCTAACAACCTTAATAAGATACTTTTATCATACCTGTTTTATAGGTGGAGAAATTGAAGTTAAATAACTTGCCCAAGGATGTATAGCTAGTAAGTCAGTCAGGATTCAAACCTATGCCCTCTGGCTCTAATCACGTCACTATTCTCTATATCTGGGCCCGGTGATCCCAGTCTTGCTTATCTAGCATATTTCTGAAATGTAACTAGTCCTTTCAAAACACACAGTAATCTCTTAATTACTGTCAATTTGGCTCAGTTATTGCAAAGAGAAAATTACTGGTTTGATGTATCCAACTCTGTATAACACAATATAGTTCAGTCTTTTTGTCTACTTGAGGCAATGTAACATTCTGAGATTATTATTTCTGACTATATCTACATACATACATACATACGTGTATATGTGTGTGTGTGTGTGTGTGTGTGTGTATGAAAAATGACACAGCTCAATCTAGATGACTGAAGCTACAGAATAAACATGTAACTAGTGGTAAAGAAAGAAAAACAAAAATGAAAGAGGGTATAGTACTTGAGAATGTACAGCCATAGGATACACTCTACTGAGGATAGATGACTTTTCTGGCTTAATTTTTAGATAACAGTTTATCACTATCCAGTTTATCTATAAAATGTAGAAGAAAATATAAAGCAGGCTGTCATTTATTGCTTGTCAGAGCAAAACTTCTCCCATTTTCACCCAGAGTGAGGATTACATGAAATACCTTGAGAAAATAATTTATAGCTTGTAAAAAAGCATGCAATAAAAATTATAACTGTTTTGGAAGCATTTTCAACATCTAGCTCCATTTTTAAAAATGATATTAACAGGGCTGTAATTCATTTAAAAATTACACTTCTTGCACTAGCCTATAGCTGCTAAAGGTTAAAGGTAGTTCTTATTTAAATAAAGCCTGGGTATCTTAACTAACAGAAGCTCAATGTACTAGATTAGGTAGCATGACCAGGGTTCTTGAGAAGGGAGAGTTCCTGGCATGGTACTGATCCTGTTTAACGTCTAGCTGCTGGAGAAGTAAAGGATGGGCAGTCTCATGTACCTAGGCTCACATACAGAGGATGATAAGGAGTTAAAAGCAAGGGGGATGTGAGAGAAGATGTGAAATCTGGTTTCATAATGTATCCTTTCTTTTTTCCTTATTTGCTTTCTATAATAAAGGGACTTCAAAACTAGACATACCCTTAGTGCTTAAAAAAGAGTCCTAAACAATTGTACATTTTACACTTTAATTTCAATTTTAATTTTCTGAAGTTAAATGGAATATGCTAGCACCTTTATCTACTTCTCCATCTCCATTCTTCATCAATTTATGCACATAATTTTATTTTAAGTGTTAGTTAAAGGTTTATATCTTCTGAGAAGACCTCTGTATTAACTCCCTAATCTGTTCATGACTGTATTTCATAATTCCTTCAGTTATCGGTCTGAATACTATCACTAATTATGTTTAGATAAAATACATGAACATTTATCTTCCCAGTTAGACTGTTTTTACCTTGTTGGGATGAATGAAAATGGTCTTTGAATTTACATTAGAAAACCATGAGTCTAATAAAACAAACCCACTTGCAACTTATTCCAGACAGATGAAGGTAAAACAAATTTTTGAAAATGTGCCATATTACACTAAAGAACTCTGACTCATTTATGAAGCAATAGGCATTTCTACTTTAGAACTATAAATTAAAATCCATGTCATCTTTAATATATGACATGTCATTCCTTTTTGGGATTTAAGTGGGGAGAAAATCAGTTTCAGCATGGGAAACTGCACAATCTTCTATAAACACTGATTTATAGACTATATCAAATACCTACCTCCACCTCCATTTTCTCTCCAATTCCACTTTCTCCTCAAAAGAGACTTTCTAAGGAGCTGAATTAGACACTTGCTTACATACTTATATATTTGGAAACAGAAACAATGCCAGACAAAATTTACTTGCCAACATCAATGTGATTCAGATATTTTTTTTAAAATTAATGAAGAGAATGACTAAAGTAATAAAATGAGGATAAAGCAAAGCTGCTATGACTAATAAAACTATTAAGACTATAAAGTTATGTATTATACAGCATTATTCCTCTATTGAAAGAAGAGAGAAGATGCATTTTAGCTATACATTTATTTAAAATCATCTCTACCCAAAGTAGGTGAGAGGAACAACATACCTGATATGATGGCACTGAAGGATAGGGGATGACCACTCCTTGAATCTGATTTCCAATGCCATTTGGTTGGCCACCAATGAGGCTTTGACTCTGGGGTTGCTGAACTCCAACTATTCCTTGGTAGTTTTGTTGCTGGTTGGGCATAACTTGGTAACCTGTAATGGCACAATGAGTTAAATCCTGCTTTAAATTAAATTTATTTTATGTAATAGGATATTTTTGTATTTTGGGCAAGTACTTTGTATTCTAAAATGATAGAATTTTGTTTAAATAGCAAATCTCAAAAAACCCTTTATGAAACCTAACATTTAAAAGGTAACCTAAGTCAATTTTTCTTTCATAAAACATATTCCAGTATAAACTGTATACAACTATGTCCTCTGCAGTCGAGGAAATTTATGGTGTCAGAGATTTGGGTTACACAGACAATTACTTTTTAGTATGTTTTACCTTCTACTATGACAACTAGTTTCTAAGACCAGGTCTGGCTACAGAATTTGTGGGGTACAGTGCAAAAAGAAAAATGTAGGGCCCCTTGTTAAAAGAGCATTGAAAATTTAAAGTTGGTATTAGAACATTACACCAAGCATGTTGGTAATGTAAATAGTCAGTTTTAAGAGTATAAATTTACTTTTACCAAGTGAATTTATCAGTTATTTAAATGAGAATCCACAATGATAAGTTTGAGTAGTCAATGTGAATTATATTTTGTCTCTTGATCCTAAGAAGATTCCTTAAGGTAAGCCAATTAGTTCAAAACTTAAGTAAATTACTAGAAGCTACAATAAATCCTTAAAAAGAAAAGAAACCAGATAAAATAAACTTACTAACTTTCTAGCTTCAGGGTATTCAAAGAGTAACAAAGATGAACCAAACTACGGCACTGCCTATACAAACTTCCAGAACTAAATGTCAGTGAAATGATTTCTCTGATAACACCATAAACATATTTTGCTATCATATAAATATCAGTTTTCATTTTCATTCTTATTAATCCCTAAAGCAACAGAAGTGGCAAAGATCTCATCTCAGGTAGAGATTGCAGATAATAACATCACTGTAGCTGCCAGGAAGCCTTAATGATTCTGCTCAATGACTAAATAATTGAATAAAATCTAGCATCAACCTTCTCTAAAGACATGAAGAGAAAGTATATCTGTGTACTTTGTAACTTATTAACAACAACAAAGTAAAAATCCAGTTATAGTGAATGCTTTAATAGTGAAGGGTTTTGTAAAATAATGGTATTTGGCAACATTGCTTTATGGCTATGTTTCAAATGACCTCTCACCAATCTAACTTTGTACAACAAAAACGTATATTCTAATCCTTATCTGTAATAAAAGGGATTGATAATATGCTGTTCTTTAGACCATTTCCCTGTGAATTTCCTAAAACAACTTAAATTTGTAGGCAGATAAAAGATGAGTGGAAGAAACTTCTTGCTCATTAGTAAAATAATTAACACTCAACTCTATTTTTAGTTTATCAAATGACAAGTATTTTGAATTTATAACCTAATTTCCAAACACTATCAAAAAATAGTTAGGTATTTCCACTCCTAAGAAAATAAGAGGCAGGAGTGAAAATAAGACGTGAATAAGATATTTTGTGTTGGAAATGCCACACACATCCCCAAGTATATGTTCCAGTATTAGAATTTGGGCTCAGTTCTTTAAAGACTGGGAAAGTAACTTTTTATAATGGACTTGTCAGAATTATAGTCCACTAAAATTAAAAAAGAAAAAATGTGGACATCTGGCAGAATTCACTGTATCATAATCTGTCTTAAAATACCTAGAGTTAAATAGTCACACCTCCTAAGAAACTTTAAATGTTTTTCATATTACTTTTGTTGTTTATTCACGATATAGTCAAAGTTTATTCACAATATAGTCAAATTATTGAAAAATAATCATTAAAAAACAATTTATGCACAAAAGTGGTTCTGATTTTCTTTAAATTTACAAATTTTTAGAGATTCACCTAAAGAGGTTTACTGCCTAAAATTCTTATGAAAAGAAAGTTGGATAAAAAAATTTCAATAATAGCTATAGAGTTCATATCATAGAGTTCTAATGTAGGGTCTTTGGACAGTATATCATAGAATTTGTATCAGTAAATTTGCAACAGTATTTTAGATTCCTTAATGTAATCTAATTTCCATTAATATGCATGACTACTAATGGAGATATGCACACACCTCCACACAAAAATCGTGTACATTTCGAAAAATGCGACAACATAACATAAATTCTAAAACATCTGACTCTAGCACTTTGTCATTTGTTAGAGAGAGTAGTAAAAAAGATGCTGTGAGTCCAGGATGTGTGTGGAGGGTGATATAAGGGTAAGTAAGACATGGACCTTATCTTTGAAATTAGGCATTGTTATCCATGACACCATATCAGAACAGTAGAATAAACAGGATCTTATGAAAATGAGAGAGAAATCAATCCTGTCTGATATTCACAGAGGTAGTGACATTGGAGCCTGCACTTCAATGAAAACATCTAGAAAAAGTAAAAAATGGATAATATGATTCAGGAATAGGGAACAGACAGGAGTGGCTGGTTATGGTATGTAAAGTGAAAAGTAGATGAAGGTAGACTAGAATCCAGGTGGAGAATCAAAGATTTAACAAGTATTAGAGCAGGGAGACTTAACCAGAAGTTCTAGATTTTAAAGACTGAGAAAGCAGAAAAACAACTATTAGTACTTCATTCAGAAGTAGCATAAATAAGTTGGGGACATGACCTTAAATAATAGTGAAGCTTTAAAAATAAGAATGCTAAGCACTTAAAAATCTCTTCCTTAAGAAACTCCCTTATCATCTCATAATTTTTGTTTATTGCTCTATTTTTAAAATTTTCCAGTTATAGTTAACATTCAATATTATATTAGTTTCAAGTGAATAGCATAGTTGGTTAGACATTTATATAATTTATGAAGTGATTCCCCCAATTAGTTGAATACCTACCTGGTACTATACAGTTATTGCAATTATTGACTATATTCCCTACGCTGTACTGTACATTCCCATGATGATTTTCTAACTACCAATTTGTACTTTATCCCTTCAGCTTTCCACCTAGACCTCTAGCCCCCTTCCCATCTGGCAACAATTAGTTTGTTCTCTGTAACTGTTAGTTTGTTTCCTTTTTATTTTGTTTAGATTCCACATATAGGTGGAATCATATATGGTATTTGTTTTTCTATGACTTATTTCACTTAGCATAATACCTTCTAGGTCCATCCATATTGTTGTAAATGGTAAGACTTCATTTTTTTTAATGGTTAATATCCCACTGTATAAAGGTACTGCTCTTCTTTATCCAATAGTCTATTGATGGACACTTAGGTTACTTCCATATCTTCGCTATTATAAATGGTGCTGCAGTTAACACAGGAGTGCATATCTCTCTTCAAATTAGTGTTTTTTTTTTTTGATAAATACTCAAAAGTGAGATTGCTGGGTCATAAGATAGTTCTATTTCTAATTTTTTGAGGAACCTCCATACTGTTTTCCATAGGGCTGTGCTAATTTGTAATCCCACCAACAGTGCCTGAGGGTTCCCTTTTCTCCACATCCTCACTAAGCCTTGTTTACTGATTTATTGTTGACAGCCATTTTGTCAGGTATGAGGTAATATCATACTGTGGTTTTAACTTGCATTTCTGACGATTAGTGATGTTGAACACCTTTCTGTAAGTGTATTGGCCATTTGTATGTCCTCTTTGGAGAAATGCCTATTCAGGCCCTCTGCCCATTTTTTAACTGGGTAGTTCTTTTGGTGTTGAGTTGTATGTTATTTACAAATTTTGGATATTCATCTCTTATCAGTTGTATCACTGGTGACTATCTTCTCCCATTCAGCGGACTGTCTTTTTGTTTTGTTGATGGTTTCCTTTACCGTGCAAAAAAAATTGTTAGTTTGATATAGTACAACATGTTTATTATTTCTTTTGTTTCCCTTGTCTGAAGAGATATGTTTGAAAAAATATTACTATGAGCAATGTTAGAGAGTTTACAGCTTATGTTTTCTTCTAGAAGTTTTATGTTTTCAGGTCTTACATTTAAATCTTTAATCCATTTTGAGCTTGTTCTTGTATATGGTGTAAGGTGGTCCAGTTTCAATTTTTTCAAGTCTGTTCAGTTTTCCCAACACCATTTACTGAATAGACTATAAATTCTTGCTTCTTTTGTTATATATTAAATGACAAAATAATTTCTGGGCTCTCTATTCTCTGCCAATATAATCTCTGTGTCTGTGACATGCTGTTTTGATTACTATCGCATTGTACTGTAGTTTGATATCAGGTAGCGTGATACTTCCAACTTTGTTCCTCTTTCTCAAAATTGCCATGGCTATTCAGGTTCTTTTATAGTTCCATATAAATTTTAGGATTATTTTTTCTAGTTCTGTGAAAAATGCCATTGGTATTTTGATAGGGACTGCACTGAATCTATAGATCGTTTTGGGAAGTAGAGACATTTTAATTATGTTAATTCTTCTATCCATGAGAACGTTATATGCTTCCATTTATTAATATCTTCTTCAATTTCTTTCATTAATATCTTATAATTATCTGAGTACAGGTCTTTTACCTCAGTGGTCCCCAACTCCTGGGACACGGAGAGGTACTGGTCCATGGCCTGTTGGGAATGGGGCTGCATAGCAGAAGGTGAGCAGCAGGCCAGCAAGCAAAGCTTCATTTGTATGTGCAGCTGCTCCCCAGCACTAGCATCACTGCCTTGGCTCCACCTTAGATCATCAGGAATTAGATTCTCACAGGAGTCTGAACCCTACTGTGAACTGTGCATGTGAGGGATCTAGGCTGCGTGCTCCTTATGAGAATCTAATGCCTGATGATCTGAAGTGGAGTTGAGGCGGTGATGCCAGAGCTGGGGAGCGGCTGCAAATACAGATTAACATTAGCAGAGAGGTTTGACTAAACAGAGACCATAATAAATCAAATGCTTTCAGACATATCAAAACCCTGTCACAGAGTGGCAAGTGACAATTAAGCTGCATTTGGTGGCAGGCTTTATAGTGGCAGGTGAGTTGATGTACTTCAATTGTACAGCTGCATCTAGTGGCAGGTTTTAAGTCAGAATTTGACACTTTACCATTTCCATCCATGCCTTTTCCCTTCACTGTGTGCTTGTCTCAGTCACAATTTTGGTAAACCCACAAGCTAACTCTAGATAAAATGAGTAAAAAACAAACGTCTCTGGAGAGCTTCTTTGAAAAAGAGGAAATACACAATAATGAGACAGAAGAAGATCCCAAGACCACCAACAAAAAGCAAGCTGCACTTAAAAGAAAATACCAAGAGTCCTACTTAAATTATAGGTTCATTCCAACAGGTGATTCACATTCTCCAAGACCACTTGTATAATATGTGGTGATTGGCTATCTAACAAAGCCATGAAACCTTCAAAACTGCTTTGCCACATGGAGACCAAGCTCCCTGCATTAAAAGACAAGCTTTAGAGTTTTCAAAAGAAAGAAAATGTGAACACAAAAAACAGAAGCAATTATCGAAGGCTACTATTTCATCAAATGTGTCTACTCTAAGAGCATCATTCTTAGTGGCTAACTGCATTGCTAAAGCTCAGAAGCCCTTTACTAAAGGTGACAAGTTGATCCTGCCTGCTGATAAGGACATTTGTCATGAACTTGTAGGAAAGGCTGCAGTTCGAAGTGTGGCATGTGTCCCTCTTTCGGCTAGTGCCATAACTAGATGAACTGATGAAATAGCAGAGGATTCTGAGGCATAACTGTTAGAGAGGATTAATGAGTCACCATAGTATGCAATTCAGGTTAACAAGTGCACAATAAATGTAAAATGTCTGAATCATCCCCAAATCACTCCTCCCCCACCCTGTCTATAGAACAATTGTCTTCCACAAAAAAGGTCTCTGATACCAAAAGGATTGTGAACTGGTTGTACCTTCTTGGTTAAATTTATTACTACATATTTTAATTTTTTGAATGCAATGGTAAACAGAATTGTTTTCTTAATTTTGTTTTCTTAAAGTTCATCATTGGAATATAAAAATGCAACCAACTTTTGAATATTAATTTTGTATTCTACTACTTAACTGAATTCATTTATTAGTTCTAAGTTTTTTTTTGTGTGCGGAATTGTTAAGGTTTTCATTATTCAGTATCATGTTGTTTACAAAGAATGAGTTTTACTTCTTCCTTTCCAATTCAGATGTCTTTTATTTTTTTTTCTTGTTGGATTGCTGTGGCTAGGACTTCCAATACTATGTCAAATAAAGTAGTGAAAGTGGACATCCTTGTCTGCTTATTGGTCTTAAAGGAAAATGCTTTTAGTTTTTCATGGTTGAGTATTATGTTAGCTGTGGGTTTATCATATATGGCTACTATTATGTTGAGGTAAGTTCCCTATACTCCCTCTTTGCTGAGAGTTATCATAAATGGATGCTGGATTTTGTCAAGTCCCTTTGCTGCATCCATTGATGTGATCATATAATTTTTATCTCTTATTTCATTTATGTTATGTATCACACTGATTTGCAGATATTGAACCAACCTTGCATCCCAGGAATAAATCCCACTTGATCACGGTGTATATGATCTTTTTAATGTCTTGCTGAATTCGATTTGATAATATTTTTTTGAGGACTTTTGCACCTATCTTCATCAGGGATATCAGCTTATAATTTTTTTTTTTCTAATAGTGCTTTTGGTTTTGGACTAAGGGTAACGGTGGCCTCATAAGGTGTACTGGGAGCCTTCCAGCCTCTTAAAAATTTTAAAATACTTTCAGAAAAGGTGTTAATTCTTCTTTGACTCTTTGATAAAATTCATCCATGAAGTCATCTGGTTTAGGACTTTTGTTTGGTGGGAGATTTTTGATTATTGATTCAATTTTGTTTGCAGTACTGGTCTGTTCAGATTTTCTGATTCTTATTAAGTCAGTCTTGGATGATTATATGTCTCTAGGAATTTATCCATTTTTTCCAGGTTGTCCAAGTTGACACATAATTGTTCATAGTACTTTCTTATAGTCCTTTGTATTTCTGCAGTGTAAGTTGTCACTTCTCACTCCTGATTTTATTTATTCAAATCTTGTCTTTTATTTTTATGAGTTTGATTAAAGGGTTATCAATTTTGTTTATGTTTTTAAATAACCAGTTCTTGGTTTTATTGATCTTTTATAGTTAAATTTATATAGTATATTTTAGGCTTTATTTCATTTACTTCCATTCTGATCTTTATTATTTTCTCCCTTCTACTCGGGCTTTGTTTTCCCTTTTTCTACTTCCTTTAAGTATAAAGTTAGATTGTTTACTTGAGATTTTTCTTGTTTCCTTGTATTGCTATGAATTTCCTTCTTAGGACTGCTTTTGTTGTGGGTCGCTGTATTTTCATTTCACTTGTCTCAAGGTAACTTTTAATTTCTTCTTTGATCTCATTGTTAAACTATTCATTGTTTAATACATTACTTAGCTTCATGTGTTTATGTATTTTTCCATTTTTTATTGTAATTGATTTTTAATTTCATACCATTATGGCTGGAGAAGACACTTGATATGATTTCAATTTTCTGAAGTTTACTGAGACTTTTTTTGTGGCCAACATGTGATCTCTCTGGGAAAAACTTACATGTGCACTTGAAAAAAATGTATATTATGCTACTTTGGGGTGAAATGTTCTAAAGTAAATCCAGCTGCTCTAGTGTGTTATATAAGGGTGCTGTTTCCTTGTTGGTTTTCTGTCTGGAAGATCTGTCCATTGGTGTCAATGGAGTGTTAAAGTCCCCCACTATTTCTGTATTACTGTCAATTTCCTTCATTGCTTTATTTTACATATCTTAAAACTCTACAGGTAATATAAAATTCTTATTAATTTTTCTCTCATGGTTTGTATATGCCTAAAAAAACTAAAACGGTGTGCTTTTTAAATTAGAAAGTTTAACACTGTCTTCACTAAAAAAAAAAAAAAAAACACCAAAA
Source organism: Macroglossus sobrinus (assembly GCA_004027375.1). Taxonomy (NCBI): domain Eukaryota; kingdom Metazoa; phylum Chordata; class Mammalia; order Chiroptera; family Pteropodidae; genus Macroglossus; species Macroglossus sobrinus. The sequence continues at coordinate 305,415 of PVKZ01000072.1, forward strand.
AAACCCCCAAACCTCTATAAGCTATGACACAGCAAAGCCAAAAAAGTAGGCACTAGATATTTATACTCACTAAATAAATAATAGGGAAAAACTCTCTTAACATAATGGAATCAAAATAATACATGTTTCTACACAGAACCAGGAGCTTATTACGTGCTGACAGGTTGAATGAGAAAGGCCAGTTTTTCAATGTCCACATTTAGTTGAATGGCTTCTGAGAGCCAAACTAAAGTTTTAAGGCAACACATTGATAATAAGGTTAAACACACTAACTATCTTAATCCTAAGAATATAAATTACCTGTCTGGAATTCATGATCATTCCATTAAGCTTCTCACTGAAAAATGCACAGCAGTTGAATCACAGATTTCATGTAATTAACCTCAAAGTGCTTATTTGATAAGGAAGAACACAGAGTATTTTAGTTCATATCTAATATGTAAAGCTTGAAATAAAGGTTTTATTTGAACATTTCTGAAAAAACTAGACATTAAAATCCTTTTAAAAAAAAGCTTTATTTGATTATAAAATAGGTTTTCATGGATAAAAATTTAAATACAAAAAAGAAAAACATTTAACCCCAAATTCCAATGCGTTTTCATTTAGACTACTATATAATTTTCATTTCTTCAATGGCACAACAAGGTAATATTAGTAGCTAAATTTATATGACGTTTATTAGGTTTCAGGCACCATTCTAAGCACTTTACTACATATGCTAGCCCATTTAATGTCATCAATCTCATGAAACAGGTACAATTATTCCCATTTTTCAAATGAGGAAACAAAAGCACAGAGAGGTTCATACCTTGTCCAAAGTCACCAGCTGGTAAGTATTGGAGCTAGGATTTGCATACAGCAGTCTGATTCTAAACTTTACCTTTCTCAGGGACAAATGCTGAAGTAGAAAGAATATTCCAGGAATACTGCTCAAATAAGCAGAACATTAAACACCTGGCCCCTTTCCATTTCCTGAGAATTTTTGTCAATGAAAACTTTTACTGTAGTTTAACATCTAAGTCTCAAGAAAAATTTAATTATAGGAAAACAGAGAATTAGTGTAAATAATCAACCAGAAAACTTTTGTTTTTTCATTTGAACTTAAGATTATTTGAGTATAAGCAATTCAAATTAAGAATCAGAGTGAAAGGTTATTGAGCAGTTAGTCCAGATGGTAGCTAAATGAACTTGGGCACTGAAAAAAGACCAGGTGTCAAAGAGTTTACATGATCAACCAATAATATCCTCTTCCTGGGAAGGACTCTCTCCTTCACTTGTTTTGCCCACTCCCAAGATACACTGTGACATCTGTATTTCAAGGTTACACTTGCTTGCCCTATTATAGTTAGATTTCACATGTATATAAAACAAATGGGAAGGGGAAGAGGAGGCTCAGATGGTGGCGTATTTCAGGTTCCGTGTCCCTTGGTCTGTCTCTTTTAACACTCTAAGTATTTCCAAGTCCATCTCCAATATTCCTCTTTAGGTTTTAGCTTTGCTATCTTGCCTCAAAGGCTGTCTTTGCTCAAAATGTATATTTTGTTGCCATATCCCACAAGAGATTTTTCTCTAGCAGAATTTTCATATATTTGGCTTTCTTTTTCACAAAGGTGAGTTGCTTTGCCTAGAGGTCAGACTTTACTCAGTGGGGCAATGCCAACTTTAACTTGGACACATTGTGTCTGAGGGGTATGTTCTGTATCATGGGTGAAGTCTTTAAGTTCTTGTGAAGCAATGGCTCTTTTCTATACACTGAGTAGCTTTACATTCATTTTTATATTCAAGGCCTGAAAACTCCCTTGATTTGAACCACAGTGATCAGGAAGCTGTTAGAACCTGATGAATCCTTCTAAGATTGTCACAGATTTTTTTAAAAAGCATCATTTAATGTTTGATGCTCTATATGACCGGTACCCCAGAAGGAAAATTCTACTGGCATTAGGACAGGTACCAAAACTGTTTTTTTTTCCAGAAGTCAAGATGAGATGGTTGATCATTCATTCTAATAATTATTATAAATAAACAACAACCTAGTAACTGTTACAAAATATATCATTTTGGAGTATACTCTCTGAAGAGCAGAATATTAAAAGCTGCAATAAGATTATTAAAATTTTTCAAGTGATATAAAACCATGGGATCTATGTTGGTTAAAGTTACTATAATCATAAGCAAAACTAGAAATATTCAGTTGGAAAGCGCTAAAAACCCCAAAATATCCAGAACACCATTCTACTAATCCAGTTAAAGATAGGAAGAACTTTACTATTGCCTATGTATAAGACAAAATCATTAGTAATTTATTAGCTACAGAAATAAAGGGCCACCTAATGATAAGCATGCCTTAATAAAATTTATGCATACTTCCTTAATAAAGTTTATATCTTAAGGAAGTGTTCACGTTATTTACAAAATCCTCTGAACCTGTGTTTAAACGTTCAGGATGCTGAGCATCAATTGTTACAGAATAGCACTTAAAGAGAAGTGGCATGGTGGTTCAGGTTCATTATCTAATTATTCAGACAAAGGAAAGGGAAGTCGTGATAGTTTCAAAAGTATAGTTTGAAGACTGCCAAGTATGAGAAAAAAATCCAATGATCTGGAAAAGATGGAGAAGGTTGAAGATTAGGAAGGATGAAGCACATTCCTAGAGAATGAAAAGTATCATTACGTTTAAAAAATACTACCAGAAGAGATCCCCAGTATCCTGATGATCACTATACCACCAACTTGGCTACTACCTAAATTATTCTTTCTTCAATAAAAAGTGTTTCAGGATATCAGAATTCCTGTGATATATCTGGATTTAACCTAGAAGTTAGGGGGAAACAACTTATCTTTTACAGAAATTTGTGTCAACATTGTGGAAAAGCATCTGTTTTGTAATGTAAGCAATGCCTATTTAAGTGATATCAAACAAGACAATAAATGTCCAGATCTCAATATAGGTGTTATTTAATACTGCCATTCTCCTTTGTTAAGGGACTGCACTGTTCCAATATTATTCCATTTCTTCTGGCACTTTCAGAGAAAAGCACAATTGATTCTGCAAGCTGAGAGAACTAGGACAATATAAAATGATGGCTCAGGCACTTCCCTGGAGAGCTCCAAAGAATATTCTATTTTTAACTCTCACTTCAACAGAGAACAAGAAGGAAATACAGTGTTCAGCAGAAAAGTATTGCCCAGGCTGTAACAGGCTGGTTTTATTTTATATAGGTGATCTGAACAAGCATTTATGTTAAAGAAAAGCATACTTAATGCAGATGAGATATAATAAAAAAATATATATATAAAGAACTGAAAAACTGCTTAGTTAGAACAGTCATAAATCTAAGATTCATTTAACAGTATTATTAAATTTTTTCGAGACCAACTTGTATAGCAGATGCACTGTGAGGGCAGGTTTTTGTTTTTATTTTGATGAGCCATTTTGATAACTTGAAAATTTATTGCTAACTAGGTATTTACAAGACAATTTAGAAAAATTATTTCCATATCATCTAAATCTCAAGTTTGTAATCCTAGTCTATCTTACGCCTGGTGGCACTATTTTAGTGAGCAGGTAAATTCAATTAACAATAGCCCCTTAGGTGAATTTGGAAGAAGACACAGTTGGCAGCACACTTTCACTATTCTTTCTCCTCTATCACCTTCTGCTCTCCTAATTCTATGCCTGAAATAAACATAAATACAAACATACACAAAAAACAAATCTAATGAAAACAGCCACCTAGAAGTTAAAGCTCACAGCTATTTAAATGAGAGTCCTATACAACTCAAGGAAATCTATGGGTACTTACCAGGCACATCTGGCTCCAGATTTTAGTAGCGGCAGGTTAATGGAGAAGGGAAAAGGGAAATAGGTGGATTTGTAGGTGTTATACACTGTCTGAATCTGTGCTGGTCACACAATACTAAGTAATGCTCACAGAATCAATGAAAAAACAAGGATAACCTGGGCTTACAACCTAATAATATAAATACAAAATTCCTATTACTCTACTCGAAAGTTGTCAGTAAAGAAATTGACTTTGTGCCTAGAGCTCTTATTTGACATAGCTAAATCCTTTATCAATATCAGCCTTCCCCTGCTTATCCAATAATGGCCTTTCTTCCTTGCTTTCATTTTATATCCCAGTTACTTTAAAATTTGCACCCTGCAAATGTTGCCAATATTCTGTGCATCTTATAGACCGTTTATCCTAAAATGTTCCTCCTACAGTGTAGTTCGTCAGGACCCTAACACAGGCTTCTAGTAATAAAGCTTAATCAGTCTGAAACCACATGGTTCTGACTTATTTGAAAAGGTAAGACTGAAGATATCATACACTGATATTCTTTGAATTTATCAACTAGTTGCAAAACTAAAATGATATCTAGTTTTACAGAGTCATTTTGCTCCCTACATTCATATAATATTAGTTTGGGGGAAAACAAAACAAAACAAAACTGAATTATATTCTTGGGCAGAGACCAAGTAGCTGCAAATACTTTTAGGTATCTTATTTGATGGCATGCTTTTATGCATAATAATATTCCTAAAAAGTTATGTAGCAATAGGAAAAAAAGATGTATTTGACTTTCGCTAATGAGTTTGGCATACTTAAGACATCAAAATTTTAGGAAAAGCTCCAACCAAAATCAATCTGCCATCCAAATCTGTTTCGTAAAAGAAGTTAAAGCAAGAACTTTCATAAATTTTTAAGAGGTAATTTTCATTAAGCCAAGGTTGTCATTTAAATTTAAATCCCTATTGCTGAGTATGATGCATGATTAAAAGCCATTACAATTAATGGAAAATATAAGCAAATGTTAATACCTTAATACAGCATTAAAAAAGAAAAAAAGAAAAAAAAAGCAGTGGAAACCTGAGTAAAAAGAAGCCAGGAAGCAGCTGAAAAAGAGACCGGTTCACTGTGAGAAATGTAAACCTCTCAGACAGTGCTACGGCCCCGAATCCAACAGCTCAAGAACAAGGCCAATTATTGCAAAATATTAAACATATATGGTGAAGGTGCAAACTTTTCAAAAGAGTCATAAGAATGAATGAAAGCAGCTACACAGAAAACAGCCAGGGCTTCGAAAACCTAAAATCTTTGCTATGATTACTACCTGCAGGAAAGGCTTCTTTATAGTATACCAAGCTCCTTATATGTAGTATACTTTATAGCATTCAAGCTGTTTAAGTTTTATGATAAAGGGTTAAGATAACAAATCCTTACTATTGCAACTGGTAAGTAACCAGATCTTCTGAAATTGTTGTTTATGTGACTCCAGTTCTTGACAGTAAATAACTAAACTATGGTAAATCAATTCTCCAATATTCCATCTTTCTGAACAAGAAATAACTCACATAAGATAGACACATAAAATCATGGAATTTTAGAGTACACAGGGGCTTCAACGGACAATACAGTAATCTTACTTTGAAAGTGAGAACATTGAAACACAACTTTAAATACACTTAATACTATTAAAAACAAATAAAGGTTCTATTTGACTTCTATTTTGACTTCTATTTTTTCTTTCACGTTATATAAAACATTATCTGAAAAGCCTTACGTAGCCAGAATTTCTTTTGTGGATAGGAGTTGACTCAACCTTGTTTTAAATTAAATGCTTTTAGTTTCATATTTAAATAAAAGATTTGTATATTCATTCCTTCCAGTAATGTTAGTACTGATTTCAATTCATTTCCCACAACAGACTCAAGGTTTATTGTCAAAGAAAACCAATAACTATTGTGGTCCTCTGATATATGCATAGATGGAAGACCAAAGAATTTTATCCTTGAGATATTTCCCCAACTTCCTCATTGCTCCCAGAAGGGAAAATAAAAGAAAATCCTATATTTTAGTGTTCATACCTTCCCTGGTTTTAGAATACTTGATTCGATCGGTTTGTTAAATGAGGGCAAAACTTCTTTAAATTCATATACAAATATTTAAAAATTCTTTGTGTTTTAGTGAAGAAAAATTATTCCAAATCTATCAGTGCTTTCATTATTTGGTTGAATAATTAGTTTTACCTTTTTACATAATAAAAGAAAATAAGATGCTTGACTAAATGTTGTTTGACAAGACAAAAATATAAGATGTGAAAATTTCTACTTTTAATCAGATTGAGAGTGGAATGTAGGGAAATATAAAGAAAAAAAGAAAAATCAAGAAAGTATGATGATACACACACACACACACACACACACACACACACACACACACACACGTATATATAGATATTTGACTCCGTAACTTATGTGTGTGTGTGTGTGTGTATACATATGCATATACATATTCATCTGTGAAAAAAAATCAGAAATAAAAACTGCCTTGTCCATCTCTCAGTGTATTTTACTTTTCTATTAGGCACATATAAACATAAATGCACACTTTTCTGTAAGCTTTTATATAAAAAAATGACCATCAGCTAACTACAAAAAAGTCTTTAAGTTGTAACTTTTAAAATTTTCAAACCCTATAAATTCTATAAAGTGGTTCAATATAATCATCAACACAATACTTGGCATTGGCACTACCAAACTTTTCTTTAAAGGAAAATTTCTATTGTACTTATTAGTATAAAAAATTATGTCCCTTTTATTCTTCAAACAAAATGAAATTCAACTAACCTAAGCTGTAAGATGATACTATATAAAAATAACTGGAAGGACCAACTCTAGTTATAAAGTGTTATTTTATGACTTATTCTACGAGTCAAACACAATGTCAAAAACTATTCAGATATTCTCTTTCTGTGCCTGCACTATCCAGATACAATCTAACTTACTGCTTCCTTCCTTTTCACCATAAGTAGCATTAGAAAACCCCCCAAATTAAAATATGACTGATGATAAACACACGCTGTCACACAGATAGTTTTGGCTATCAATTAGAACTGTCATTTTCAGCTGTTTTCCATTAAGTGGGAATATTTTTTGCAGAGATGCATTTTACAAGCATACTGGTCCAACCTGTGATTAAAAGTTTTATTTTTGTAGGCGATTTGACAAAAATTTAGCCATTAAAAACAACAAAACTCATAAGCCCACATAAATATGGAACAAAGGATCTTTGCTTGCCCATTAATAGTGTATTGATGAACTATAATAATTAGTCACACACAAGGTATCTAAATGGGGAACATGAGGCAAATTTTTTTTTATTATGATGACATTAGCTATAATCCATATAATAATTTTGGAAGAAAAAAATTAAAACAAAAACAGTATGAAAAATCAGTAATAGGCCCAGGAAAACTCAGAAAATAATTGCTTAAAGAATAAAACAACAATGTATTAAAGCTAATGAGTAGTGTCACAACCAATGTTTCTATGTATAAAGAACAATTTTTGATGCCCTTCAAAATTATGGTATTATACTAGTTTACATTATAAGTGGACTGTATAATTTAACTTCAGGAAAACCTGAAATTAAAGAATCATATTTGAGACAGAAGACAAATTCTGAGTTGGCTAAAATGACCAATGTTTGTACTTAACATCCTTCAGAAGAACATCTGTCACACATACAATACAGGGGCAGCAGCACACAAAAGGAAGAACTTAAATACTAAGTCCAAGACAACTCCTAAGAGTAACAGAGTAAGGATGTGGAAGTCCCTTGCAGGGATGATAAGTAAGAATCATATGCTGTAAAGGAAGTTGGAAAACCACTATGATCAATGAAGACTGCACAAGTGAGGAGAAGCAAGAACAATTCTCATTAGGCTGCTCAGTGCAGATGTCTTCCTCCTAAAATTGCAGTACTCCTTAAGAGTTCCACATGATATAAAGAGCAAGAAACTACCTAAGTGGAGGTGAAGGGTTATGTGGCCTTGGTAAGTCCCACTGACATAGTCTGAGAGCCTCCAATAGTGACAAGCAGCTAAAAAGCCTCCAAAGAAACCAATAAAAATTCTATTTCAACACCTAAAGTTATGAAAGGCTAAAAAAATACCTTATTAAACATCTGGGGCAGAACTACACATCTAGGTAGGAAGAACAGAGAGAAATGAGTTCAGTAAAATTAGTAAGGTAGTTTTATAACTGTGATCAACTGTTTTCATTGAATGCTTAAGGAAAACTTGAAAGGAGCAGAAGAAAAATCTTTCGAGTTTTAATATATTTCATGCCTAGTATTAGACTGCATTTGGTTTAAAAACACCTTTCACTATACAAGTAGCAAACTGAAAAACAAAACACAAAAAAAGATGCATAAAAACATTCCTTTTAAAGACATTCCTACTGAAGTTAAGATATAAAACAAATTTCACTAGGCTAGAGTTCTCAAATTTAGGTGGTTTTGATTAGCTGTTCAGGAGACACCTTAACTTGCCTTGCCTCTCTTCTGTTGTAACCACAGGTGAACTACCAGTCAGCAAAGAAGGCTTCAACAATAATGGGAGTGAGCACCAGGAAGCTGCTCACCAAATAGCTTGGCTTGGTACCATCTTCTCATCATGGCTCCCAACCCTATACCATATAAAACTGACAGTGTGGTATTTTCTGGCAAGTGCTAAGATTTGCCCACTCTTTTAATCTCACTTGTTTGCATATTTATCTATATGCACACATCTGAGACCCTTGACAGACTAAGTATAGCAGTATCTTCATACAATACTGAAATAAAGCAGGATGAAAAAAACGATACTCACAGCTAAGAATTAATCACCTCAGAAATACTACTCACCTGTCTGCTGTGCAGGCTGTGGCAGTGGTTGGTTTAGATGTGAATTGTAATGAACAGAAGGGACTGGGCGATACTGAGGTTGACTGGGGTGATAGTGGCCTGGAGCACAATAACAGGCTGGCATCTACGATAAATATTAAGGGAAAAAATAAATTTTCTTGTGATAAAATTTTTTTCTGTGAGGAACATCAGAGTGTAAAGAGTAATAATTCTTTCCAATCATCTGAAAACTGATTTTCTTAGCTTTAAATTTAACTGAAAATTATTTTAAAAATTTCAAATATACAATACACATAACAAAAGATACCTACCAATATGCCTACCAATTAGATTTAGTAGTTTTTTTTTGGGGGGGGGCGCCATATTTGTTTCACATTTTCTTCTATCTTATAAAACCAAACAGTACTGAAATAACTAAATGCTCACTCCAACATTATCCTGTAGTTGGAATATATCATTACTATAAATGTTTTAAAACTAGTACCCACACACCTACGCACACACATACACACACACACCCACACACACCTACACACAATCTGTTATTCATACATAAAATTATTGAAGATTTAAAAAATTTACATTTCTGGTACCCTACTGTAACTTCATGACACTTATTTTTCAATTGACATTGTTTTGAGACTATTTTGGTTGAAACATGTACTGCTAGCTCATTCAAATCAACTGATGAACAGCAATATATATATGTCAGTTTAACCATTAATGCACAGTTGCACTGGCTCCATTCCTTAATTTTTCCATTTCTAGTACAAATTAAAATGCCCATACAAATTTTATTTGTCAATTATACCTTAATAAAGGTGGAAAAGAAATGCCAATAAGACTAGCTTGATTTGTTGTTCCTTCCAGAGCTACTAATACCAGGTCTAAATTTCTTTTAATCTGATCCAGGTTGGGGTAAAGAATAAATAATCTTGTGATGTAGAAGTATGCGGTGAGTTAAGTTTACTAGGTTCATGGGCTCTTTCAGGTCCTATTCTTCTGATTATGTTGCTTCTAACAGAAGATAGGTCTATGGAGATCTTAAGAGTGCCCATTTCATCTGGAAACCAGCGAAGCACAGAATTTCTAGATCAGTTATAAGCCAAGAATATCCTAAATTTACTATAATATTCTTCTGTCTTTGAAACATTAGACATAATACATATATGATCCCTTAATTGTTTCTGGAGTTATCAACAATCAATCAAATGTATCCTGGTTTCAGATCTTATCCGTTATTAACACTCTTCAGTATGTGTGTGTATGTATATAAATAATATTTTTTTCTCTTAAATAAACAAAAGACATCACTGTTTAAGGCAAAAATGTAATACTATTTTTGGTTATAATGTATATATGTAATATATACAGCACAAACAACAGAGAGAGAGAGAGTAAATAGAATAATACTGTTAAAATGACTCGTATATTTTACTTGTGGTTTCATATGAATATGAAATAGGTTGTGACAAGCTAAAGATACATATCATACTCCCTAAAGAAACAATACAAAAAAGATTCAAAGGGCTATAAGTAAAAAACAATAGAAGAAACAAAATGACACAGAGAAGAGTTCAGATAATACAAAAGGCAGGAAAATAAGCAGATAGGAATAAAATACAGATAGGACAAACGGAAAACAAATAGCAATTTGACATTCCTATATCTAACTATGTCAATAGCCATATTAAAGATAAAAGAACTAGACACTCTAATCAGAATGGATAAAGCAGCAAAAACAAATTATATACCATATGTAAAAGACATACTTTAAATATAAAGGTTGCAAACAAACAAAAAAAGAACAAAGTTGCAGGACTCACACTTCCTGATTTTAAAACTCAGTACAAAGACATAGTAATAAAACAGTGTAGTACTGCCATAAGATAAAACTACAGAATTGTGTAAAAGTGAGAGATCAGAAATAAACTTTTACATGACTGGTTAACTGATATTTAATAAGGGTACTAAGACTATTCAATGGGGAAAAAAAACCAGGGTCTTCAGCAAACGATGCTCGAACAAATAGATATATACATGCAAAAGAAAGAAATTAAGCCCTTATCTCCTACCACATATAAAAATTACTCAAAATTGTTAAATGACCTAAATATAGTGGCTAAAATCATAACACTCTTAGAAGAAAATAGGGATCAACTTTCATGACTGTGGATTTGGCATGGATTCTTAGATATTACACCAAAACCATGAGCAACAAAATGAAAAAGTGGATCTAGTAGACTTCATCAAAGTTAAAAAAACTTTTTGCATTAAATACATTATCAAGAAAGTAAAAAACAATCTACAGAATGAATATATCTACAAATCACACATCTGATAAGGTTCCAATATCAGAAATACATAAAGAATTCTTAAAACTGAACAAAAAGACAATCTGTCTGGAAAAAAAGGCACCAGAAAAACAGCTGGCAGTTCCTCAAAAAGTTAAACATATAATTACCATATGATCCAGCAATTGTACTCGTAGGTATATACTCAAAAAAATGAATACAGAGTATCAATTAAATACATGTGCCTGCATGTTCATAACAGCACTACTCATAATAGGCAAAAGGTAGAAACATTCCAAATCTATCAATGGTTGAAAAGTTGAACAAATTGTGGTATATACATACAATGGCATATTATTCAGCTATAAAATAAATGTACTGATAATATGCTACAATGTGGATTAACCTTGAAACATTACATTAAGTCAAAGAAGCTAGATGAAAAATCTGACATACTGCATGATTCTGTTAATATGAAGAATTCAGAATAGGTAAATCAATAGAAAGAGAATGCAGATGAGTGGTTGCCAAGGGCTCGGGGTATGTGGTGGGGAGAATTGGTAGCAACTGCTTAATGGGTACTGAGTTTTCTTCTGGGGTGATTAAAGTATTTTGGAACTACAGAGAGGTGGCAGTTGCAAAACACTGTGAATGTACTAAATGTCACTGAATTATTCACTTGAAAATGCTTAATTTTATGTTGTGTGAACTTTATTTTAATTAAAAAAACCCAAAAAACAAAACACTAAAATTATAGAATACCAATTTTTTTACAAGCACACATGGATCTTACCCCAAGAGACTATATGCTGGAACATAAATGAAGACAAGAGATTCCAAAATACTGAAATCTGAGAGTAGATTCTATGATTCTATGAAATTAAAACAGAAATTAACAGGTATCAAGAAAGCCCTCAATTATCTGGAAATTAAACAACATACTTCCAAATAAATCATAGTTTAAAAAGTCACTCACAAAAAAGAGAAAATGTTTTGAACTAACTAAATGGTAACAAAAACACAACATATTCAAATTTGGGGATTGCAGCTACATGGTGCTTAGATGGAAATTTATACCATTAAAAAACTTATACTGAAAAAATAAATAATCTAAAATCAATGATCTGTGCTTCCACCTTAAGAAATCAGAAACAAAGTACAATGTTATACCCAAAATAAGTAGAAGGAAATGATAAAATAAGTAGTAAGTGAATAATAAAAATAATAAAATTAAAATTAAAGTTTTTTTTTTTAAGATCAATAAAATTTATAAATCTCTAGTTAAATTAGTAAAGGAAAAGAGGGAAGACTGAAATTACCAATATCAGGGATGACAGAGGAGATAATGCTATTAACCCTAAAGATTCTGAATGTATAAGGGGATACCATGAGCAACTTTATGCCAATACATTCAATAAGGTAGATGAAACTGATACAAACTACCAACTTTGATTCAAAAAGAATAAGAAACTGGAATAGTTCTATATCTATTAAGAAACTGCATTTGTAATTTTAAAATCTTCCCTGAAAAAAATCCCAAGTTCAGATGGATTCATTAGTGAAGTCTAGCAAACATTTAAGAAGCAATAACATCAATCCTATACAAATTCTTTTAGAAAATAAAAGGAACAATGTTCAGCTCGTTTTGAGGCCAGTGCCACCCTGTTACTAGAACCTGAAAAAGACATTACAAGCAAACTATAGACAAATATTCTTCATGAACATACATGTAAAAATCCTTAAGAAAACATTAGCAAACTGAATCTAGTAATATATAAAAAAGATATTATATCACAACTAAGTAGGATATGTTCCAGAAATAAAAGGTTTTAGCATTTAGAAGTCAGTGAACATAATTCACTGTGTTAATAAAGGAGAGAAAAATCACTTCAACAGATGCAGAAAAAACATTTCACAAGATTTAATATCCATTTAATATTCATGATACTCTCAGTAAACTAGGAATAGAAGAAAATTCCCTCAACCTGCTAGAGGGCATGTAAAAAAAAACCCACACATAATATTATAGTTAGTGATTAAAGACTGAATTCTTTCCCCTAAGATTGGAAACAAGGGAAGATTATGTACTTTTAAAAACTTATCTTTAAGTTAATACATGAATTCTATGGGATAAGATATTTGCCAATGATACATCTGATAAGGGGTTAATATCTAAACTATATAAAGAACTCATAAAATTTCACAACTTAATTCCCCTACCCTCCCCCAAACAAACGATCCCATTAAAAAATGGGCAGAGGACCTGAATAAACATTTCTCCCAAGAGGACAAATAGATGGTCAAAGATATATGAAAAGATGTTCAACATCACAAATTATCAGAGACATACAAATTAAAACCACAATGAAATATCACCTCAAACTTGTCAGAATGGCTATCATTAATAAATCAATGAACAAGTGTTGGTGAGGATGTGGAGAAAGGGGAACCATTGTGCACTGTTGCTGGGATTACAAATTGGTACAGATACTATGGAAACAGTATGGAGGTTCCTCAAAAAATCAAAACTAGAAGTACCTTATGACCCAGCAATCCCATTTCTGAGTATTTATCCAAAGAAATACAAAACACTAATTCAAAAAGATACATGTATTTCTATGTTCACTGAATCATATTTACAACAGCCAAGATACAGAAGCAACCTAAGTGCCCATCAATGGACGATTAGATATAGAGAATAGTACGTTTATACAATGGAATATTACTTAGCCATAAAAACAGTGTAATCTTACCATATGCAACAATGTAGGTGGACCTAGAGGGTATTATGCTAAGTGAAATAAGTCATAGAAAGACAAATATCATAAATGATTTCACTTATATGTGAAATCTAAAAAACAAAACAAAACAAAACAGAAACAAACTTACAGATACAGAGAACTGATGGTTGCCAGATGAAAGGGAGGTTGGGAGAGTTAGGCAAAAAAAGTGAAGGGATTAAAAAGTACAAACTGGCAGTTACAAAATTGTCACAGGGATGTAAAGTACAGCATAGGGAATATAGCTAATACTACTGTAATAACAAGATAGATGGAACCTATACAAACTACCAACTTTGATCCAAAAAGAATAAGAAATTGGAATAGTTCTATATCTACTAAGTATGGTGTATGGTGCTAGGTGGGTACTAGGCTTATTGGGGAACCACTTTGTAAGTTATATAAATGTCTAACCACTATGCTGTACACTTGAAACTAATATTAAAAGTCAACTGTAACTGGGAAAAAAAAAAAGATTCTGGGTATTTTACTTCTCCTTGTTGTGTTGAGTATATTTAACACTGGAGCCCTTAGCTATGCAATAAGGCAGTAAAAAGAAACAGAATGCATATAGAATGGAAAGAATAATGTATACCGAAATGGTCTATTTAGGCAATCCTAAGTAGTCTATCAAAAAAGTACTAGAATAACTGAATTTTTAGAAAGTCCAAAGAATACAAGATAAATTTAAAAAATCAACTTTGTTTCTATAAGTCAGCAATTAATAGAAAATGAAGTTTAAAAATAATCTCCATTAGAATACTTAAAAACATTAAATACTTTGGTTATATATAATACAATATGTGTAATACCTGTATAATGAAAGCCACAAAACACTGTTGAGAAAAATTAAGGGAGATCTAAGTAAATGGAGAGATATAACATGTTTCTGCACTGGAAAATTCAATAGTGATAAAATGTTAATTCTCTCCAAAGTGATCTATTTCTTTTCGAAATGCATCATTTTATTTTTATAGTACATTTACTTCATTGTTTCTCTTAAGTTAATTAAAACAAACAAAAAACCTCTCAGAGTCAGAAGGAAACTCAAAGATCACATAGTTTTACTATCTAACTTAAGTGTCTACTTGTCATGCGGTTATCTTGCATGAACTTCAAAATCACAAAAGAAAATGATGACAAGCTTTATTTATACAATCTCACAAATTCTTCCCATGTGAAATTAAAAATAAGCTCTTTAACATTTACTGATCTTAAATGAGAGGCTTTGACAGGGGAAAAAAAAGATGAAAAAGTGATGTACCTGTGGTGAGGGCTGCTGAATATATCCCTGCTGCTGGAGCACAGACTGGCTGACATGATGACCAGAAGCAGAGTAGCCAGCAGTAGGGACTGGCTGCCCAGGTGGCAGGGGAGGAGGAGGAGGGGGAGGGGGAGGAGGGGGTGGGGGAGGAGGAGGGGGTGGGGGTGGCGGTGGAGGAGCTGCTGTCATGATATAACCAGACTGCTGTGGGGACTGAAGAACAACAGTGGACTGGAACATGGTAGCATGAGGGTCAGAACCATCTGCAGATGGCTGGCGGGCAAGATTCATGTGGCTAAACTGAGATCCAAGGGTGTCCTGCAAAAAAAAGGAAAAAGTCAAATCAGTAAGCCTTCCAAATAGAGACCAAACTTATCTCTTATGTTAATTAAATGAAACAAATATGAAGAAAATTACTTCATATATTTTAAGATGAGTTGCAGTAGTATATACTATGGAAATTATATCTACAATGGAAATGATTTAATAAAAAAACAGCTTTAAAAAAATTAGAACTCTAAGGCAGGAAGGTAGGAATATTACAATGTTGTCATTACAAATTACTTATAAAATACATGTGATGGAAATGTACAGCATGCAGAAAAGAATACAGTATAACAACATCTCATAATAATAAATGAAAAAACACTTATATAAATGAAGTTTAAAGGCACATTAGGATGAGGAAGTGAAACTGAATATTGATATTGAATGTTTAACATTTTCTAAGGCACAGGACTAATTACTTCTCAGTTTCAATCATCTCTCCTCTTCCTAGAAGGCAAGATGCATCTCTGCATCTCTTATCATACCTAACACATATACTAGCAGAAATTAGGCGATGAAGTCTATTCTTCCCTAGTGTTTTTCAGTCTGTTCTTTAAGTCAGATGTTAGACAAATGTAATCTAAATGACAGTTTCCTAATGCTTTTGCTACTTGGTGAGCAGGTAATGGTGCCCAGCCAATATTGGGCAATGATTTAGATGGCATCTGACAAATGTTTCCCAGACTCAACAACAGCATAAAGACCAGTTCTGACTAGTCTAGATAGTACCACTGAAATGAAAATCACAGGGTCAAATGGCATTGCCCTGCTGCCAAGGAGCCACAGATTGGCAACAATATATACCACATTTTGCTAAGAGAAAAACTGTGAAAAAAGTTACTTAAAAATTGTGGCCTATTGAGTTGTCAGATCTAACCTGACATGTCATCAATTTCAACAGTGTGCTAGTTTTTGCAAAGTAAATTAAGGCTATGCAGACAGGACTAAAAAAGGGGAACCTGATTTAATGATTAAAAATATATGTTTTTACTCCTCCCAAATGGCTGCTCTGATATATTCTAGCCCTATTCTCCTAACTCAATGAACAGTTTCAAAATATACCTAAATATGCCTACTAGCTGTAATTACAAAATAATATGGCCAAATATTTTCAAAAGAGATGCCATAACTATGCATTACCATTAGAGCCATCTTGCCAAAAGCTATTCTCTTATTCCAGTGATCTGCCATTTTTGAAAACATTTTTGAAACTTTTATGCTATTCTTTTTCATGTTGTCATCCTTCTCAATGCTGACAAAATTTCATTTCTTTCAGACTGGAAGTGAGTTTTAAAAATCATTTAGAGCCAAGGCTGGTAGATAATGTTGCCTTCAGCTCAAAACAAAAATATCCTCAATAAAACAAAACATTTCTAAAAAATATTGAGTGACTTTAAGAGATAGCTTGTAATTTAACAATGAAAGCAACTTCAAAATGTGATGGCTATGTAGTTTGAGAAATAACAGCATCACCAGGAAAAGTATGCAGGCCATTAGGGAGACTCATGTTAATGGAAAGAAACTAACATTTATTGAATATATATTTTATGGTAGGCATTATGCAGGAGGTACTTTAACTTTTTAATCACTGTCTCATATGTTTATTGACTACAGAAGGTCACAGAGCATTCAGTGGTGCAGCTGAGCTCTTATGAAGGAGTATAACTTGGGACATGCTTTGGATTAAAGGAGGTATCATTACTTTATAGTCACAAATTAAGTAGCTAGAGATCTTCCTTGAAAATATACTTAGGAGAATGGCTTATGTAGTTGTAAGCTTCAGTCTACCTGATAACTGGTACTAAGTCTACTGGACCTATGGCACTGGGGAAAGAATAGAAAGCTTAAACCCAAATGAAAGCTGCCACTCCACGATTGCAGAGAGCTGCACTGACCTCAATGAGAAAATCAGTTAAAATATGTTAGGACTAGAATAATCAACCTGAAGATTATTTCATTATGAAAGGGAAAAGATTAGGGTTTATACAATCACTGTAATAAACTAGTATAACAAATATTTTAGGAAAAAGAATTTATTTCTAATACAGGTTAGAAATACTTTTCAGTATATTTCTTTGACTTAAAAAAAATCACGAAAGATCATATCACATTAACCACATTCACAAGCCTTTATCACACATCCACCCACAGAAACAATGCAGGAGGTGAATAGAGATATAGTACCACGGAGTATTGCTGGGTGGGTGAGACTGGCAGAAGCGGGGATGGGTAAGGGGCTGTAGAGTACTGAACAGGCTGTGTAGAGGACTGCAGAGGACGAACAGGCTAAGGAATAACAGGTTGGCAAACAATGTTAATGTCAGAATAAAATGTCAGAAGAACTGCATAAAATGGAAAGTTACACTTTTTTGGCAATAGCTTAAACTACATTATAAAGAAATCTTAAACACAACAACATAGGAAACAACAAAAACAAAGCTATATGAAGAATCTCTACATAGTAAAATTTTTGAGAATATATTTATGCTTAAATTTAATACAAAATTAGAAAGATTTTTTTTCATAAAAAGATTAGATTCACTAAAACAAGTAATTTAGACGTTTCAAATCTTATTATCTATCCAAGACCCCTGCTTTAAGTCAGCAAAAGCAAAACCAATTATCCTTACTTCCTGGTTTGATGAAGGAGCAGCTCTATTTAGTTATACAACACTAAATAACAAAAGAAACACTTCACTTATTATCAGACAGCAATAACTTACATAGCATCTTTGCTAATGCTCTATTTGATAATGAACAATGAGATATTAAATTTTGGTACCAAACTGCTTAACTTTTAGCATTTTTTAAAGAAAAAGGTACTGTGGGTACCATAAAGAATAAGAGCCTAAAGAAGAACACATACTTACATAGAGGTGCACATGTGTGTACCCGCAGACCCCCCAACAAATCCATCTCTTTTATATATGAAAGATAAACACATTTTCTTTTCTAACTAAAATTTTTTATTAAGAGAGTATATATTAAGAGCTGCAAAACTAGTTACTTAATTTTTTTTTACTAATGGAATAATCCTGCATTTCAGGAAAATAAAGGTTTTATGTTTTCCTGGGGGCACTGAAAAAAAAACAGGTGTTCTGAACATGAAAAATGTTTTAATTATTTCTAAATCTTATGAAATATAGCTGACCGTCCATAGGTTGATACTGGCATATCATTTAGTTTCTTAATCTTATATTTATACAGTTTATTACAAAGGGGGTAATATAAATATTGACTTATAGCCTAGACTATTATAATCCATTTTACTGATGGCAATCAGGCTAAGGTAAGGTAAGTGGCCTGTGGAAAGCCATGTTAGCAAG
Source organism: Macroglossus sobrinus (assembly GCA_004027375.1). Lineage (NCBI taxonomy): Eukaryota > Metazoa > Chordata > Mammalia > Chiroptera > Pteropodidae > Macroglossus > Macroglossus sobrinus. The sequence continues at coordinate 324,096 of PVKZ01000072.1, forward strand.
CACTGGAGGAATCCAGGTAATTTTATCCAATAAAAACTCTTATTTTTGATATGTATGTATACATACATGAATCTCCCTCTGGACAGTACTTCCAGAGAGAATACTTTAAAATTTCAAAATAGACTAAGATTGCCCACAGAATAATCTAAATGAGGAAAATTCTTATGACAACTGAGACATACAACAATGAATTGCATTTATACCACAAGATCAACACAACAGTTTCTAAAATTATGAAAGGCTTAGTTTAGAATCCCACAAAAAAATCTAGAATTAAAGCAAAAGTACTAAAAAAGTAAAATCTAAAATATCTACAGAATAGCCACTGGTTCTTCACTAACCTCTCAACTAGAAATTAGCAAGCTTCCTAATAAATGACAGTACATATCGCATTAACTGAGGTATAGTAGCTTTAGAACTTCCAAGTACAGGCTACTCAATGTGTTATTAAGTCAGACAACCATTAAGATGTAATTTTCTTCTAGACAACTTGACCTACTGTGTGTCATATGAAACAAAAGCTTTAGTCTGCTGGGGCATAAAATAAAGAAGAGTACTATGAGTACCAAGAGTATGAATTAATGTCTCTGACAGGGTGTCAAGTGATAATGAGAAAAATGTGAGCTAGAAGACTGGCTGATCAAAGTGAAATTTTGACACCACTTAGAAAAGAAAAAGCCTCAGCATTTCCTTTTCCTACATAAATTGCAACTGGCTGCAAAACAACACTCAAAGTGATTGGTTTTAAGAAATGTAGCCCATCTGCATGCTTTGGAAATCACAGCATTATTTTGTTTGGTTGTTTGAAATTTCATGGATGGATGATCTCAGTGTGCAAAAGATAGTTACTATCACTTGTTCATCAATTCTCTATTTTTGTAGCTGCTGATGAATTACTAGAAACGCTTGAAGCAATGCCAGGAAAATCAGTCGTGGAGTTTCATGCATATCCCAAGATTTCAAATTATAGTCCATTAAGACATTTCTTTTTCTAAACTAAGCTTCCTATACCTTCATTTAGGATTATCTCATAACTAAATTAAAGTTATTTCTAAGAGATTATAATGTGAAATATATAACCACAGATAAATCCTTAACATTTTTGAAGCTGCCAGAATAACATTATTTTCACTGAATGAAATGAAATAAAATCAGTCCTGTGAAGCTCTTAATGAAATAGACAGTGCTGCAAAAATAACCACATGATAGCAAAATGAAAAAAAACAAACAAAAAACACAACACTTCAGGACCAAGTTCAATGAAGCCAAGGCAGAGAAGAACAAGGAAGGAGTTTTACATAGCCTAACATGTACCTGAGTGTATGTAACCAAATGGGGTTGGAAAGTGGATATGACAGCCTTTGGAAATAGTTTAGGCAATTTCCTATACATACATGAATTCAAATTTATGGTCTCAGAAATGCATCAAAAACCTAGAAGTCTTACTTTAGATAAACTGCTTTGCCCAGTTTTAGAAATCATAATTGCCAGAGGAATAATTATTTTCCTGACTTTTAAAACATTTAATAACTTTATTAAACTGCTCATGTATTCTTTACCCCTGCAATACCAATGATATAACTTGAGCAAAAATTTCAAAACTGAAATTTCTCCAGTTCAAGTTTATCACCATACTTCTTTCATAAGAATTTACGTTGCATGTTTTCACCAGTTTATTATTTAGATGGTCTTACAGGAAAAAAGAAGTGTAACTAACTGTACAAACTGTCTTCGATGTGTTACACAACCTTCAAAAGACAGAGTGAAATAAAAGTTCACACATCTACAGGGAAAAAGCCTGAATGTAAAATGCATATGTAAATTCTAATTGTTTAAACAAATTCAAAAGATTGTTAAAAGCGCTTTTGGGAATTTTAACTTGGGATGTTTTTGCCTCTTATCTCTCAAAGTGTAGGTGGGATAAAGAGTACACTGCAGAACTTGAGCACCTCAACTCAGTTTCTTCAAACTGCTTAATCTGTTGAATCTTAAAAAAAACTCACTTTGCTGACTGGGATAACCAATAACCTTAGTTTTGATTTTATTCCTCTTGTGCATTTCTTGCTGTTTTGAAATAGGATAAGATACCATACAGGCTCATGAGATACAAAATTCCCTCCTTTTTGAAAATATTCTACATTTTTTAGCTGAAAAGCCCTTGAAGTTAACCTCTCTTCCTACCAGTAATGAGTGGAACATCACTGGTGGAGAATATGAAAGCTCTAAGAGATACTTACGCAGGCTATCTCAATTATAATTAGTGAATTTAGTTCCAAATATACAAAGGCAGGTGAATTTATTAGCATTACGTAATCGTGGGTATGTGCACCTGTGAGAAAATGTGATTAGCTGCTTGCTGAGGTGGTGGGGGTGGCAGAGGTGGCTGTGGAGGTCCAGGCACTTGGGTTCTAACTGATTGTTGGGTTATAGGAGGGTTATACACAACTGGACTCCCATCTGGGTTTATGAAGGGCTGACCTGAAAAAATAAAAAAGGAGAAAAAAAAATTTACAATGGAATTTGAATGTAGGTCATTATATTAATAATTTACAATATTTGTCTAAATCCTCATTCAAAATTTTGAAGCCTCAAGTTTCTGAAAGCTAAAAGATCTTCTTAGCTTGGGAAGCATAGTCTGACCTTATATGAGGGTATTAATTGTTTTTATTTTTCCCACTTGAAGAACAATGTTTTACAAGGGTGCTAAATCTACTAACGTTATTTTATAATACATAGTATTTTCTGAAAACTTCTGAATTCTGAAATACTTCTTGCTCAAGAGTTTAGTTACATGATTATGTACTGTAATACATTTCTGTTTTAAGAAAAAAATGCTTGATTTGGGGATACCGAAAAATTATTAATTAGCCTCTATTAGGTGGTGAAAAATAGCTAATTTATAGGCCACACTGCATATATTTCACTAATAAAATTAAACTGAATAAAAATTAAAATGGTTAGCAGCTTCAAATTTCAAATTGTGGGCTTGATGGCACTGTCCTTATTTTATAGCTTCTAACTTGTTAAAAGCTGTATATGATTTTCAAATGCTAAATAATTTTCTAAAGTAATCTTTTTAATTCCAGTGAGGTTTAATCACAGAGAAAACTAGAGAAAACTTTAATATTTATTTTGAGGCTTATTTTTATTGCTTACTAATTATTGGGGGGATATTTTAAGTACTGAGTAGAATAAATTTTACTCACTCTAGACAAATTTTTATTATAATAAAAAAGTTTTATTGTGGTAAAATAACCAACAAATAGAAATCAAAAGAAAATAAATCCCCCATAATCTTATAGTTAACAATTCAGATATCTTCTAGAATTTTTTTTCAATGCACATATAAATAGATTAAAAAAGCAAAGAGGTCACTTTTAAACTAAGTTAAAATTAATACAATTCAATTTCAGGTTGATTAGTTTCTCACTCTATCATTCCCTATTCAATTAAATCTTTCATGTTATCAAAAACATATTAATGTGTTTTGAATGACAAATAATAGGAAATAGTGAAATATTAAATCACCTTACATCCTGCCTAGGAAATCAGTAAGTTTAGTAACATAATAAACTTAAAAGATATGAAGATAACTGTTATTAAGTAAAAACTGAATTTCTGATGTCAGTTATTTATGCTAATTCAATTCTTATAATAGAGACAAATGTTTGAATACTTTATCTCAAAAAAAGAGATGCAAATAAAATCTGAAGGCAGTGAGTTCCAAGCCATTGTTTTCTCTACAACAAACAAAACGAACATTCAGAGACTCTAACACTCGTACCTGTATCCACCTTGCCCAACTACTATGAAGCTGATTTGACTATATCAACTAAGTCAGTGAATTAATAAGGAAGGTTATCAGATGATTTAAAGTTGTTTATGTTATCTTACCAAGTGATTGGGCTAAGTTATTCTGAATGGAGACTAACACTTCTTGTGATGTTTAAAAGATCATATTTTCTCTATATAAGTCATTTTTGTCAATGTACATAATGTATTATGATTTCATCTCTCTAGGACCGCTTCCTTAACTATAAATGGGGATTTAGCTTACCTAAACAGTGTTGTTACGAAGATTACAATGTATTTAAAGCACCTAATACAGTATATAACACATAGTAAATGCTCAAAATATGCAAATTATCTAACTGCAAAGAATGTGTCAAAATTAATTCAAAATGACTACCTATTTTCTTTTATTAATAAGATGTCCTTTAGCTTTTCCTCCATAGAAAATAATTTCCATATTCAGAAGGACAATTACTTTCCAGAGCTGCTAACTTTTTCCTTCTTTATGATATAATTACTATGTTCCCCAGAATAAACTTTTTATCAAATAAGGCTCTTTCAAAAGTGGTTGTCTAATTTCTGGGAAAAAAATTGTTTTTAAGTAGTTAGGCCATTATTTGGCATAAAAGATGAAGTCATAAGGAGAAAAATACTTTAGGATATATCTTTTAACACTTGCTAGCATGAGTGTTTTATTAAAGTTCTAGAAAAAATACTAGTTATGCATGAAAAATAAAGAGCTGATAACACGTATACAGATAAAACATTGAGTACATATTCTTTAAATTTCAAACAACTCCTGATATCTCAACTAAAATAAACACCTTTTTTGGGATACCAACCTGTTTGTGGGTTGATCAGAATACTGCCAGGTGGTATGCCTGCCGCTTCCAAGGGAAGCAAAAAGAAGCTAGTACTAGGAGATGCGGCTTGCCCATTTAGGCCACCATCAAAGGAAAGAGAATTATGAGTGCTGACAGTTGGATAGACGACAGGTGCGCCATGAGAAGACTGGCTGAGAGCTGTACCTGGAAGAGGCTGCTGGATGTGAGAAAGAGAGCCCGTAGATGACCCTACACTACCAGAAGACTCAGAACCTAGGGGAGGAGTAATGAAAAATATGGATTTTTTAAACCTCATATAAAAAAGCAGGTTTTAAACACATAACAATAAAATTCACATTGCATACCATGCAGTTACCACATAAAAGCATCAGCTATTTTTGATGTAGTGTAAATTTTGCTTTCCCTCCCCACAATGAACAAGTTTAATACAGCAAACTGATCATATAAGTTGTCAAGAGAAGTTAAGAGCTAAAGCATGCAACTTAAGCACATTTATAATAACACCAGCCACAGACAGTCACAAAAAGTACATTACCCACATTCCCAAAAGGACAAAGTTATATAAATTTTACCTTTTAGATTAACACCTAGGAATATACAGATTATAATTTTTCCCCAGGAAAAAGATTTTAGCACAGCCAAATGTCCCAAACCTCTTAAATCAGAAACCCCTTATCTATAAGAACACAGAAAGATTAAGAGTAGTGTAGGAAATGATAAAATTGATAGATTCTCTATCAAGAGAAACAACTGTCAAATTTCACTGCAGAATTTCATTTTCAGCTCATAATCATAGCATCTTCCTATAATGCAGTCACCTTTCAATTTTTTATATCAAAGGACAAAGATAGCATGAAAAATATCCAAGTACTTATATGAGCAACACCTTAAAATTTCTCACTGCCATTAATAAGCTAATTTGATAATTTTAACTGTTCTCATGCCTATAACCGATTTCATTTTCTATTAATAGTGTGTGAAAATGTCATGAACTTTCAGTGTAATGGCTAAAGATAAATAATGAGAAAATGAAAGAAAAATTTGGATAGTGTAAATAGTTAATTACATTTAAAAAAACAGCATTGACTCGGGGAGAATTAATCTTTAATGAAATAAACAGGATATGCTATACAGATTAATAACTTCTAAGTTGTGCCAAAATGACTACTGACAAGAATTATAATGAAAGTCACTTTTCCTACTGAGTTAAATAATACTTATTTTTATCTCTGAAGATAATACAGATAACTAAGAGTATATGTTCTTAAATATTCTAATTTGGCAGTGTGTCTAAAATGACTTTCTCATGATAGATGAGTAGCTTTTTTCTGTTTTATTGACTAATTGACCATTTAAAAAGTAAATGCATATTTGGTACATATACATATCATATTCATAAAATGTACCTGTCTTTAGTAATATTCTATCACATACACTAGGACATTTTTAATATCCACAAAGTAAGTTAAAAAAGTGACAAGCACACTTCAAAAGTCTTAACATTTAAAGCACTGAGTATAATCAAGGATTAAAAAATACTCTGTCACTTTCAAATATACATCTCTCCCTTCAACTGCTATCTGTACAACACCAAATGTTTAGGCTAACCCAAACAAGCTAACCAGAGGGAGCCATTTCTACTGACTTTTCTGCTTCTTTAGGATGAAAATAAGGATCTATAAAGACTCTAAAAGAAATGTGAGCTTCTTTAATATTGAAGCCAGTTGGTGAAAGTGAAAAGGGGAAAATGTTATAAACCTAAATGTATACTGTAAGTGCAAGGAAGCTAGGAGAATGAGGATGTTATTGCAATTTCCACTCATTCATAATAATTACAACGTATTATTTTTCTTTAGTTTTTAAATTACTCAAATATTCTCAGCAATTTAATGCATTTTGAATGGCAAAGAACTTTATCATGAAAACAATAATTATAATTGACAGTATAAGCTGAAAATGCAATCACTGTTAAATAATCCTAGGTGAGAAGCCATGCTTTCCAACCATAAATAAGCAGTGAAGAATTTCCAACTACCTCTTGGCACTCAAACAAGAGATGACACTTCATTGAACCAACAGTCTGATTAAGTTTATGTCAAACTAAAGAATTCTTATTTTAATTGATGTTCATAAATCTCTCTTGCACAGAGAATGAATCATAATGTCAATAAACATACTATTGCTTAAGTATTACGGAGGTGCTCCATGCTCTGCTGGTAGGAATTTTATATTTTACAGTAATTACAGGAGCCATATGATAAAGAGTTAAGACGTTAGGGAAACTACTGTTTTGACTGTACAGTTGTAGATGGACATTTATACCTGTTTTTGAAAGCCTGCCTATGCTTTTGCTGCTTCCAGAACTATCACCTCTTGTCAGGACTGAAATTCCACTGAAGCTGCTGGCTTTGGTTACAGCAGGCTTGAAATTTCGGAGAGAGCTGTCGGAATCTGTGCTGCTCCAGGGTCGTGGTTCAGAATACTTCAGCTCATTCTCAGTGCTGCTTTGATGGCTATTTGTTGACCTCCCGGAAGCATCTTTATTAACTCTGTAATTTAGAAATAAATCTTTGAAAAGCTAATAGATATAAAAATGAAAAGAATAAAGAAAAATGCTTTAAGTTTTCAATACTGCATGAAAACATGCTTCCAATACCTAAATATCTGGCGCCTCTGCTGGGTACTACTAGCATCCTCATCTTGGATTCTGTTGGCATTTTAATAACATTTTAATTTTTATTAGCATCAGTCAGACAGTTACCAAAAGAAATGTTAAAAATCCCCTCACCTTTTGTCAATAATATAATTCTCTTGGGAACACAGGGACTGTAAGAAAGATATAAAATGTTAAGCTTTTGTGAAACACATAATGCTATCTGTTAACCAATGATGACAACAAAAATTATGTGTAATATTATTTAAAAAGTATCCCTCCAAAAAATAAATCTGACCTGATGACAAAAGTACACAAATAAATGATAATGGAGGTGTTTTTTTTCTGGCTTGGAGATACTATGCTTACTTTTAACAGATATATGTCTTGAAGCCATTCATTTTTGTGGTACAAATTAACTTAAAATTATTCTCTTCCAAAAAAGTGAACCCACTTTTATTATTATACATTCAAGATATATACCAGTGTATAGATTCCATGTCATTCATTCAATAAATATTCTGATCATCTGTGTTTTGGCTGTGAATGTAGCAGTGAATTAGCAGCTACGCCTCAACACAGCTTATGCCAACTCCTCTAATGCTCAGGCAATCATCAATTTTGCTGTTATGACAAGAGTCTTCTAACTAGTTTTCCAGCCACTAGGGTCACCAAACTATGGCCAGCCATCTGTTTTTTGCAAGTAAAGTTTTAGTGGAACACAGTCATGCTCATTCATTTATTTATTATCTGTGGCTGCTTTCACATGAAAAGGCAGTTCTGAGGTATTGCAAAAAAGACGGTATTGCTCGAAGTCTAAAATAATTATCATCTGGCCCTTTGCAGAAAAAGTTTGCTGAGACCTGTTTTACCTAAAAGCCAACCTACCTTAATTGGCTTTTGGAGTTAAACTTCCCTTATTTCCTGTGTTATGTAGGCTATAATCTAGCTACTATGAATCTTTCCATTACTCATGTGCCAAGTTCCCCTTTATCTCTGGGCCTCTGCAAATACCGACTCTCTACCTGGAACATTTCACTCCTTTAGGTCTTCTCTTGGAAGCTAAGAGAAGCTGTTGTCTCATTCCACAATTCTGGAATGAGATCTGCAGTGCTTGTCTGCTGTGTCCCTATCTTACCTTCAGGTCTCTACACAACTCACACGTCATATCATCACCTGGCTACGCATCTAGTTTACCTTATAAACTAGAGAGAGAAATACATCTAGTTTAGGCTCTGAGCTCATAAAACTTGGGTAGAAATCCCTACTCTGTCATTTTCTAGCTGTGTATGGTCTTGGGCTATTTTACTTAGCCTTCTGGAGCTTAGATTCATTATCTGTAAAATAAAAACAATGACAAAATCTACCATATAAACACTGTTTGAGAGATAAATTATTATAACTGTCCATGGATAAGTTCTCCAGTGCCCAGCATAACACCTATCAGAGGTGCTCAAAAGACATGTTGAATGAATATTTTAGATTCTTAACTGATAGTCTAGATTTTAATGTTATTTACTTTGTTTTTTTTTTAACAGAGGAAATTTCTCTCTCTGACAGTATTAACACAAACATATATTCATATATCCTTGAATAATAACCTAGTACTATATAAAACAGGTGCTTAACAAATATTGATAAAAACAAACTGATTCTATTCTCAAAAAATGCATAAAATAATTAGCCACTTAAAAGATCTCTTTCATATAATCACTTATAACTGGAAAACAAAGGTTAATCTAAAAAATCAATTAGCTTTATTTTAAAAAAAGAAACAAGTTATTTATAAAGAGAAGCCCACTAACAAGTAGGATTTAGAGTATACATGACTTTGTAGATAGTGACCAATGTTCTAAAAATCTCAAGTCTGTGAGAAGTCTAGAAGAAAAAAAAAAATATTATAAAAACTATATACTCAGCCCTATATACTCTTGTAGTCTCTCTTCTAACTTTTGAAAAGTTTATATAACTGCTGCAATATAGTATTTTATAGACTATTAAATTATATGAACACGACATCTCAAATTTCTAAAAGGTGACTTTATATGTAACAAAAGTGGTTTAAAAAATGTGATCAATAGATTAAGGGAAGAGTAAGCCCCTCTAATGCAATTAGTATATATTCTAACATAAAGAGCTAAAATTAATAATACATACATCTTGGGAAAATATACGGTCTCTAGCTCTCTGGTACTCTTCTTCTCTTTCTTCTATAGATTTGCTTCTTCTGTCATCTTTCAAACGTATTCTCATCTAAATAAAAGAGAACAATTAATTCTTGGGAAAATGACCTGCTGGTGTAAGTCCTGCACCTTTAAAAATTTCCAATCGTGCTATGTACCTGGTTATCATCTTTGTCAAAGCTAGAGTTATCTCTCTTGAGGATATATCTTTTCTGAAAGTCTTCACCTTTATCATCCTTAATATGTTCATTAAATTTCTGATCAGGTCTAAAAAAAAAAGGAAACAAAAACAATAATATACAATATTTACAAAAAACGTTAAATATAACACTTTATGAAAACTAATGTTACTACTCACTAGTGCCATTCATACATATTTATGTTATCTCATTTACTCCTCACAATAATCTTTTAACAAAATATCAATTACCCCTTGTTATGTTTAAAAGGCCATATGAAATACAGTGTGGGCTCTGGAATCTGACATCTTGGGTTCAAATATTCAGTTTTACCAATTTAGTTGCTTTATGACTTGTACAAGTTACTTAATTTTTATATTCCTTAGTTTCTTCATTTGTAAGTGGAAATTATAGTGTATCTATGTCATAGTGTTATTCCAAAGATGAATCAATAAATAGCACTTAAAACAGTAAACAGCGAAAGTTTGTTATTACTTATAAAAATTACTGAGAAAACGGATTCAAATGGCTTAAGCAGCGGTCTAAGGTCAAAGGGTGAGTTCATGACTGACAGATAAGTTAGAGCCCTTGTATGTAAGACTTAAAGCCTATATGTCCTCTGCTTTGCCTCCTCTACATCTATGAAAAAATTCTGGGGCAAGGAAAAAAGTATAGCAAAGTACCATATGTTACACTCCTATAATACCTGGTTAGGTATAATATAATTGAGAGTAATCAAATGTTTTGTGGTTGAATGAGCTACAACTTAAGAGACTACTTCAAAATGCAACCAAGTTACTAAGAATTCTTAATTACAGCAGGGCACATCTTTGTTTTATGTTAACTGAAAACAGTTACAAAAGAGAAATTCTTTTTGAGAGTTTAATGTTGTAACCTAAAGTAATGATTATAAAATCTTAATATATTTTATGGATGATTGGTCTTTCCTCTATGGAAATGTTGCAAGTTCTACTGAGATCCACAAGACAGACATATGTTTGTGGCTTTTGAAAAATTACAATTCTGTAAAATTTTACTTTCTCAAATATATTCTCAGCTTCAACAAATTAATTCATTCAATACTCTTGTGACTTAATATTATCCTCTCATGAAACTGGAGTTACTTTTTTGAAATATATAATATATAAAAATATATCTGGAGGTTATAAAGTCTAACTGAACCCCCAAGTAGTATTTTACATAGTTTAAAAATATATTATATAGTCATGTAATGTATTATGAATATCGTAAGTAAATTCCAACACCAAAAAATCTCAATAATGACACTTTCTGCATACTAAAGAGATATTTCAATATATATAGTACTCAAGTAACACTTCTAAATATTTCTTTTAACTTAGTAATTTTTTAAATGAAGTACTGTATCTACTTCCTGTCAAATGATGCACAAGAAGATTTATAAATGAATTATCTAAGATGAAGAAATCTCTTTTAAAATGTATTTAGATAAGCAAAACAGGGATGTCCACATAAAAAAGAGTAAAAACAGTTTCATGACCAAACTGATGAGAAAAAGATTGCTTTCTTTAGGAGTGTGAAAATATCTATTTAGTTCTGATGATGGCAGTATGTTATTTTTGTCACATTATTGCCCCAATTACTTACATCAACTATTTTTGTAGCTATTCAAAGTCACACTTTCTTATTCAAGTTTTTACTTGGGTGAGAGACTGTTATTCCAAACTGAACTGTAAGGTTTAACCAAGGGCCTGGCAACTTTTCTAAGAGCAGCTGGATTCCCACATCAAATAGCATTGGCAGGCATTTCAGCTAACCTTAAGACTGTCTTACCTCTTTCTCTTATAGATGCCTCAATTTACTGCCCTGCAATCGCCAACTTCCCGCTCCATTGAGACACCCCAGTGGACACCGAGTTGTTGACATCCATAACACCACTGGTTCAAGGCTGGAGCGGGTAATCTGCCTATGAGGAAAAGGTAAGTTTGTTTTTATTCAATGTGGAGCAGATCTCTAAGGTTTTCTGATTTATAACCTTCTGCATATTCCAGAAGATATAAAATAAGGATACAGTGTAACTTCAATGATCTGAAATGTCTAGTTATAATTATGCTACTGGTCCATTCCTCTTTAAGTATGCCATAAACACCTGTGTTTGGCTAAACTTTTGACTACCCTGATAAAGAGAACCCTAAACCTTTCCGACATCATTCACAGCATTCAAATAACTGAGGTTACACTGTATGGAAAACCTTAGAGAGTCACCAGTCGAAATGTTAGTCAAAATGCCTGCTAATGTGCATGTGTGTGGGTATCCAGCAGCTCTGAGTAATGTTGAAAGGTACTGGTTAAGTGAATTAGAGTTCTATTCATCCTCAGTCCAGCTCATATGTTATAGTCACTATTCTACTTTAGCCATGATATAAATAATTGATGAAAAATTTTTAAAGACTAAGGGATGGGCAGAGGAAAATTAAATCTAATTCATATTTGCAGGTAAAATTTAACCCTTAAAGAAAGACAGGATCCTTTTCAAAGACATCTAAATTTAATTTTAGTTTAGGAATAATCATTTAAAAATACTTGGTTCCAACAATCTATTTAGTTGATAACATACTATTTGAAATGGAAGAAAACCAACTTAATTCCAGCAAACTAAATGGTAGCTATAAGGATAAAAGGCCATTACAATAGAAGGAACATAAGTGAATTAAATATGACCACGCAAACTGAATAGTTCATAGATAACACATTGAGAGAAGTCTAGCTTCAGGAAAGGCAGAAGACAATGAACTAAAAAGCATTATTTATGGCATCTGAAGTTGATTGCTGCTCATTACTACAGATCCATTGCTGTCATACAGACATTGATATAGAATATTCTTCTGACAGGCAGATCACCAACCAACAAAGTATACATTTTAGTTGAACTCAATTGAGTGCTTTAGGATTAGCTTTATAAATAGGCAGAAGAGGTGCTGTGTACATGTTACAATTTTAGGTGCTTCTGCATTGCACCTTCTGCTCCCAAACACCAGCACTGATTATTTCGCCAATACTTAGTTATCATTCTTTAAAGTAAATGGCTCCTCTTAACTCCTTAAAAAATTGTCCTCAGTAAATTATACCCTGAAAGTGTATACAACATTATGGTTAACCAACAGACAGACCCACCTTCTTGAGATTTGTAGGAAAGAAAGAGCAAAAACATAAGTGGAAAAAGGATGGTAAACTGTGAAGGTGTCAAAAAAATTTTTTTTGTTTTCTTAAAAATTGCCTGAGGTTGACCATAGCTTTTTAAATTACATTAATTAAAAAAAAAAAATCCATGAAAATGGTTATCAAATATCACTGACATTATGACCTCAGAGAGGTTTTGCTTTTGTTTCTTTTAAACCAGTCCTTATTTATCTGCCTCATTTCAGATCAGATTGGTGCATTTTGAATGTAGTGAGATAAATATATTTTTTGATCCGATCACATATGGTTATCACGAAGCTTAACCAGGCTGTGAAAAAATGTAGAAAAATCTCAGATGAAGGGTATTGTAGAAAGACAAAGTATTGTTATACACATATGTAACATATACCTACATTTCTTGATACTTACATTCTTGTATTGCTAGTTTTGTTTACTATGACAGACTTCCCACTCTGATCAACATTGTGGTCTAATCCAAAGTAAGCAGCTACTCTGTGCAATAGCATCCTGTGGTAAGATGTCATTGGGGGGAATTTTTTACGTGGAGACCTAGAAGTAGAAGAAAAACTAATTAGGTAAACCAAGGAGAACTGTAGTGACAATTACTTTTCTTGTTAAATATCAGGACTTACTCATTATTACCAATGAAATCTAAAATTTCTTGTTCCAATTTCAACAGCATCATTCTGTCCCTGAAACAAAATATGAAGACCCTTATATATAAAACTTAATACTGGAATAATCATAAATGTTGAATTTATATTGCTATATATATTTTCTTAAAAACTGAACATTGAGGACTATCACAAGCTTGATGCTAGAATATTTATATACTTTCTGAAAAAGTAATGTTTTAAAAGAATGAAAGATGACATTTTTTAGTTTTTTATTATGGAAAATTTCACACATACACAAATGTAGAGAGAATAGTGCCATTACTCAACTTCAACAATTATCAACATATGGCCATTCATAAAGGAGATGTATTTTGATCTACTAAGTATCTGTACATTGGAGTCTGTTCTGTAAACATATGGATAATAAGAGCATATTAGTCTTTATTTTCTTACTCTAAAGCTGAGAGGTAGCAGGAAAATTGACATCTTTGGTTAGGCTCATGACTTTGCTGTCATGTTGAACTCCATAGAAACAACACTCTAAAGAACATGCAATGCCAGTAATAACAGGAATACTCCTATGAGAATTCAATGCTAGTATACAGATGGAACTATAGTAGAAAAGTATGAACTACATTACCAACTCTAACTCAAAGAGACTTTTCAAATCATTCTGTAAATTGCAACATTTTTAAAACTCTAGGAATTTTCCCCATAAAAATCAAAATGAACCAAAGGCCTCCAACATGTAAAATAAAGACTTTAAGGAGTATCTATATGTGCTCCTTTAGATCATGAGGGTCTTATTTAGTGAACTTAGACTGCAACAAATTAATAGTACGCCTTCCCAAAAGACATCCTTGCTCACACACCAAGAACCTGGCTCAAGATAATATTCTTATTCTTACTGAAAATTTCATGTGCAGGTGGGGAAAAGCAAACAGCTCAAAATCTTAAACCTTAAAGGTTTGTTTGTTTTACAGATCATTCATTCTGTTCCTGGTGTTTTACAGGTCAAGAAAACTAGACCAAGATGTTAATGTTTCCCTTCCAAATAAACATCACTTTTAAATTCTAACAGAGGAGGTGATGCTCTCTACTTAAGTTGCCTGAAAGTATGATTCTTTCTCTACATTATAAAAGTCTCATAAAACTGAGTGATATTTGACTATATATTTAAAAATATTAGTTGAAAAATCAAGAGAAAAACATGCCAACCTGGTGATTTCAAATCTAAAGTTGAAAACAGGAATACATTTTAACACAAATACTAGTAACATTTGATTTTGCTTCCAAATCTGGTTCTCATTTAGTATTCTCCATCTCAGTAAGTGGTACCACCTTTCACCTAGAATGTTGTGCCAGAGGTATTTTTGGCCTGCTATAATCTTTTTTTCTAATAGTCTTAATCATTTAATTACTACTGCAGATTTTCTTTACCTTCTATCTTTCTTCTGTTTCCATTACCAGTACTTTGGAGCCAAGCAATCAGGATCTCTTACTTAAATACTATGACATAATAGTAGTTTGTCTCTCTGTATCTTCTCTTGTTCCCTCCAAATCTATTCTACCTAGAGCACCCATAACGGTCTTAAAAACACACATGTGAACACACACCACTGCCTTGGTTTATCGCAGGTTTCACACTGTTCTTAGGTTAGAATTAAACATCCGTAATGTGGCCTACAAGGCAGGCATAATCCGGTCTTTATCTACTTCTTTAGTCTTATCTCCTGTTCCTTATTCACAAAACTCTATCATCTTGGCTTACCTCTGCACTTGCAAAGCTCCTTCCTTTCTCAGTTTCCTCAAACATGCTGTCTCCTTTGCCTAGAACAACTTCTTATATAGATTCTTAAACCTTGTTTCTTTCATACTTTTCTTATATAGCATTTATCACAATTATTATTATATAGTAATCTGAACTATTTAGAAGAGTTCAACAAATGTATCTATATAAAACAAAGTAATGAAATTATTTCATCCAGAAGGTCTTTTAATATTTTTTCCTTAATATTTGGGGAGAGGGTAAGGAATTTCTACTTTATAGGGGTTTCCCCCAAAAAAGACTTACTTAACTACAAAACCCTCTTTTCATCTCACTTTTAGGGATCAATCTGTCTTGAGATATAATTTTTAGTAACTTTCATGATATATTTTTTATACACTTATTGTAGGAAAAAAGAGAAAGGAATCTGAGAAAGGCAACTTATTCACCATTCATGAAACAGTGCATTTAAATTAGTTTTCCATGTCTGAGCTAAACAGCAGTTGTAAGATATGTGAAATGTTCTTCAGTAAATGTACGGTCATTGAAAAGAAATTTCTGTTGTCTCCAGGAAAGAAAACAAAAACTAACACTTTTACTAGTCATTGATACAAGTGTAGGCTTTTCCTCCCTGCTTCCACATGCAGATCCAGATATACGGATTGCAGGGAATTTTCTATTATTATACAGACCACTTACTATTTAAACTATGTTCCCCTGCTCAGTTTACTAAACTTCTAGTCACTAAAAAGTAGCATTTGTTAGAAAAATAAGGCTGATAACTTTCTTAAGTTCTTAAAATTTACAGTTCTTGCCTTTGAACCAGTATAGCTCAGTCCAAGTTCCCAAATTTTCAAATCTGGAACTAAGGTTAGATATTTTGGTAATGGTCACAAGCTAAAAAGGAATAATCCCTTATAGAATATATATAGGACTTAAACAGATTACTCTCTTAAATTATTCTCAAACCGTAAGGTTTAGCACATGAACCTAAAAGTAGGTTCATGTGCTAAATTACTAACTGTAATTGTTATTGTATGAGCTTTAAAAGGAACCAATATAAACCTCTAACCACTAATCACTAATGTCTAATCACTAGGTTGTACACCTGAGAATGATATATTTTATGTCAACTGTAATTAAAAAAAAATTTAAAAAAAGGAATCAATGTATGGTGTCTATTATTAAAAAAATAATAAAAACAAGGATCTCAATCAAACTGACCCATAACCTACTACCCAAAGTTAAAATAAAGAGGTAACATTGTTTTAGTTAATAGTGTTTTAGTCAATACACCAGAACTAACTTTAGAGGGTATGTATAACTGTGGCAAACAAAAAAAGAAGAAAACAATGTTTCCATCTAACCACCCTCTTCCTAATGTTCCATATAACTTTAGTCAAATATCTGCAACAGATAAAAAATGACTTAAAACATTACTTCCAATAAAAATTTTATAAAGCATTTCAAACAAAGAACAAAACAAATTACTTTTCAAACATACATTCTCAGGATTCATCCATGGGGTTGCTCCCTTTCATTAGTCATCTAATAGTTACCTTTATTATCTATATTTCTTTAATATGCATGGAATTTATAAAAATGGGTATAAAATCAACACAAATAAAGGTATAAAACCATGTCAGTAAGTGTAATCTCTATCGAGGTCAACTTCTGATTCCTAGGTTCTAATTCAGTAATGACCAATTAGTGTAGCCTCTAAAAATATTTTTTACAAACAGGAACTAGAGATAATTATCTAACATCTGAAGTTAAGTTTTTGGGTTGAGAACAAGATAAAGACTTAATGATATGAAGAAAAGTTTTGAAAAGGATTCTCTGAGCAATATTCAATCTTGAAAGCTTTAGTGAAAATCCACCAGTTATTACTAATTTCGTACCATGTTTATCTGGCAATTAATTGTGTATTTCACAGAGAGAATACTGAGCCATAAATTAAGCAAATCTTGTTTCCCACAAAGTTTAACAATAGCTACAACTTCCTAATCCACACTGACATTAGTACTAACTCATACATTAGCCATGTTGTAAATTATACACCTATATATTTATTCAAATAAAAAGTCATACACATAAGGAATAAAGTACTGATACATGCTACAACATGGATGAACCTTAAATATATTATGCTAAGTGAATGCCCTAATCACAAAAGACCATATATATGATATATGAAATGTCGAAAACAGGGAAATCTGTACAAACTAGATTAGCACTCAGGGCACAGGGAGGTGATAGCAACAGGGTACAAGGTTTCTTTTGGGGGTGATAAAAATTTCTATAATTGGCTGTAGCAAGAATTGCACATATCTGTGAATATCTTAAAATACATTAAATTGTAACTTTAAAAAATTAATATGCCCATAACTTACAAACATGTGCACTTGTAAGGGAAAACAGAACTGGACAACAAAAAAATATTTTGGAAAGCATAAAAATAATTTCTAATCTTTGTCCTTATTGATGCCTCTCTCACAGAATCAGAAGAAAGAAAAATTCTGCCTGTTTAGGATCCTATCTTATTTTACTCAAACTGGCTATGTATTTCCTACCTTCCCCTTTATTCCTCAACCTACTGAGTTCTGGTTTCCAACACCTTACTCCAAATGAAACAGCTTGTTAAAATAGCCAATGACTTCCTAGTTTCTCAATCGAATGAACTGTTTTTGGTACTTCTATTTTTACCACCCTCTATTATTTATCTTCCATGAAACTGTTTTTTTTTTTTTTTTGGCTGACTTCTAAGACGAATGTTTGCATTGATTCTTCTGCTATCTTTAGGACTCAGACTCTTTCTTCTCATTTACCTTTTATATACTGTCTTTTCACAGAATTTTGTCCTTGTCATTTATTTCATCTCTCCTTGTAATTTATTGCAAATTCATTCATAGCAAGCTTCACCTTGAGTGGTGAATTCTGAACCTGCAACTCCAACTGGGCTCACTTATAAAACCAGAGCCTCTTAACTGCTAACAGACATCATCTCCTAGCTTTCCATCAGGCATCTCAAACTGTATTTACGATAGAACATACCCTATTCCATTCGAGCTTTGTCAGTTAATGGGACTAGCTGTCAGCCCATCCAGAAACCTAGTAGCTAGTCTGTTCTAGTCTACTGTTTCATTACTCTTCCATATTCATGATCACCAAGTCCTGCCACGGTACTTCTTGAATATTTTTCTAATGTGTCCTTTCCTCTCTATTCTCCTCTATGGTCTCCTATCCATACTTGCTGCTTATGATTTAGCTCCTTACTACTGAAGTAACCTTTCTAAAATACAAATCTGATTATGGCATTACCTTATTCTATATCCTCTAATTACTTCTCAACTCAGAATTTATCAAATGATGCACTTCTGGTATTTCAAGTAAGACTATTTTCATTGTTCATTATTGTCTTACAGATCTTTTCAGCATCCCTGACTTCCCAGTAGGACCCCATAATCACTGAGACTTACCACCCCAGCATGGTGGTACTACCTTAGTTTGAGAACAACTAGATATGATCTGTCTTCATATCTCATCAATACCTTCTTCATTGCTTTCTATAATTACTTGCAGATTCCACCCTGTTAATCTCTTCTTTCCTTTGGATATACCACTTCCTCCCCTCACACTGCTATGCCCTGGCAATACTCTTATTTCTGTCTGGAATGCCTTTCTCATGTTTCTCTGTATAGGCGATTACCATTTAAAGTACTCTAATTTCAAGAATCAGCTCCAGCATTATCTCTTCAGTGAGTTTTCCCGTAAGAACAGAAGTTGGGGCCCCTACACCTTAAAAAACTTCTTTTACAACATCTATTCTATTTCAATTATATATCATGTGATTTTTCCTAGTAGAGATGGTAAATACTTTAGGGTCAGAGATTATATCTTATCTATCTTTATATCTATATAATGTTTAGCACAACACTTAGCACATGACAGATGCTCAATAAATGCCTGCTCTCAATGGACTAATTAATTCATTTTCCTTTTGGGACTAATGGGGAATAAACTTGAACTTAAAAAAAATCATGCAGAATTGACCATCTTCTTCCCCACCATACTGATCTATAGTTCTTCAATCTTTATTACAAGGAGACCATTTTTCATTTTGGTGGTTCTCCTTTTGAGGTTTATAGTAAATGTAAACTAGAAAATCAAGATGGTATTGAAAACAATAAATCCTGAATGAAAATGAAGGTTTATCTTTAGGCATGATATAAGTCTCAGTAAGACTAAAGAGAATTGTTCATGTTTTCTTCCATGTGCATATACCGAATAAAAATGTTTTATTTTTATTTAAATGTATGTAAAAATGTACGGGAAGCTAACATCTAGAGGATGGGTTCTTAATCTTGGAGTCTTCTACCTCATGAAAATATTGGTCAGATATTTTGTGTATAAACTTTTTTTGTGTGTGGTGAAAATGCCTCAAAGGGGTCAATGACCTGCCAAAAGGTTAAAATCTATTTATTTGGTGCCCTGGTAAAACACAGGCTTCATGATTAAAGTAGTGACTCAAATAGGCACCTGAAAATCTTTGGGTTGAAGGAACAAAAACTCTGCATTTAACCAAGTTCAAAAACTCATTATAAATGAATATACTATGCTCTTATTTGGTTGAGTGGATTATCATGAGGTATATTTTTCTTTTTTTTTTTTTTTGGTGATTAGTGATACCTCTATAAATCACAATTAAGTTAAAGTATTTTGGTGATTCTGTATTTCCCAAAATTCCGACAGACAATATAAATTATTTTTAGATCATGGTGACATACATAATGCAAAAAGATATTTATACATGTGCATACAGAAGACCAACATCTTAGCCCTAAGAAACTAAACGGTTTCTGGTGTACTTCAAATATTACCATCTTATTCTAATATGCTAAGTCAGTAATGAAAATATATGTAGCAAATTATGGTACTCTAGAAACAATGTAAACCTTATGAATTTAATTTTTTACCTGGGATTGTTTTTTAATGTATTTACTAAAAATTCATGTAGATCTATGCCAGTTGAATCAGTATATTCTTGACTGGAATCTAAAATAAAACAACACAAAAACCCCATATAAAGTTGTTTGAAAATAAACCCCTTTCCCTTTTATATATGATGTATATCTTAAATAAAAATAAGATGCCCCACACAGAAAAAATTAACAAAGTAGGAAAAGAAAATTTATGATGAAGTCAGGTAGCCATGATTTTTCTATTCCCATATAATGAGCAGACATGGGCTTATATAACCACATGTACATGCATATTCTTTAAAAAAATTTCTCTCCCAAAAGTGCCAGTTTTACTCTGAATTCTTTAAAGATCTTTTTATATACTCACCACAATCCTCACATTCAAAAATGCCTCCTTAAGTGAAAAATTAGAATGGCTTAGACAATTAACTACATTTGTAGCAAATTAAGACAGCTTAGTTCAGTTGTGAATACAAGTAGAGAAAAAAAAACTGGTGGTAGATAGGAATTTTAGTTCTGAAACAATATTTATCTAATTAGATTTGGTCAAGTCTATCGCCAAAGGCTTGCTTTCAAATTGTTTTTCAAATATTCATGTTTATTTCTTCCTCTTAACTGTAATATCCTTATGCTGTTTGTAATACTAGTCAGCATAATTGAGTTTATAAATTAAAAAAGCATTTTTATAGACTTGTAATGCTAGATGATTGTGAAGTCCCTTAAAATTTATAACGAAAAATAAACATTCTGGATTTTCAAGAATACTGCTACTGGATACTGAATATTCAGGCACTTTGCATCATAAGGAATTAAATACATTTTCGAGGACTTAATATTCAAATTACAGTGATTCCTTATTTAAATATAGACACAGACCACAAGTGATAAGACAGTTATCTTCCTCAGTAGACTCTGTCATGCAGTTTGCTGGCTAAAGCATCTTACTGATGTTCAGAACGATGTTATTCTACTTTGCTAAGATGAGCAAATACTTTATTTATTTAATCTCTTCAGTTGGTTCTGTACCTTTTTTAATACAGATATACTATATATCATTATTTGAGGAGTAAAAGATGAAATTATCAACAGTGAAACTAAAATTCTGTTTAAAAAACACAAATAAATTGCAAACCTCTTGATAACATTTTTCTGGGCAACTTATCATTGGCTTTTTCTTTTTCTGCTTCATCTTTTGAGGGCTTCTCCTCTTTTTCAAATGATTGTGTTAACTGGATCTGAATTTTCTCCTGTTGGAGGGTAAAATCAGTTATTAAACGAAAATAAAGCAATGCAATTATTACTACACGTTTGTATTTTCTGAGTAATACAAAAGTGTATGGAGAAAAAAAAGGAAATAAGATTTTTATTTTATCCAATTAGATTCTTCAAAGTAGAATACAACTAACTTCTAGTCATTTTTATCATTTTTATCAAAGTCTAGATAATGTTAAAATTAATGTTTTGAGCTGAATATATCAAATGAAATATGTCCTTTAATTATTTTAGCAAAAAACAACTGTTTTCTATAATTGTTTAGATGTATCTACTTGTAAAACTGCTGCAAGATCAGAACCATGGTCTTCTTAACTTGTTTTCTCAATGGATATGCGATGGCGAAGCAAAAGCATAATTATCATCAACCATGACAACAGAAATGTATGAGTCAGCATTCAATAAAAACACTTTTTTGCGTATTCCTTATAATCCCATGTTACTTCTCTCAACATATAAAAATGTAAGAACAAATATTCCAAAACAAAATCCACATGACTTTTATTATTTCCTTTTTGAGATTTATATATCACTGTTCCTCCTTCAATTATCACAAAATTGTTTTAGGAAGATTTCAAACAAGACAAAAGGAGAACTAATTCTACATTTCAGTTTTAAAACAATATCATTACATGCAATTTCAGAACCCAAGGGAATTACTGAAATTAATTCATATAGCCTAAAAGTAAAAATCACACAGCTCTGGATTGTGGTGTTTAGTCAGGCAAAGTTATAAGGAAAGGTATTATAACTTCCACACTATTTATACTAAAGATAAAGGTGTGCCCTATTTGTAGACTAAATTACATTGCTATTCAGTGATGGAAAACATCAATTACTTCGCTTCTCTGGGAAATCCTTGGTGGTGGTAGTAGGTACTAAGTTAATTATCAAAGGCAATATAAATTTCAGGATTCTTAACCTTGTAAACATCAGGATTTCTATTAAACATTTTCCCCCACATAATTTTTTATTTTTGAAATAGTATTTGGCAGAAGACTTTCAGATCAAATATATGTATTTTTTTCCTACAGGGTTGCTGACTGCTATTTTCCTCTCTTTTCAATTTTGCTTCCCCCTCTATCTCTGTTCAAATTTGTGTTCAGAATATAGGAAAAAAACTATGCACTGACAATTTTCAATAAAAAGATATAAACATCTGTTTTATGCCCTCCTTTGTCTTACTAAACTTCATACATTCATCAACTTACCATTTTTCTCATTATGCCTCTCTTTTAAATAAAATAATAAGGGTAACATTGGTTAATAAAATATAAGTTTCAGGTGTACAAGTTTATAATATAACATCTGCATTCCACCCTAAGTCTAGTCTCCTTTAGTCACCTTGTATTTGACCTCCTTTACCTTCTTGGTCTTTGCTCCATCTTCCTTCCCCGTGGTAACTACCATTGTATCAATGAGTTTTATTTGTTGCTTTTTGTTTTATATCCCATGAACAAATCACAGGATTCTTGTCCTTTTCTATCTGACTTATTTCACTTAGCATACTACTTTCAAAATCCATCTACACTGTATTATGACTCATTTCCTTATTCTTTTTTATAATTGTAAAGTAGATATTTAAAAATAAATCCTAGAACTATGTTTTGAAAGTAGAATGTTGGAAGTTATCCTGACTTACAGCTTCTATTATCATTCCTCAAAGATAATCCATGAAATCCAGGTTGGAAGAAAAGATTTCACATTTAAACCGTCACTAAAAGGCACTTCCAATTACTATCAGATTTCATTTCTAAATTCTCCTCCCAAAACCATACATTGTAATTATAGATATTAAACTATTTTATCAAGATAAACAGTATTTAAAAATCTAGAATGTTGACTGTACTGACGCCTTGCTTTCAGTAGAAATAAACAAGATACATTTTAAATGCTGAAGTCCTTACACACAAACTTTTCTGACTAAATAACTGAAATGATAGCAACATCTCCATAGGAAGTTGTATGTAATTCCTTTACTCTTCACTCTGTCATTGACATGTTATTGAGATCACTTCCCTTTTGTAAGCTCTCATCAGACACAAGAAACATCTTTTCAATTGCCTCTCAACCTTTGAATAATAAGTTTTATTCCAGACTAATTCCTCAAAAATTATATTCTGAAGCAAGCATTATTAGTTAAAAAGTGTATCTACCATCAAGGATTACATATTAGCACATTTCATGAGAGATAATTTATTTTCCAATCCCATTTAGGTGAAATTTAGTCAACTCAAGACTTGGAAAAAAACTTTCTACTAAAAGGAGTACCTTTTGTGCAGCGAGGATAATTATAGGTTATTATCCTAAAAGAAAAAAGTTATTGTATCCAGGAGGAACTGAGAAAGAATGTATTAAGCGGAATAACTGAATTCTGGCATAGCTATTTTATTCACTAATCATATACTGTAAATCAGATTTTTGAACTATAAATGCAAAAATTATAACCTGTGATCAATAACATATACATTACTTTACAACATATACTCCTTATAGTAATTTTTTCTCAATACAAATTTTCATTAGCTAAGTTTATGTAGCACTGTAAGATTTTCCCCCAATATTTTTCAGACTGGTGAAATGTACTGAACAAAACCAAAGACTGCATTACAGTTTTTCTCAAAAAGAATGCACTTTTCTGGATTAATAGTCTTATGAATACCTGATCCTTCTCATTTCCTCAATCTCCTTCAACTAATTATTCTATGAGGCTAAGATGGTGTAACATTTTGGACAACAGAATGAAGAAATGAATTTTCAAAAATCATTATGTTGCCCACCATTCCACCTTGAACAGGCATATTCTTTACACTGACTTGTACAAAAGAACTTTTTAAAACTGCTATTTCAAAAACAATTTTATTGATTTTTTTCAGAGTGTATCATAACTCTTCAGCCTTATCAATGACCATGCAAAAGCCACAGGCCAACATCTGAAAATGTTCTCAGGTAATAGTTCTTAGTAAAATATTTTGACTGTATTAATGCTTTTTGCTAGAAAGTATGCTATTTTATTGCTAAAAATATCTTTTATGGAATACACATAGCTATCTTCTATTTATGTAGTTAAATTTCAAATGAAAATCACATTTTATTTGTTCCTAACACTTCAACACATTTCAAAGAAAACTATGATTTTTAAAGTATTTTCACTGACAATAAGTAATCTATTTTTTAAAAACCTTCCTTTTCTTGCATTTTGGAAACAAAGAGATATAATGCTTTTAAAAAACAGAATAAATTTGAAATATGTGATGAGTATCTTCAGTATCTACAATAGTAGGCTTTTAGGGAATCATCTTCTAAATCAAGGCAAAGCATAACAGTATTTGCCTGAATCAACAAATGTATACTTGCCATTTATTTAAAAAAAGACATACACTTGTCATGGCCTTTTTTTTTTTTTTTCATTTTTAGTCATGGCTTCTTAAATGACCACAAAGTCCCTCAACTCTAATTGCTGAGATATAAGGGGATTTTAGGTTGCTCAAAGTCTTAAGTAGAACAAGCCACTAACAGTCAAAGTTATCACTAATAAACATTCGTAGAGGGTCCAAAGATATTTATGTATAAAATGCTCAAAAGTAACATGAGGCAAAGATCAATTCACAGCTGAGATTAACAGAAAAGTAGTCACAGCATTAAAAAAGAATATAAAAGGCAAACCAAAGTGTTTGTTTGAACCTCAGTAGTTCTATGTTTTACAAGCATAGGCAGAAGAAGAATTAGAAGCATCAGACAACTATTAGAGTCAAGCTAATATAAAAACTGGCTTCATTGTGCACTTGGGTTAAGTAAAATAATATATCAAGCAAAAGTCTTGGATAGTCTCCTTTTCACACACAAGAGGTATTTGATAAATTTCTAAAAGCCAAAATCAAAAGGGCAAATTTCATCACATTAAGTGGAAGCTACTTTAATATTTGATAACTTTTTGATAACTAATAACTCCCTTAAAGCCTTATACCTGGTTAATTATACAATCCTTAAGTTTTTCCAGAGAGAAATCATTTTACAAAACCTTGAAGTAACAAGGGTTTTCTCACTTTTCATGTGTATCTTGTATTATCAAAGCAATTTTATTTAGTAAAAACATACATAACACATACACATGCACATGACTTTTAGTTAAGTTTATGAAAAAAATATTCTCCAGGAAGCAGGTTATTTCACCATGTCTTTAAATAATTTTTTGTTCTTTTGTTTGTTTGTTTACCTGGTTTTCCTGTGATATCTCTGTTGTAGGGGGTGGTGGAGATTCTTCACACACTGCAAGGCTCCGAACTAGCTTTAACTTTGAGCTTGACTAAAGAAAAGTATTTAAAATTAACACTACATTTTACAAACCTAAGGTATCCAAAAGCCCCCTAGTGTTCTTAGTTTTATCAATAGTTTCTGCCACATATAGATGTAGGTGAAATGTCCAAGTTAAATATATCATTAATTATCACTAAAATTCTTTGTTAAGATGAAAAATAAACAATTACAGTTTTGAAAATTATAGCAATAGCAAGAATGGAAATAATTCCAATTTCAAGACCCAAAGAATGGTAAAAAAGCCATTTCCTCTATAGATAAAGAACCATTAAATATTATAAAAGCAATACACAAAAGCAACTAGGCAAGACAAAAACCCCAAATAAAACAAAATAAACTTTCTGCCCCAAACAAAATATGACAAAACTAAACTGAATGCAGCGCTATATGAAAACAATTCATCAAGCATGAAGAAAGGCCCTTGGCATGCCAGCACAAAATATTTACTATACCTTAGACCTTTTTCCTGTCTGTCCAAATGACTGCAATGGCCGCTGAATATACAAGAAAGATTTGTATTAAATTTCATGCTGATACAGAAAGTTTTTTTCTTAATTCAACCACAGAGAAACTAACTGCACAAAGAAGAGAAAATGAGGAAATCAAAGCTGTTTCAAGTTAAAAAGTACTGATTCCTCCCGGAAGCACATTTGCAGAAGATTCCACAATTTCTGTTAATTAGGTTAATGGAACTTATAAAGTAACTTCTTGGGCAGTAGAAAAATAAAATATATTTCTTCAGTATTTTATATTACACTTTAGGCAAGTCTGAGGAGAGAGAAACCTCACAAAAAACCTGAGGAATTTTAAGTAGCTCTGCTCAGTAAAATTCCTAACTTACAAAGGAGAATGTGCAAATGCAAAGTCCACAGTACAACCACCTAACTGCTGTGCCTTTTCAGCACTGTATGAAGTATACCATCAATTTATTAGTCACAGAATCCTGTTTGCCTGGTCTAGGGTAAGGCAATGAAGCAGAAATAAAGAAAAGAGGGCAGAGTTCCAATATGCATGTTCAACATGATTGCCAAATCATTAATCACATGACTGGAGAACCCACTGAGACAACTAGCTCTAGTTTGTGATACCAGGCTTTGGTTTGGGAAAGCAGCTGAAGTGTCCGTGCAACAGAGCCAGACAGGTTTTAAACATGCTTTCCTTCATCCCACCTCCTTCCAATATACCTCTCTAACCCCAATCACAAACAGTACAAGGGCCAGATACCTATCATTTATGCTCATTAAAGCCTGAGAGTCAGTTTGCTACCAAACATAAGACAGATAAAAAGTCCTCAACATCTAGATTAGTATGCTTCACATACAAAAAAAGTCATCATTTTATTCTAACATCCAAAAAGTCTTCCCTGTAGAACCAACAGAAATGAGAATCTGCAGTAAAAGTATGTTCTGTCCCTCACTGTGAGCCCAAAGTTCTTGAGATAAGAAGTGCTGTATTCTTGGGATTTTGACCCTGGAATACCCATACTACAAATTAGCAGTAATGACAACAAAAGGAAAGTAAAAAAAAATAACGAAAAATGACTTTTTGTTTCTTACAGAGAAGAAAATGGCTCGTATGCACACACACACATGGCAGTGATACCTCAGAACTTTTGCATGTTGGTACTATTTTCTGCTTCTATTTAGTCTCTCATTTGTTCAAAAGGATTTCTAAATGTAACTCATATCTAAAAGTAGAATTAAAAGAAGTTATACTATACAGAGTAAGAACTTAAAGAAGAAAATCAGTACATGAATATTAACGATATGCACACGACTAAGTGAGTTCTAAGAAAGCTGAAGGAAAAAAAATTTTTGATTTACTCCCCTCCTGTTTTAATTCCTCAAAACACTAAGTATCAAGGGCACAAAACTTTCTATTAAAAATTTTAAAACAAGAGATGATCCATTGGCAAATAAAAGCTATGTTCATATGCAGAAGGTTGAATTTATTTATTTATTTTTTAGGTGAGGCAACCCTTGGTTTACCTCACAGATTGCAAGGACCTTGTCAGTTTACAATCCCCTATTTTAATTTTTTAATTTTATGCCTACAGCACCTGGTCTTCCTAGGTGGTCTCCCATCCAAGTACTAACCAGGCCCAACCCTGCTTAGCTTTCGAGATTAGACGGGATCAGGCTTGTTCAGGGAAGGTTGGATTTAAATTTCTGGCTTTGCTTCTTATTAGTAGGTGACCCTGGTCAAGTTATTTCTGTTTACTAGTATAAGTTCATACTATTTGTATAAATTCTCAAGATTCTTGAAAAGGTTCAATAAGAGGGAAGACTTAAAAAAATTAAAGCACTAGAGTAATAGAAATTATTAAAGGTTATATATCTAGCATGTGAGGAGACCAATGTTCTGTGTGAGAGGGGCTGCAGGAAGCCTTGTAGGGCAGAAGCTGGCCCTTAGTCATCTGTCAGCCAGGAAGTGTGAACCTCAGATCTACAACTGCTGAGCTTTGCCAACAACTGGAAGGAGCTCAGAAGCAAATTCTCCCCTTGTCTTTAGTTAAGGGACCAGCCTGGCCAACACCTTTGATTTTAGCTTTGTAAAACCCTTAAGAGAGAACTTCTAATCTACAGATCTGATGCCTATAACCTAGTGATAACTGGGTACTGTTTTGTACCTCAAGTCTATGGTAATATGCTATGCAGCAACAGAAAACTAATACACTACTACAGAAGTAAACTATAAACTGTTAAAGTGCTATTATTCAATAAGACACATTTATTTCATTTCAGATAGCAAAGAACTGAAATTACTTCATGTATAACAGAAAATTTGCCATAAACACACGTATACAGAATAAAGCAGAGAAACAAGTTTTGTTTATTAAACAGCCTTTGTTTTATATTTTCAGTATCAATCTGGCAGCCAGGTCTGGTTTTAAATAGAAATAAAATTATTTAAAAAATAAATTTTATCATTTAAAGCATTCCTTTCACTTATTCTCAATTTTTTTATTGTGAAAAAATATACATAAAATATAACATCTTAACTATTTTCAAGTATACAGTTCAATAGTATTGAATATATTCATAATGTTGTGAAACCACTACCACTATTCAGATCCATAATTCTTTTCATCTTGTAAAACTGAAACTTTGTACCCATTAAATGCCCATTCTCTTCTCCTTCCAGCTCTTGGCAACCACCATTCTATTTTCTGTCTCTACAATTTTGATTATTCTAAGTACCTGATATAGTATTTTTTTTTTGTAACTGACTTATTTTACTTTGTATAATGACCTCAAGGTTCAATCATGTTGTAGTATATTGCAGAATTTTCTTCCTAAGGCTGAATAATATATCACGTTCAAGGATGAATATTATTGAATAATAATGTTCAATACAATGGACTACCTGTTCATCTGTTGATGGATGCATTTGGGTCGATTCTGATTTGGCTATTTTGAATAATGCTATGAACATGGGAGTATAAACATCTTTTTGAGATCCTGCTTTCAATTCTTTTAGGTATATGCCCAGAAATGAAATTGCTGGATCTTATGGTAATTCTACTTAATATTTTTTAAAAGGACCTCCATACTGTTTTCCACAGTGCCTGTACCATTTTAAATTACAAATAACACTATACAAGAATTCCAATTTTCTCCACATCTTGACAATACCTGTTTGCTGTTTTTTGATATTAGCCATCCTAGTGGGTGTGAGGTGGTACTTCACTGTACTTTTGTTCTGCTTTTCCCTAATGGTTAACAACAGTAAGTTATTTTTCATACTTAGTATTGGCCATTCACATATCTTCTTTGGAGAAATTCAAATCCTTTGCCCAGTTTTGACAATCGAGTTGTTTTACTGTTGTATTTTAGGAGTTCTCTATATATTCTGGTTAATCTCTTCTCAGACATATGATTTGCAAATATTTTTCTCCTATTCTGTGGGTTGCCTGCCTTTTTACTTTGGATAGTGTCTTTTGATGCAAAAATTAAAAAATTTTCACGAAGTGCAGTTTATCTATTTTTTCTTTTGTAACCTGTGCCTTTGGTGTCATATACAAAAAAATCGCTGCAAATACAATGTCATAAAGCTTTTGTCCTATGTTTTATTCTTCTCCTTCATAAAAAAATTAGTGATTCTTATTCAATTTGGTATTCTGATTAGAATAAGAGCAGAAAGAATTATGTTTTACAAACATTGTAGTATTACTACATCATTGTGATATGGCTTTACATTGATTGTATACAAAAAAAAATAATACAGGAAGGCAATAATATATGCAAATATATATGCAAACCAAGCACATTACCCTGACATGGTCTGTAGTAAAAAGCTCTTTTGGTTAGTTAATAATTGATACTGCTGTACACAGGTCAGTCATTTAAATAATTCCTCCTACTGGCCTACCACGGCCAGAAGAATCTTTCGTAATTTCTACTGTGTCACTTGCAATCACTGTGCCCAGGGTCTTCTGATACCTCTGATTTAACATCTGTTTTATTTGTACAAGATCAATCTTACTTAGTTGCTACTGAGTTCAAGTGATCACAATTTGACCAGGATGGAGTCGTCTGTGACAGCACCTTTCATAGAACAGTACAGCCTCTCAGCAAAGAAAGAAAGGTGGTTCAGGGAATACCACAAGATGGTCTTCAAATAACTTTAACATTTCCAGAAAACTCATGGCTAATACTGGTTAACAAATCTCCATTAGCCATCCTGGAAAAAGCCTCCATGGTAGCTTTCAGTAAGGAAAGCTTCTTGAGGCAAGAATAAAGATAACGCAAGATTTATCTGTCTCTAGTCTCCCCTCACTACCTTGATAGAGATGCTGAGCATATTTCTGAACCAAATGGTGGTTAATTTGTGAGCATTTGTGTGTGTTCAGCACTTTACTCTTTCAAAAACCATCCATCTTGAGGTTAACCTGGCTGGTCTATCTGTTTCTCATGTGCCAAGTTTCACAAATTAGGAAGCAAGTCCCTTCTCTGGACAGGGGTGCCCTCTGGAGTATCCTATTTCAACAACTGTTTCAGCATCTACAAAACTCATCAGAACGATGAATTCATTGTAAAGCACACTAGGTTTTAGGTTAGTTGAGTCCAAACAAGGTAGGGAAAGGTCATGACTGAAGCAGCATGGTGTTCTGGAAAAAGTACACAGAAGTAGGCTAGGGTTCAGTCCTGACTTGACTGTGCCACTGGTTCTCCCGGTGACTTTGGCAATTCATTTCTATGGACACAAGTCTCTGGAAAATGGAAGGGTTGCTCAGACCATCTTTGAAAACTTTTTAGCTGTGACCCTTTGAGTTTTATGAAATCTAAGTACAAAATGATGAGAGTCCTCCAGTTTTGTTCATTTTCATAACCTGTAGCTCCTTTTGCCAACTCAGGATCTTTTTTGGGAGAAATGTCATATGGATTAACAGACGACATCTCTCCTCTGGGGCATTTCTTCCTCAGGTTCTCCTTCCACGAAGGGTGGTGGTGCTGATGATAACCTCTACAGATGTCCCTGGTTTTCAAAGGGAAACCCACCCAACTCAAACCCACATTGTCAGTTCTCAGGGGCTAGGTGGACACCAGGAGCCCACAGACAGTCTTGCCTCAGACCTCAACATTGACTCTTTCCTTAGAAATGCCCCATTTCCTCATTGGGAAAAGTGAACTGGCTCAGTGGCTTTCTTCTCATTTTCTGTGGGGCCAAGATCGGCCTGTCACTGCTCTGGAATGTATGTTGCTGCTATTCATGTCACAGGGGGCCTTGTGCTCTTGAAGATGACCAAAGGGCAGAGAGAGGTTTTGCTAATAAATTAGTTTCCATAACTTCATGGTTGTTTTCCTTCATCAGTATTGCTGTGTTTCTCTTAGGCACTTTACATCCTCACTGTTCAAATACTGCCCACTGTCAATGGGGGCAACAGTGGTATCAACTGGGAGCTTGCTGAGATGCAGAATCTTGGGGGTCTATTCCACACCCCTTCTTCTGTCTGTTTTGTGGTTTTGCAATATCCCCTCCTTTGCCTTCCTTAAAGCTGTCTACTTAAAACGGCTCTGGCAGCTTTGACTCCTCGCCTTCTTACCTCTTGGGTGTGCCGTTTGCAGGAGGTCATAAAGGTAGGGCTGGGAAGAGAAAGCCCTCTTGGCTGGCACCTTTGGTGCCATATCTGAAAAATCACTGCCAAATCCAATGCCATGAAGCTCTTCTCCTACGTTGTCTTCTAAGAGTTGTATAGCGTTAGCTCTTTTGTTTAGGTCTCTGATCCATTTTATATTAATTTTTGTATATGGTGTTAGGTAAGGGTTCAACTTCATTCTTTTGTATGTAGATATTCAGTTTTTCCAGCACCATTTGTTGAAAAGGCTGTCCTTCTCCATGGTCTTGGTGCCATTGTCAAAAATCATTTGACCATATATGCAAAGGTTTATTTCTGGGCTCTTTATTCTATTCCATTGGTCTATATGCCTATCTTTATGATAGCATCACACTGTTTTGCTTACTGTAGCTTTGTATAAGTTTTGAAATCAGGCTATTTCAGGTAATTTGAGATTCCATATGAATTTTAGAGTGGGTTTTTCTATTTCTGCAAAAAATTGTCATTTGAATTTTGATAGGATTGTATTGAATCTGTAGATTGCTTTGGGTAATATTGACATTTTAACAATATTGAGTATTCTAACCCATTAACATGTGTTTCCATTTAGTAATGTCTAAATTCTTTCAGCAGTATTTTGTAGTTTTCATCGTATAGTCTTTTACCTCTGGTTAATTCTTAAGTATTTTATTCTTTTAGATGCTATTGTAAATAGAATTGCCTTTGTAATTTCCTTTTCAGACTGTTGTTAGTGTAGAGAAATGCAACTGTCTTTTTTTGTGTGTTGGCTCTGTATCCTTCTACTTTACTGAATTCATTTATTAGTTCTAATTGTACTTTTGTGGAATATTTAGAGTTTTCTACATATAAGCTCACCATCAGCAAAAAGAGATAATTTTGCTTCTTCTTTTCTAATTTGGATGCATTTTATTTTTTTTACATAATTACTCTGGCTAGTATTTCCAGTAGTTTTCTCTTCTTGCAAGTGTCTGTGCCTGACTTTGTTTCAGGATAGTGTTTACCATCTAGAATGAATTAGGAAGTGTTCCCTCCTCTTTAATATTTTTATAAGTTTCAGAACTGGTATTAATTCTTTAAATGTTCAGTAGAATTCACTAGTGAAGCCATCAGTAATCTTCTGTTGAAAGATTTTTGATTACTGCTTCAATCTCCTTACTAGTTATAGGTCTATTATCTGTTTCTTCATGTCCATTTCATCTAGATTATCCAATTCGTTGGCATACATTTTTTTCATACGCTCACATAATCCTTTTTATTTTATAGAATTAGTAGTAATGTCCCTCTTTCATTTCTTATTTTAGAAATTTGAGTCTATTTTTTTCTTAGTCCATCAAGCTAAGTTTGCCAATTTCATTGATCTTTTCAAAGAACCAAATTTTGGATTCACTGATTTTCTTACTTTTCACTTTTAACAAAATTTCACTGTCTTAGCAGCTTATTTAACAGACCTTCACTACTAAGAGAATTATATTAGAATTTAGAGAGCTTAGGGGCAAACCCTTACTTTATAATTTACATTGTTTGACACTAAAGCATAGGACCAAAATTAGGCCAAAAAACAGATACAGAATATGAAACATCCTTAATGGAATTTCAGTTCCAAACTGATAATATATTGTCAGAGCTACTAGCTACTAGCTTAGACAAAAACTGAGGTTCAATAATAAATGGTTAAGTTGTACTATTATAATAAACTTAGACGTTTTTTTAATTTACTGCCCTGTAGATCCGAGAGCAAAGGGAAATAAATAAGGTTGGTGGTTTTAGTACTTTGGTCTTTTGTTGACAATAAAGGAGTTTTAAACAGATTTAAAATTTATTTCAGAATATGAAAGAATCCTCAAAACATTATCTGTATCTTAAGTGTTACTCCAAACCAGAAAGCTTTTACAACTAATAACAAAAAAACCCCAAAAACCTCAGTCTATGCAATCAACTCCATATATAGGGGTAATAAACACGTTTTTTCCCCCTAATGTTTCTTTGCTTATCACGATGTCTGTCTGGTGTAATATTGTCGGTAATTTTCTTTGCCTATCTTTGTTCTGCTAAGACAGTTAAATCTATTTAATGTTTCTTTATTATCAAAGGAAAGAAAAACAGAAGTACTGAAATCATAAACCATGAGATTTATGTATTGCTAAGAAAAAACAGAATAATCTTTGAGTTATATTGTCTCAGCGTCAAAATAACCACCAATTAATATCACTCAATTAAGACGAAATCTACTTATTTCAAAAAGAGGATCAATTTTCAGTGTAATTATTATGAACAAAATAAATTATAATGGTTGACACCTTTCAAGTAAGGTTCCTAACACACCTTAAAGAGCTCACTAATTCTCATTATTTTTCAAGGCAACAGTAAGGATTAATAGTAATTACATTAATGAATTAAAGTGTTAAATGTCTAACTAAAGGTTAGGAGCAGTAAAAACAACTGAGGCTAGATTGATAATTTCTACTGGAATAACAGAAAACAACAAAGTTTTCTGAGTTGGAAGAGTGGACTTTTTAAAAAGTTGAACTCATTAAGTATTTATAAAAGACCATAAAAGTATACAGGTAGGGAACTAATACAAAGAACAAAAACTACTGCATTGCAATTTCTGAGAGTTTATGTTAAGAAACAAATTTTACATTTTATTTTATTACTAAAGAAAAAACTACATTTCATGATAATAAAGGAAACAGTTGGAGAAGCCAGTTGTGCTATTGCTAATAATAAAACAATTATGAATATAAATATTAATATCTACCATTGTTAGGCTCTAACTATGTACCAGGTACATTGCATACATCCTTTTTACTTTTATTCAACTCTTTAACGAGAATTTTTTTCACGTTTCATTAATTAAGAAATGTGATGCCCATTAACTGTTGGAGAAGTATAGCCAGTATCCTGAGTTTTTCTGATAATATTAATAGATTGACATTGCTTTCCTGTTCCTTACTTGGTCCTATCTTCCTCTTTTTAAAGAAATGCAATAGAACTTGGGGGATACAAGATGTAAAAGTCTCATCTTAATTTTCAAAAGGCTTGTTACAGAATTAAGTATTTACTAAATACCAACTTCAACTTATTATGTGTATGGAATATTCACTCATATCAATCAGAAGCTGTTCATGCACTCTGGCACATAAAGCCTAGTTAACAAAAATCAGTTCTCTTATTTCCTCGAAAACAAGGATTACAAACACAACTTGGACTGGCCATCCAATTATTTAATAGCTTTTGGGGAGAGGAATCAGTTTGAACTGCTCCAAAATTTGTTTTAGATTGTGCTTTTATATATATATATATATATATATATATAAAAACCCTAGACAAAGCATTTGTGAAGTACAAAGATATAACTGTAAATAAATGGGAATGCAGAGTTTGAACCGTTAATACGCAGAACACAAGATTCCTAATTTTACATTTTAAGTAAATGACTGCAAAAATCATCACAAATTTACCTAAATTTAATCTGAGAAATCTATCCTTGAGAAAAATCAAACATTAAAGGCCATATAAATAAGTTATACAAAAGAAAACGAAGCAAACACTCCTCCCTTATTTATCCTATGTTAAATAGTAGTAGTAGTCCAATAAATTAAAATTTTTTTAGATTTAGGAAACTGACACCTCACCACCCCAATCTTTCAAATACATAATGATCAAAGAAAGTCCATCATATAACTTAAGACTGGCAACAGAAATAGTGTGTGGTCGTAGAAAACTTACTAAGTTAATGCTTTGCACAATTATTTTGGACCATTATTAACAAGAACAACTCCATAGCAATTATGTGGGAAAGTTAACTTCTTGACATTAATGCACAAAGACTGCTTGAATTAATTCTAAAGTATTCTTAAGAAATTCTTAAGCAAGTAGTCCTAAAACTTATAAAAGATTATAGTACAAAACAAAACTCTGAATAAAAAATACAACATTTTTAAAGAGCAGAGAGCATTATTATGCAAGCAGATTCAAGAAAGACATGGTCAAGGAGTCTATGAGACAATCTCTACTTGGAACCATCCAAGGTGATGTCTGCTGGCCTCTCTCTAGTTGGATGAAACTATTTTTTTTATGTAAATGCTATCATTTACAGATAGTAGAAAATTATAAGATTTCTTTACAGTACTGAAGAAGCTATGACATCTCTTAATTTTTATCCACTTTTGTCTTCCATTCCTAATTTCCTTTACTTAAATCTCTTCTGTGTGAGTTATTTAGACTCTAAGCCCCTGCCAGACACCTTGATGGAGGCATCTTGGACCTCAAAAAGCTCCAAGCAGAGCAAATATTCCCACACATAGTAATTCTTAATAAACATTTGAATAATCAATAAATATAGCATTTAATGTTCTCTGCTCCTCCTTCCAATCTTTACAGTCACCATGCCACATGGAACATGGTGTCAGAGACTGTGCCCATTTTTGCTTACTACAGTATTTCCTACGCACAGAAAAGGTTTTTAGTAAATGTTTGGGGATGCATAAAATGTTCCTATGGTATTAACAACTGGTCCATACTACAGTGGTCCATCTAATAGTGGTCATCAGAACATTTCCGTGCTTATTGCCAAGGGCAATACAACAGACTTGGTTGTATAAAAGGCAATAATCCAAATTAATCTCTTATTGATAAACATAACCTGGAAGAGTAAATATCAGGTACAGAAAGAGACTAAAGAAAACCTTTAGTATTTTAATCACAAATACAATAGAATTTTAGCATATTTTCTGATTTAATCAGAATACTGGCATGCTGCCATCACTGAGTGCACTGATTGCAGAAATGGCAATTTTTTGTTTAAAAAGTGCTATTACTAAAAATGACTAGAAAAAATGTTATTCCTTCAATTGCTTACATAATTGCCACTTGACTAGACTTACTCAGTGGGGCCTAAATGCTTTTTCCTAACTGTATGAACTGCTATCATTTTCTAACACATTTTTGGCATATAGTGGAAAATAAACTTTGACTGAATGAGGGAATGAATCTTTAAAAAAGAGACTTCTTTACTTATCATAAAAAGTGAAGGTATAATTTTTGACATGTAGCCTTCAATGTCTTTAGGATATAGAAAGAATGAGAAATTATTTCTTCTAATAGAATTCTTTATTATTTGGCTAAACTAAAACAGAAGTATTAAATATAGTATTTTGAGATAACTTTTTGTAGTAGATTAAAGAAAGGTCTTTTCTACTGAGAGGCAGGGTCTAATTCCCCTATCCCTGAATCTGGGCTGGTTTTATTGACATGTGTTATCAAAAGACAACGATGAAAGTAATATTCTGAGACTTCTAAGCCCATTTCAAAGACTTTGTAGCTTTGCCTGGCTCTTGGAACATTCTTTCTGGAATCCCTAAAACAGTCCAACTATCTTGGGGCCTACATGCTAGAGGGACCGCAGGTAAGTGTTTCTCATTTCCAGCCAGCCTACATCCCAACCATTTGCACCAAGGTGCCAGATATGTGAGTGAAACAGTTTTGGACCTTCTAGACCAGTTCATCTGCCAGTTAAATATCAGCTGGGGCCTTCTTTTGACTTCCTGTATAGTAGAAAATTCACTCAGCCAAGCCCTTGTTCCCTTTCCTAACTCACCAATCATGATATTAAAAAAATAAAATGCAATAGAGTTTTAGTAAATTTTGTTTTAAAATGGTTAGCCCTTGATTTTGTGGTAATCTGTTACATAACAAGAGATAACTGGAACACTTAGAACTGAATACAATAAATAATACTTGAAACAACTTTTACCTATTTTTAATCTTTGACCAACTCCTCAATTTCCATCTATGCTTGGAATTAAAAGCCTTGTCAGTGGTTAGTTTTAAGTCATCATATATGTGTAGCATCAAAAACCTCAAGTGACTTTCCCCACCACTCAGCAACCTTTTTTCTCAGTCATGGTTGACTGATTCCTCTGAAAGCTGTTTTCGCCAGTGGAACTTCAGTTTCCACCACTCTATTCTTTTATTCCCTAAGAGCTCTTAAGTTAAATTCTGAACTCTCACAATACTAATAGGTGCAAAGTGGAATGAAAAAAGTAGAAAGTCAGTAAAAAAAGGTATTGGCCATATACAACATGAAAGGAATTATATGATATAAGCAAATCAAAGAGCTAGACTGAACAAATTAATTCAGATGGCTCAAAAACCAGCTGATAAGCATGTTCCAATATGTCAACTTACCCTTTTGGAATTCTGAAAGTGAGTTCTGTATAAAGAGTATAACTATATATTGAATATTTAGTACTGGTAGCCAGAGAGAAAATCTGTTTACCTGCAAATCAATATTGTTGTCAGTACAACGTTCATTCTTCTCTGCCAAAATCTTCCCATAGTTTTCTGATTTAGTAAGATTCTCAACTCTGCTTGTATCTTTCACTTCTGCCTCCAAATCCTTCATTGTTTCAGTTTCATTTTTTACAGTAACAGTATCAGACATCCTCATCAGCAAAGGTTATTTTAGAATTCTACAGGGAACTTGAAGCCTTGGCAAGAAAGTAAAAAATATTTTATTTAGTCTAAAACATTTCTTACATTTAATTACTATACAATACTGAGTATTTTAATTACTGTACAATACTGACTGAGTATTCTATGTTCCATGAATAATGTTGCATATATCCAGATAGAAGTGAAATTCTTGCTTTCAAAGAGTGGCAGACATGTTCAAATAAAAAAAAAATCATCATACAATGAGGTACAAACTAATTTTGAAGTACATACCACTTGTGAAAGTTCTTAAGAAATATTAAGGAATGAGCCATATTGAGATGGAAAGTAATGGCTGGAGTTATAAATGTATATTTAGATTATGTTAGAAATCATTTTTCTCTGAAGGGATATTTCATGTGGAAAAAATATTTTCCTATAATAGCTTTCATCTAGATTTCTAAAATCCAAATTTCTTAAATTACTCTGCAATTCTGAAAGAAAATAATTAAAAAAAAATACCAGCTACACTGTATACAAAACACAGTTGTGAATTTGTATTACTATTTGGCATTGTGAATTAAGCATTAAAAACTCTTCTGACTTGTGTTTCAAGTAACACATAACCAGATGCTCTAGTATATGGACTCCACAGGATAGCAAATACATAAGATGCCAATATATTTCATATCTTTAGTGAGTTTAAAAAAACACTGGGACTTTATACTGGATATCAAATAGGAATGTATCAGATAGCTGTCATTTTAGAAACTGTGAACTTTAAGAGTAGAAGTTGATGTAAACTTTTCCCCCTACCTTTATTGAGATATAACTGGCATAAAACCATGAAATAAGTTCAAGGTGTACAAATGTAAGAAATGTCTGACACATGTATATATCACTAAATGATTACCACAATCCATCACCTCATATAACTACAACTTTTTTTGGTGACAACAAAAATAACATTTCAAAATGCACCAAGAAAAAATTAAGATACACTGGACAGACAGATACAGGTTAAAGTATGATAAGATGTTAATGGTAGAATTTAGTAATTATATGGCTGTTCACTGTAAAATTCTTTAAACTTTTCTGTATTTCTGAAAACTTCATGATAGAATCTTGAGGGGGAAAAAATCAGTAGAACTTGTCTTATCAATATAAATCTGGAAAATTCAAGAGTTCTTTTCCTGAAGGAATATTTTGCATTTAAATATCTAAATAGATTTCAGAAAACCATAAATACGCCTGAAAAGTTTAAAAAAAAAGAGAGAGAAATAAATTCCAAAGTCACGAGTAGACTCAATTGAATGAAAAAACATGTCTTCCTTAAGTATATTTTTACATGTAAGATTTTGAAAGAAAAAGATATGTGTTTTTCTCAAGTTACCAGAGAGGTTACCTGATGTGTCCTATGGATTTGGGATTGTGGAGTCCCACAAAAATAAAATAAAATAATCCAAGGTTCTTTTTCACAGTTGTCAGCCAGGATGTCAATTGTATTGAACCATCTGGAATCTGGCAGAAGGAGTCCCATGTCCTTGTCACCACTGTAGATTTCTGGACTGAAATGGACTGTCTTGGATCAAATATATCATACCTTTCAGTGGCCTAAAATTAAAACAAAAGAAAACATTTTAACAATATAGCCAAGTGAAATGGAATCCTATATAGCACTTGAGAAATTAAAAGTATTATTGTTGGTGATTTCACTATTTTCTTGTTCTAAACAAGAGTCAGAACACTTAGTTAAAACGAATTCTGACATGT
Organism: Macroglossus sobrinus; assembly: GCA_004027375.1. Taxonomy (NCBI): domain Eukaryota; kingdom Metazoa; phylum Chordata; class Mammalia; order Chiroptera; family Pteropodidae; genus Macroglossus; species Macroglossus sobrinus. The sequence continues at coordinate 364,171 of PVKZ01000072.1, forward strand.
ATTAGTTCTGTGAGCCTGAATGGTCCCTGAGGCCACCTGGAGAGTTTCACAGTAAAAGCTGTGGGGGGAAGCAATTGAGCTAAAATATAATAAGAACCCAGTATATGGTTGGTATTGTAAGAGAGATATTATCTTCACCTTACAAATATGAGAAATAAGGGTTTGCCCAAGATTATAATCAGGAATACTTGACTCTGAGAACTATGACTTTGAGTTTTCTTCCAGAGCTCCAACTCTGTGAAGAGAAGACTGTAATTTTGAATAATCATCACACTCTAGGTTTTTAAAAGAACAAAGGGCTATAATAAGCCATTTTAACATTTTTAATGAAACACATTGTCTGTTAAAAGTAAATATCTGTAAAAGACAGAATGACTATTTTAAAAGACGTCTGAAAGTTCAATGCCAAAATTCCTGCAGTGTCATCTGCTTTTAAAGTCAGTTTTATTATTTTTTTGCTGCAAGTTAATACATCATAGCAAATAAACTCTAAAAATCCTACATAGCTCTTCCATTTTCCTTTGATAATTTTATTGTCAATAAACAGAATAGTATAGTTTTAAGGTGAAACAACTGAGCATAATAAGGTCTATAGCACCAATAGATACAGTACTAGTACTGCTGAGTATGCATCATAGAACAATTCACATCTCATATTAACTTCAAAAACTATTTGAAATTTAATTACTTAGAATTCTGATATGGATTTATATTAGTTTTTATATCTCCATTGCACTGCGTTTGACTAAGGGATAATAGAAAAGGATCACTTTATTATGCCTAGGGCCTAATTATTGGTTCTACAGCACAAAAAAATTTAAAAAGTTCTGCAATCAAAAAAATACTCTAATTTCACACAATGAAACCCAGTTTACTCTAGATTAATAAAATATCAAACAATCATTTAAGTTAATTTTCTTGTGGGAAAGAAAGCTGGGGGAAAAAAAGAGTTACATTATTGAAGTTATCTGAATAGAATCTAAAAACACTGCATTGTTCTTTCCTTATGGCTACCTGGTTATTCAATGTCATTTCACTAGATGAACAGAATGCTGTATTTCTTCCCTTAGAGGAAAAAAAAAATTGTAATCAGGCAGGCACATTTATAAAATAAATCAAATGCACAAGCCCAACACACATAATAAGCCTTTCCTAAGGTTATACATTGACATAGCCAATTCGTCAAAGCTCTCTATTGAGAAAAGTAGAAAAACTATGCTTTATTTATAAATAGTGGAAATTCACATTTTCAGAATCAATCACTTGTTGGTTACTTGAAGAATATAAGCACCAATATTTGAAATGCTAAATGTCTATGTGATTTATAACTATTTTCTGTCATACAACAAAAATTTACTGAGTAACTAAAGACCAATAACCAAAGAGTAGCAATAAGTATTAACTATATTTAAAAAGAGCAAAAGAGAAAGAACTACATTGACCTGAAAGAGTTTGTACTAAATTTGGCAACAAAGTTATGAGATATAAAGTTAGAGAAAGATTGTCAGGATGGAAAGTGCATATAGGCCAAAGAGAAGTAGATGAAGGAGGGAGAGAAGATTTAAGAGTTTGTTAAATCCGAAAGAGGAGGTTAATTATTACATTTATCAACAAATATATAAAATAATTTCAAGAGGGAAAAGACTTTTGGTTAAGTTGAAGAATGGGAGAAAATGATTTTTGATGGAATCCTACAAGACTATGAGACAAATTACTTCCAGAAAAAAAAGTTATATGAAGAGGTAAGGTTTTACCTGAATGTGTTGCATTCTGAGTGGAGAAATGGGGAAGATAGGAAAAAGAAGTCCATTTAATGGAAATAGAACATATTAACTGGGGTCAAAGACAAAAAAACCCCTAGAGTTGGCAAAGGCATGTAGAATGGGAAATCTCAAACACTGGGAGTTCACTTTAGTAAATAATTTATGACATTAAATAAAGTTTAAATTTCTCATATCCTAGGACTCAACATTTCCATTTCTGAGTCTACACACTACAGAAATACAGACATGTACAAGAAGAGACATGCACAAAAATATTCTCTACATTATTTTATTTAAAAGCAAAGAATGAGAAAGACCAAATGTCTACCAAGAGAGAAATTGATTAAAAAAAGAAGCATTTTATACTCACATGGTACAATATGAAAAACAATGAGAAAGAATGAACTAAAGCTGTGCAAAAGAATGTTAGAATGCTTACTGAAAAAAAAAACAGAGTATCTACAACACATCTTAGGTAAGAATTTCCCATCCAAGTATGGATCGGAAAGGTACCTACCTATTCCATGCTAGTAATTCCCTGTAGAGAGGGAAAGAAAAAGGTTTCAGATATTTAAAAAAGGGACTTCAATGATGATTTTATTATTTCATTTCTTAAAAAAAAAAGGTCTGTAGCAACTATAAGAAAAAGTTAGTATCTGCTAATTCTGAGTAGTAAGCACTGAATGTTATAATCCTTTTTGTGGTCTTGACATTTTTCATTAAAAATGCTCTAGAAACAATAGGAGAATAACATCGAAGGGTGGCTACATTTAAAGTTAAGATTAGAAATTTAGTCCTGATCTCATGAGGAACATGAAAGCCTGAGTAATAAAGGAACTTATTTTAAGAGAAGCCATGGAGAGTTATTTTAGCTACAATATAGATGGACTGTGCTCTAGCAGTAAAATATCATGAGAGTTGTGATGGAAAAGTGAGCAGAGTTTAGACAAAGGATTAAGAGGTTAAGGCTGAAAAGGAAAAAAGATTTCATTCATTCGCTCTAATCTTTTGACTAGATACTATGTGCTAAAGCACTGCTCAAAGTGCTGAGGACATAGCAGTGAACCAGGCAGACAGGATTCCAGCATTTAAGGTGCTTACACTCCACTGCAGACAAAACAAACAAGATAATTACTGATTGTGATATATACTTTAAAACCAATAATGTTAACAGCAAACTCTTAAATAGCTACTTATTCACAAAACGCTATTCCTAATGCTTTAACTGTATTAATTTATTTAATCCTCATAATGACCCTATCAGGTAGGTGCTCTTATTATCCCCATTTTACCAATGAGGAAACTGAGGCAGAGAAAGATTAAGCAGCTTGCCCAAGATTGCAAAAATAGTTTGGCAGAGTTAAGATTTAAATTCAGGCAGTCTGACTCCTTGGCCACTTCTTATATGCACTGCCACTAGAAATAAAGAGGTGAACATAACTGAAAGTAACTAAATGGGGGAAGCCAATTAGATACAGGGGTGGCTAGGGATATGATAGTTGGAATAGTTATGACAGGACACAATGAAGATGTAGGTGGTGCTTGCTACCCACTAACTGGGAAATACATGAGGGAAAAGAGGATTTGGTGCAGAACAATGATGTCAGTTTTGTAAACATTAAGTTTAAGGTGCCTTCAGGACACTCAGGTGGAAAAATCTAACAGGGAACTGGACCTAAGGAAAGAAGGCAGAACTGATGCTATTTTACTTGGGTAGAATCAATGTAGAGATGGAAGCTTTAAATTATCAGCACAGATAAGTTGCCCAGGAGTCAGTAAATAAGAAAAGTGAGCTTTGGATAGAATCCCTAGGCAGCAGTTCCCAACCTTTTTGGCATCAGGGACTGGTGCTCCTATGAGAATCTAATGCCTGATGACCAGAGGTGGAGCTGAGGCTGTGATGCTAGCGCTGGGGAGCAGCTGCAAATACAGATGAGGCTTTGCTCACTCACTATTCACCTCTTGCTATGCGGTCCAGTTCCTAACAGGCCACAGACTGGTAGCAGTCCACGGCCCACGGGTTGGGGACCTAGCCCTAAGGAACACCATACTCTTAAGAGATGAGTAAAGAGGTAGAGGACCAAAAAGATTGTACTGAATTTGGCAACAAAGTTAGGAGATATAAAGTTAGAGAAAGATTGTCAGGATGGAAAGTGTATATAGGCCAAAGAGAAGTAGATGGAGGAGGGAGAGAAGATTTAAGAAGAAAAAAGATGAGGATGAGAAGGAAAATGTGAAGTGGGACGAAATGAGAAAATAGGGTCAGAAGCACAAATGGAGCCTTTAAAATATTTATTGTCCTCAGAGACAGAAGGGAAAATGGCAGGAAACATAAAATTCATATCTAACAAACTTTTAATATTTTATTTTACCTAGAACATTATCTGCTAGAAGTGAGGAAGCTGGGATGGCTTTGGGGTTTGGTGATAACAGTGGGTGAAGATAAATAATGGAGTAAATCTTTAAGAGGCTCATTAAGGTTGACACCAACATTCAAGACTGTTTAGGAACAGCCTTTTTTGGGAAGAAGACTGTGGAGTATAAGACTGTCCTGAGACAGTAAGACATCCGAACTCTACCGGGTGAGGACAAGGGAAAGGCTGCATTTGTGATCCTCCTACCCCTTTCCCTATGTGTTCCTCCTTTGGGCTGGTCCTGATTTGTATCCTTTATAATAAAACTGAAATCATAAGTACAGGAGTTTCCTGTGTTCTCTAAGTTGTTCCACCAAACCTGAGGGGGTCATGGGAACCTTCAAATTTGTAGTCAGATGGTCTGAAGTGATGAAAGACTTGTAGAAAATTGTGCTCTGAACCTGCGAATTTTGGCCTAACTGGGTTAGCTAGTGTCAGAAGTCACTGAAGTTACCAATTTTTGCATAGTTTACTCCCATACATTACATTCTTTACTAATGTATTTCATGTTAGGTTCATAGTATAATGTCTGTAGTTTATAGCTCATGAACATCACTATGAGCATAATCCCAGTTTCTTTGTTCAGTCATTCCTAATGTCAACACTGAGAAGGACTGTGGCAAGTACTAGACCATCCTAGAAGAAACCTTCAGTTCTTACTGGTATTTTAGCTAGACTCTGATATTGTGTTCTCCTTCAAAATTTTATTTGGTTACTTTCCCTATGTACTACTAATATGACTAAATGAACTTATCTCTCTGTACTTTTTACTTATGACTAGCATTTCATTCCTATTATAGGATCCTAGTGAAAATTCTTAAGGGCCTTAAAAGTATTAAGCTCTGTCATCAAAGAGTCTTAGCAGAACTCATGCTGGGCTCCTGGCACATTTATCTAATCCACCTAAAGGTTCTTTGATGGCTTAATGTGTTTCATCAGCATGTGAAACTTCATATTCTCTAGCATTTGAATCAGCAGATCTAACATGACCCATTTTCTTCTATGACAAAAATCTGTTTCTTTTGTAGGATTTTAATTTAGGTTACAATTGACAGACATTCTGCTTTAGAATTACTAATGCACTACCTTTCACTTCTTGAATTGCCAACTACATTCTTTCTAACAAAGGATCACAACTCTCTTTTAAGAAAGCACCCAGGGATTATGCTCAGGGAAAAGAGCTCAAAAATGTTTTATTTTTTCTTTCAGAGAGCATTTAATGGTCAGTAAAAATAGCTTAAAAACAGCTTGAGGTAGTACAGGTGTCTTTCAGTTGCCATCTTCTACCTTCATACTCTATAAAAGGATGTGTGCAAACACTTTTATAGCTTAAAGATGCTCCTTGCTAGGCATGAGTGAACACCGCTGAGAACCTCATAGTCTCTAGAAATTCACACTATATTATGTATTCATAGAATGAGAAGATAAAACTTCTCCTTAGAGTATCCAAGATCCTGTCCAGTTTAATTGGTTCAACCTCCTATGGCTTTTCACAAAATGAATAACTTCAGAGTCTAATACATTTCAGATTTGATTTTTTAATGGCTTTCTTTCATTACTTCCTAGCTATGTCCACCACATCGAATTGTTTTAGTGGTTATTAACATTTAAGAAATTTCTTTGATTTTCTTTACAATTGTTTTATTGGAGCTCAATGGGGGAATCAGTCTTCAACTTTAGTTGTCATTCATTTTCTACCTGTTAAAAGAAGTGGTTTGGTTAGCACTTTGAAAATATTGAGTAATGCTATCTCTCTCTGGTGATCCTGCATTGTAGTATGACATGAGATGTGCTTGGAAATCAGTCACTACATATGTTCACACTACTTGAAAAAGCTGCATGTGATTTTTTGGAAGTGCCTGCTGTTGAAGAAGCAAACCAAATATACTTTTTAGCAATGAAAACAAAGGAAAAGAGAAAAGATGTCAAATCAACATAGTAGACTGAGTAAATACAGCACTCATACATGTGCTTGTTCACAGACAATATTGCATGTGGTTTTTGGGGGGTTTTGGTTTTCCAGACACCTACATATAAATTTTAGTTAGCAACTCTTGTTTTATGTTTTATATATGCATGTTATGTATAAATACTACATGTTATATTTTATAGATGCATTTTATATATAACCTTTATATGCCTTTTATATAAAAACTATAGAATGAGGGCTGTTAACTAGAATAAATGTAAAGGCTCTGGAGAACAAAGAGCCTTTATCATGCATATGTGTGTATATATATATATATGTGTGTGTGTGTGTCTATGTGTGTATGTGTGTATATATATATACACACACATATATATATACATACTCACACATGTGTGTGTGTATGTATATATATATATGTGTATATATATATATATATACATATATATATATATAAAAGGGAACAGTTGGCCCTCTGTATCCACAGGTTCTGCATCTGAGATTCAACAAATAACAAATCAAAAATATTTCTTAAAAAGTTATGTTGTTGCTGACATGTACTCTGTATTTAAGCCTCTGATGGTCGTCTGTATGAAACATACAGAGATGTTTTTTGTCATTATCACCTAAAAATACAATATAACAACTATTTACATAGTATTTACACTGCATTAAGTATTACAAGTAATCTACAGACTTAAAGTATATGGGAGTACTATGCCTTTTAATTAAAGGGATTTGAGCATCCTCAGATTTTGTTATCTGAGGGGTGTCCTGGAACTAATCCTCTGTAGATACTGAGAAATGAGAGAGAGTGTGTGTGTGTGTGTGTGTGTGTGTGTGTGTGTGTGCATCTGTGTGTGTACACAGATATTTTTTTAACTTGCTCTGAGACAAGTGAGGGTAGATTTAGAGATATTAACTGGACTTCTCTAGTTAGTAAAGTACATCTATGAAACTCCAGGGCTTAGAAGAACTTAGTCAAAAAATTAAAAATCATTCTATTAACTCTTAAGGATATCATATGTAAATTAGAATGGGGAGTGGTCAGCTATGAAAGTGTGACAAGTAGATTTACACAGAAACAGCAGTTTTTTTGTCCTATATCACCCCCACTCTGTGCCCCACACCAAGAATCTAATTATATACCACAAAAGAGAACTATATAAGCAGCTGAGACACCAAAAGCATGCAGAAATTAAAAATACTACATAATTCCAGGGAAGGGAGGGTATATGTGAAAATGATGTTTAAGTCAGCTCTGAAAAGGTTTTCATCTTACATATCCTTCTTTGCTTTTTAAACATATACAACTGTAAATTTAATTTTCTTCTCTGTTAGCTCTATGCTAGTTAACACAAAATCACAGTGCTATTAGGATATACTATGCCTTCATCAAATTGTTGTCTTCATCTGCTTTACAAAATAATAGTGGTTAGGTTTGTGATTATGTAAACAGATAAATGCTAAGTTAGTTTTTGTTTAAAGTATTTTAAATACTAAGATATGAAGTACAAAATTGAGAAAAACATTTTTTTAAATGTTAAAACTCTCTGTACTATTATTGCTACTTCCTATGCATTTAGAATTACTTCAAAATAAAGTCAAAATAAAAGAAAAAAATCCTAACATATAGCGACTGTAAAAACATTTGGAAAATACAGAATGGTATTAAAAAAAAAACACCATTAGAGGTATAAAAATTAAGTGTACCTATAATCTGGAACACAATCATGAAGTGGGATATTTTCTTAAGTATCTTGATAAGTTAAAATTTAAAAACTGCTAAAAACAAATCTGAAAAATTAACAGAAAAATCATTTAAGAGAAAAAGAATTCCCTTTAACAATCTAAAATGTATATCTTTGGAAGACAACATTTTAAATGATGATTTCAGTATGTGATTATTTCAATCCACTTGTAATGTCTGGAACATAAGTGTCTCAAAATTAAAGGAATCAAGCAAAGGGTAAAATATATTTATTTAATTATTTACCCAATAGTTTCTTTTATAAAGTACAGATTTTAACATAAATAAAAATGTAACCTATACTTGCTATTAATTAATGCCCCAAAATTGAAAGTCAAGGGCAAATTTGTATGATAATGAAAATTTAGTAAGTGTATGTATGTAAGTAAGTAAGTAAAGCTTGGACAGGAGAAAGATCTGAGGGTAGGGTGGAAAAGGGAGCAAAATGTCAAGAGAGGGATAGACAAAGGCAGAAAGACTGTCAGACAGAAAGAACAGCAGTCAGGGGGACTGGGAGAGACACAAATTGGAACAGAGAGGTAGGAAGAGAAAGAGGCACAGAAGAGTAACAGGAGAGTAAGAGAGAAAGAGGGAAGGGGCAGGAGGGACAGACAGAGAGAAAAGGGGGGAAAAGGACATTCAGAACCGGAGACAAAGGGAGAGGGAAAGATGGATTAACAGAAGAGGAAGAGACAGACAGAGGAAAAAAAGGGAGAGACAGGGAGATACAGAGACAGCTAGCCAGAAGAGATACCAGGGATAGGGAGAGCACAAGACAAGTAGAAAAGACAGATACACATACACATATACTGAGAGACTGATTCATTCAGAGAAGAAGAGAGACCCTTGAGACACCAGGTAGAGATGGAAAGAAAGCCACAGAGACTTAGAGAAGATGTGAGACCAATGGGCTGGAGGAGAAAGAGGGAAAGAAGAGAGACAGAGAGAGGCAAACATTCAGAAAGAGATACACGCGTGCTCGCATATGGCAGAGGGGAGCAGAGACAAACAAAAACCTTAAGAAATAAAAAAAAGAAAAGGTTATAAAACAGAGAAAAGTAAAATGTGACAAAGAACGCATAAACCGAGTTGCAGGCAAGAACTGAGAGTATGTGCTATTTTCTTCTTTTGTAATTCTCAACATAAAACTTGAAAGAAAACGTGAAACTTAAAAAAGAAATAATGAAATTCTCCTGGCATTAGGTGGAAATAATGTACCCGATAAAAGACCTTATTTTTAATAACAGCTATTAATATTTTCATGATCTTAATTACTTACATAGCTGCAAATCAGAAAGAAATAAAAGAGGAATAATGATATTCAGCATTGATAAAAGGTCATTTAGTGATTTTCCTCTATATCCTCTAAAATGGAGATGAGTTATTTCTCAAAATCAAAGTAGTTGTTTCACATGGAGAAGGGGAGGATTGCAAATATCAGAGCAGTACCAAATACTGTAAAATTTTTGACTAATTCCAGGTAAAAAGCAAGCAAAACTTAAACATTTCAAACAAGTCAGTTATATAGTAATGAACATATTTTAGTTATTTAGTATTTCCTATACTGTGAGATTCCAGTTTTGAAGAACCATAAAATATCAAAGTAAATGTTAAGTTTTCAGACAGTGTGGTAAGAAATCAGATAGTTTAAAAATATTAGTTGATTACCATTTGCTCTTTTGCAATGTAATATTTAATTATGCTAAGCAGAGCAATGACAGATCTAGGTTTTGCTGTTATAAGCACTTTAAAAATTATTCTACCTCTTTCCCCAAAAAGGGTATAAAAAAATTAACATCAATTTTGAAAGTTAAGTTCTTAGTAAGAAACTAAGAAAATTTAAGAAAATTTCCAAAAGAAGACTCTCATCCACACTACTCATTCCATAATGAATTTTTTAAGATTGAACAAGCCAGAGAGTGTGTCTATTTTAAGAATGAACCAGAAAGAAAAGTCAATTTTTCTACTGACGGTTTGTTCTGCTATACACAAATAACAATGAGCATACATGGAAACTGTTTTATCCATAAGGTACAAAGAGTATCACAAATTTGGGGATAGGGTAGAAGAAACTTGTACTAATCTGAGAAGTAAATGACTCCTACTTCTCATTCTATAAACCTAAACATATACATCTTTGCAAAAATAAACAAAAACTTTGGATATGGAACACATTTTGCCACACATGCCCCTAGCAAAAATTATGGTACTAAGTGAACAGAAATAACTTCATATATTTAATTATCTTTTGTACACATTTAGCAAATGAATCAAGAGTCACATACCTTCATTGTATTGGCATTTGCTTCATTATACAGAGTGAATGAAAATGTACCTTCCATAGTATCTGTAAACTGATGCTCTGCATTGCTTCTACAGAGCTCACCGCACACTCAGCCAGCTGATTAGTCAGGCATGGGGAGAGTGCTGCTAGAGCAATCTAAAGCACTTGCTGAGGACTCAGAGACAATAGAAAGTCAACAGCTGTATGTTGTGATGTCAGTAACACTCTAGCCAGTCACCACCCAGAATATTTGAAACGCATCAGAAGCTATATTGAGCTCTTCATTAGCAATTCAGAAGCAATGATGCAAAAACCCATGAAACTGTGAATGTGCAAAGACTGTCAGGATTTCTGAGATTTCTTGCTGTTAAAATTCTGTTGCATACCGATGCCTGACCTCACACTGATGAAAGAAGGTGAGATCATGATATTTTCCTCTAATTCTCTAAAGAACAAGATGTACGGAATTTAGGCATGCTTTAATATATCAGATTTTAAATAATTCTCTTTGACACTTTAATATCAATAACAAAAAGCCTAAAATAAAATCAAAGACCATCTGTCTACAAAATCTGACACCCATGATACTTTTGCATCTTCAAACTAACTTAAATGTCACAAAGAAAGAAAAGGCATTAAGAGCATAATTCCTTGTTTTTTAATTTGTTTTTGATAAAATTAAAATGAGCTTGCTTATTTTGGCAAGAGCATTACTTCTTCATACCAATAGATGGATATAGCAAGAGAACTGCCATCAGAGGACAATCCTGCCTTGTGTCAGATGCCTGTTGTCTATATCAGCTCAAGTGGCGAACTTACAAGAAAAAGAATCAATGGAAACCAAAATTTAAAAAACTAAATGTTCAATAACTACGAAAATAAAGACAAAATAAAATGAAGAAAATAGAAAACAAATTTTGTCAATTGGGTAAAACACTGAATAAGAAGACGTGTGTGCATGCGTGCATGTTTAATTCTAAACATTAATTTCTGTGATAGCTGGGCAAAGCACATGCCTGTCTCCCATTATATGAAACAAAGATCATACTTTCCATAAGAATCAGGAATGCTGTAAGGATCTGATCAGACAAGGCTCAAACATTACCTGTACCATATGAAGAAATAAAATACACTACTAACCAGAAATACTACTTTTCTTTGCCACTAAAAGGTTATCTTATAGTTTATATAATCCTACACCTAATAGATCAATAGTGCTCTGTATACCAGCTCAGCAAACAGCAAAATAAGACACTGACTTTATAACTTGAAAATGTTAATTGCCTTTTCAAAAATAGCCTCTATTTCAGCCCTATAAATAGATTTGTTAATAATAGATATAAATCCACAAAACCTTCTCTGACTATTCAAACAACAAAGGTGGTAAGACAGCGATATCAGTGATTTTTATCTGAGAGATTTCACATTAAAGTTTCCCAAAATACCTGTTTTTCCAGTGTACGATCCTTTACCATGCCCTGTACTTCTTGGTTCCCAGAACTTTTAAAAGGTGAAAATCAAATACCAGCCCGAGCACTCAAAAACAAATATTCAAGACCCCGACTTCTCCAGAAATGGTTACTACTACTATCAAAGGGTACAATTGATTTTCTTCTCAGATAAAGTCTTTGTTACTTGTAAGAAACATATATTCAAGGTAGCTTTCCTTAAAAACTGTAAAAAGAGCTCATTATAATGGACAAACTAAAATGCAGAATAAATTAGACAAATAGACATAGACAAATAAAATAGACAAATAAAATAGACAAATTAAAATGCAAGATAGTGAAGGAACCCACTTTCATTGTGGCAAAAATTAAAATGAGTATTTCTACTTATCAGAAAATTCAGAATAAATACACTTGATACATGAATAATATTTCAAATGATTCTATTTCTTTGAGTTTCAGAAACTGTTAGGCCTTATAAATCCAAGTAATTCTGAATTAGTGAAAAATCATAATTAAAATAATTTAAAGTTCAGTTTAATTACATTTAAGTAGAAGCATGCTTCTAATTCTGAAGTGAAAGGACTTAGCGGTTAATAGTAAACTCTTGATAACGAACCCTTAATTTAGGAATGACCTACAACCAGCTAATAAGACACACCATTATTATTTTGGATACATCATTAATTACATAAATTAGCTTTCTCTGTACCCTATAAGTGTTTGATACAAATAGTAAAACAGATTTAGAAAGGTTTCATATATCTTGAAACTGTGCTTAGAACATGCTGCCAAGGTCAGGTAATAGGAACATCTTTCAAAGAATAAATACTGAAAAAGAGAAATATGAATTAAACAGATTGAAGTTTGTGTTTGCATCTCAAATTGGATACTGCATTTCTTACAATGCTCAGCAATTTCATCTGCAAAAAACAGAAGCACACTGATTTTATTAATAGAGTGTTTAACTGTAGTTATAAGGTAAAGAGATAATTCTCAGCTGAATTACAGAACTAGGGCAACGATGTGACTAATAGAAATTTTATTGTCTAAATCTAATTACTGACACTGTTGATAAAACTTTCTAAACTTCTTGATGTCTTAGCACTTAAATGACTTTTTAAGTGCTCAGCCTTTAAAACTGAAAATAACATTTGAACCTAATTCTCTAACATATTACCTAAGACATTCTAAATAAGAGTAAATGATTATCATTACCAAGGGCCATCTTACAGTAACTAATTTTTAGAAATTTAACATTTTCTTAGAAGTAGAAATCAGTATTTTGCAACCATAAATGTGGTTACAACCACTAATCTAATAACAGATTCTGGCAAGGATCATGAATAAATGACAAAAACCTAATGGATGAAAGATTGTTACTGAACAAGATATTTTTAAATTACTGATAACTTTAATTTCAAAGAAAAAAAGGATGTTTACAACCAGCAGGCTCTACCTTGACTAAATTTAACATCACCAATAAGATAGGCTAACACTATCTGCCTCCTGATGCAATAAGGGACAAAAAAATCACCTATGCAGTTTTCCTCTGAAAATAGTTATTCTAAATCTCATCATAAGGAAACGATATAACAAATTTAGACTGTGGACCATTCTACTGAATTGTTAACTTGAACTCTTCAAATACCAACATTATGAAAGAAAAATAGACAAAATTATAAAAGACTTAAAGAGATACACAACAAATTTAAAATGCTATATCTGACTAGATTCCAGTTTTTAAAAAAACTATGAAGGATATTTAGAACAAGTGTGGGGGGAGCATAAATATGGTTAATATATTAGATATTTTATCAATGTTAAATTTTGGAGGTGTGATAAAAAATCTAACCAAAGGCAGGGGCAGTAGGAGGGAGGAGTGCTATATTTACTGTAGCATTTTAACACATTTTTTAAACTGTACTTTTATTAGGATTATTATTTTTTACAATGCTATGAAAGAGGGACAGGGAGGCTATTACATAGCAATACCTCATTTTGAAATGTTAAAAACAGGATGCAGAGGATATTATCCTGCTAAGGGAGGGTTCTTTCTGCTACTCCATGCCTAACAGTCTGGGTTTCTGCAACACCACCCACAACCCACTCTTTGTTTTGAGTAAGCTAGTCCCCTCAAGTGGTATTTATTTTGTGTTAGAGACATATACCAATAGGCCAGGGACACAAGATGACCAAGGCATTTGAACCCTAGACATTTCCTCATTCTAATAAAATTCTGCTAGTTTTAATGAAAATGAGATTACAATAAAACTAATTAAAGAAATTCATTTCCTATGGTCTATTTTTATTTTCCAGCCAGAATAGCCCATTCAATAAAATCACTTGTGTCTAACAATCATCAATAAACACTAAAAGTACAAAAATCTTAACTCTTGGCTCAGTCAAGATACTTCTATTTATATCATACATCTTTAGTAAAATGTTTTCTTTGAGTTATGAAACAACAGAATTGTACATTTGCAATGGATCACAGAAGCATTCTATCTAGTTTACACCTTATTTTATAGCTCGGAAAACTAAATCTCAGAAGTGGAGTGACATGATGATTGTCTTAAAATAAACTAGATAGTAATCTTAGTATAAAAGCTAATCAGATTAAGTAATAACTTTCTATCACACATGACTCAGAAGTGGCCCAACATTAACCTAGCCTAACCTTTGGCTTGTTTGCTCTTACTGGATTTGATAAATTGTAAAGGTGGATAATGTAAACATGAAGGAATTATGCCCCTCATGGGATGAATTCCTTTCATCATTGGAACCATAAAGTTCATTCAGAGACTGCTTTTTTCCTTATGTTCTGTTGTAATGAGTCTCCAACTGTCCTAACACTTACATTTTGATGCTATGTAGCAATTTTAACATATGCTGCACCTCTGATTTTCTCCCCTCAAATGAAAGAATTTCATGACTTGTGATTCCTGACCAATACACATGCATAGTTAGACTAAAAAAAAAAATTATATATCTATATATAAAACATGTATTGAATGTTTCAGTTTGATCACCTAAGATTAATGTCAATACATTTCTATCTGCTAATATTACTAAAATGTGGCATATGTACCTCATACTTGTCAGAATGGCTACCATCAATAAATGAAAGAATAAATGCTGGTGAGGAGGTAGGGAAAAGAGAACTCTCATACACTGTTGATGGGATTGCAAATTGGTACAGCCACTATGGAAAAGTCTGGAGGTTTCTCAAAAAATTAAAAATGGATGTACCTTTTGACCCAGCAATTGCACTTCTGGGTATTTATCCAAAGAAAACCAAAACAATCATTTGTAAAGATCTATGCATCCCTATATTCATGGCAGCACAATTTACAATAGCCAAGATAGGGAGGCAACCTAAATGCCCATCAACAAATGACTGGGTAAAGAAGTTAAGATTCATATATACAATGGAATATTACTCTTGTCATTAAAAAATTTAAATCCTACCATTTTCAACAACAGAGGTTATTATGCTGAGTAAAATAAGTCAAAGATAAATACCATATGATTTCCATATAAATACCATATGATAAATAACCATATGATTAAATACTTATATGCAGAATCTAACGAACAAAAAGAAATTAATCAAAAACAGACCCACAAATATAGAGGACAATCTGGTGATAGCCAGAGGGGAAAAGGGTGGGGGACTGGAAGATGGGGTGAAGGGTTAAGGAAGTACAAATTAGTAGTTGGTAGATGGTTAACGGGACTGGGAGCACAAAAGAGGGGCTGCAGTTAATATTAATTTAATGGTTAAGTGGAGAGCCAGGGGAGAAAGAGAGCAATTAGGGGGACATTTTATAAACTATATAAATGTCTAACCAATGTACTGTATACTTGAAACTAATAAAATAAATAAAATAAACAAATAAATGTGGCATATGTAGTATGCCAGGTAGTAAGTATGGTGCAAATATTAATTTGTTCTCATGACAATAATCCTAAAAGAGACATTATCCTTAGTTTAAAGTTGAATAGACAGAGATACAAATAGATTAAGTGACTTGTCCTTGTAGTGTTGGTGTAGTGCCAAGGAAGGGTAAGAGTTAAAAATGAGGCTGAAGATTTAAGCAGAAGCAAAACAAGGCCAAGCCTTATGAGTGAAATTTAAGAGCTAGAATTTTCCCAAGACTAATCAGAGAGACAATAAAGATATCAGGTTAGTGACATGAACAGATTTTTCACAGAGGCAGAGGTGGGACAGCTGATATCATATAAATGGATGAACCTGCTAAAGGAGAGTATATACAGAGAACAAGCAAGGAGTTGAAGACTGAGTCCTGTGTAATAAAATATTTTATTTAGACCAAATTTCGAGAATACTGCAACAAATATATCAATAATAATACATGTATCTGGTGAGTCCATTCATCCTTAGTTCAAATTGTGAGAGACCTGATAGCAAAGGTTACTGTACTATTAAAATCTACCTGGTTTTTAAGTTCAGGTAACAAGAGTTCAGGCAGCAAGAGATATTTGTATCTCAAAACTTTATCTGTTTTTAAAAACTTTTTTTTAGAAATAATTTTAGACTTGCAGAAAATTTGAAAAATAGCAAAATATTGTATACAGTTCATTTGATTTCTCCTAATAATGTGTTTCATAATTATAACACAATTACTAAAATCCACAAATTAACTCTGATAGAATACTATTATCTGATCTATAGACCTCATTGAAATTCCTTAAGAAAATGAATTTCCAGTTTTCCACCAATATTCTTTTTCCTGATCTAGGATCCAACTTAGGATCTCATACTGCATTTAGCTTCCTTACTCTCCTCAGATCTGCAACAGTTCCTCAAATTTTCAGTCCTTTGAGAAATTTGTAATTTTAAAAAACATTGGTCAGTTATTTTGTTAAATGACCATCAATTAGGGCTTGCCTTCTGTTCTCTCCTAATTAGATTAAAAATATTAACTTTTGGTAAGAATAACACAGCAGTGAAATTGTGCCCTTCTCAGGGTATCGTATCTGGGTATACATGATGTTGATAGGTCTTATAAATGATAATTTTTACTTTAATTACTTGGTTAAGGCCAGGTGTCTGCTAGGTTTTTCATAGTTATTATTTTCCCCTTTGTAATCAATTCCTCTGTAAGAAAGCACTGTCCCTTCTCTCCATTTATGTATTTATTTATATGCATGAATGTTTGGATATATATTTTATTCTGTGGATTATAATCCAATATTTTCATTTTAAAAATTACTTTCTGGTACCACACGTTGTTCCTGGTTCATCTTGCATTTTCCCTGCCTTAGCTTTAGACTTAACCATTTTTTCAAGGATCCACGGTTCCTTTTTCTGGAGAATAATATTTAGAGAAGATCTGGGTACTCATGTGCTCACTGTGACTAGGGTCTCACTGCTTTGTCTCTCTCAACACAAAGCTAGGACATATACATTCATATACTTATATTTATTTCTGTATTTCTGCATTGCACTGCATTAAAAATCATGGGTTCATATGGATACCTTCAACTCCAGAGAAAACAAGGTTCAATTCCAGTCTATTCTTTTCTTCATCTGTAACTGCTTACTCAACAGCAAGAAATCACACTTTCATTATCTGTAATATATTTACTTATTTGTTCAATCTCAGTATAAACAAAAGTCAGTTTCTGAATCCCTAATACCTCTATGAGCAACACATTTACTACACAAATTATATTTGTTCTTTTCGCCTTTAGTTGTAGAATAAATAATCAAAATACTGTTTTCCAAAGTTAGTTCCCTTTCTTCCCTGCTCAAGTCAGTTTGATTACGTTGTTTATTTCTAATATAGTTAGGTTCATTTGTGTTTGTATTCCATCTTGAAATCCATCCCCTCAACTCCCAACACACACCCATTCAGATGGATTTTTATTTATATTTGGAGGGTATGTGAAAAGTAATGAGTTCTAAGAGTCACAGTTATATTAAAAAAAATGTACTTGGAAAGTGTTGCTCCCCTGTCATCCTTAGTATCTCATTCCCATTATCACCAATATTTCTACATTTCTATATTACTCTGTTGTGTGGCTGTATCATAATTTATTTAGCCATCCTTCTGTATGGGTACTTCAATATTTTGCAATCACAAACACTCCTAAGATGAATAAATTTGTGATGTTGAAGGGAGTCTTTAAAGAAGATTCCTAGAAGTGGAATTGTTGGGTCAAAAGTACTTGTGTAGATTTACTAGGAACTAATTAAATACCCTCCACAAGAAGGGCTATGCCAGTTTGCATTTCTACCAGCAGAAGTGTATAACAAGGGTGGCTACTTCCCCACAGTCTTACAATAGAACACGCTGTCATTCTTTTTAATTTTTGCCAATCTGGTAAGAAATGGTATCTCAGTACTGTTTTAATTTGTATTTCTCTAATTTTGAGATTTTTTTTTTCTTTTTGTATGTTAGGGTTACATTTACATTATTTTTGAGTTGTCCGTTCATTTTTCTCCATTTTTCTATCACATCTTTGATCCTTAGTCAATTTTTTTGAGGAGGGGTCCTTTAATTATTAAGAGTTCTTCATATATTAGAAATATCAGCCTTTTGTCTGTGTATGTGAAAATGTTCTGTCTTGTTTGTCAGCTGTGTTTTGACTTTTTCATGGTGGTTTTGTCATGCAAAATTTTCTTATTTTTATGTAGTCAAATTTACCAGCCTTTTACTGATTCTGGATTTTGAGCCATAGTGAGAAAGTCTTCCCTACTCCAAGGTTAAAGAAAATCTCATGCTTCCTTCTAGTACTTTTATAGTCTATCTTTTTTCCATTCCTCCTTTCCTCTCCGTCTCTCTCTCTCACACACATTTAGATTCTTAATCTATTCGACATTTATTCTTTTATTGATATATAATTCATATACCACACATTTGAACCATTTAAGTATCTAATTTAATAGTTTTTAACATATTTATAGAGTTGCATGACCATCACAATCAGCTTTAAAGCATTTTCATCACCCCAAAGAAAAATGTTGTACTTTTCAGTCACTCTCCTTTACTCCAAATTTCCTCAGCCCCTGGCATCCAATAATCTACTATCTGTTGTTGTAATCTGCTTATTATAGGCATTTCATTTAAGTAGAATACAATATGTGGCCTTTTGTGACTGCCTTATTTCATTTAGCATTATGTTTTCAAGTTGCTTCCATGTTGTAGTATATATCATTACTTTTTATTGCTGTATAACACTCCATTGTATGGATATACCACAGTTGGTTTATCCATTTACCAGCTGATAAGACATTTAGGTGGTTTCTACTTTTTGGCTATTATGAGTAATGCTATGAACATCTTTGTACACATTTTTATGTTGAATTTATTCATGTACAAGATGTGGATCTAATTTCATCTCTTTCCAAATGGCTACAAAGATATCCTGGCACCACTAGTTAAAAAGTCCATCTCTATCTCACTGATTTGAAATGCTGCCTTTATTTTTCCATCTGAACCTTGGTTTGTTTCTGGACTTTCTATTCCACTGCTCTATTTGTTTATTCAGGAGTCAATAGGACACTGTTTTAATTATATAAGTTTTATAGTAAAGTAGTTCCCCTTATCCAAGGTTTCACTTTCCTGGGTTTCTGTTACCCGTGGTCAACTGAGGCCTGAAAATATTTAAAGGAAATTTTCAGAAGTAAACAGTTCAGAAGTTTTAAATGACATATTGTTCTGAGTAGCTTAATGAAATAGCACAGTGTCTGCTCTGTCCTGCCCAGGAGATGAATCAACCGTTTGTCCAGGAGAGCCACACTGTATATACAGGGCAGTAAGAGATTCTGAGAGACCACATTCACAGAACTTTGTTTACAGTACATTTTCATAATCGTTCTATTTTACTAATTATTGTTGTTAGTCTCTTACTGTGTCTAATTTATAAATTAAACTTTATGATAAGTATGTATAGGAAAAAACATTATATATATATGGTTTGGTATTACTCATGGCTTCAGGTATCCATGGGGAGTCTTGGAACGTATCCTCCCCCAGATAACTGGAGACTGCTACACATGTTTTAATGTCTAGCAGAGGTAGTCCCAACTGGCAGTTTTCCTTTACAGACATCTTTACAATGTCCAGTCATATTTTTTGAGTCTACCCTTGTGGCTTTCCAAAATTTAAAAAAATTATACTTATAGCTTTTGCACATTTAATTTTATTCCTAAGTATTTAATCTTCTTTGCTGCTATAATAAGTTTTTCACTACCCTTATGACTACTACCTGGAAACTGTTTGTGTATATGATGTAATTAATTTTTCTAAGTTAATTTACCTAAGTGAATTCTTTTTATTGTTTGAATTAGTTTAAGCAGTGTCATCTAGAGTTTTCTAGCTACACTACCATACAATTTGCAAGAGACAGTTTTACTTCCTTACTTCATGCCTCTAATTTCTCATCTAACTACTGGTTAAAACCTCCATTACTATATTGAGTATTAGTGGAGATTGTGGGACTTGCCTTGGTTTTTGTATACTGTGTAATAAATACTTGAAGTTCTCTGGCTTTAGGATTAAGGTATAGATTAAAAAAAAATTTTTATAAAGTATTCTACAATTCCTATTTTTTTGAGCATAAACGTGTGTGTTTTATTTTCATCACGAATAGGTGAATTTTTATTAGGAGCACTTACATGTAGTACCTATGGAGATAAAAGATTTTTATTCTCAAATCTATTAATATGGAATATGATATTAATGGATATTCTAATACTGAACCATCTCTGTATTCCCGGAATATATCTCCCACAATTGTGGATATTATTTGATAATAACAATGATGTTATTTTATTACTTTTGTATCAATATTTGTAAGAAGTATTAGTTTGTAGGGTTTTTTTTATTTTGTGCTTTTCTTATCAGGCTTAAATATCAATACTATATTTGCTGTATATAAAAAATTAGGAATCTTTCTAACATTTTCAATGCCCTAAAAAGGTTTTGTAGAATTCCTCTGTGAAACCATCTGGTAATTTAGATGATGCCTTTTATTGGCGTAATTTCTTAGTAACATTCTTTATTTCTTCTATGGACATTGGTTTGTTTAAATTTTCTAACTTAGTTTTGGTAATCTGCATTTCCCTAGGAAATTATTCATCTAGATTTTCAAATTAATTACTGTGAGGTTTGTTACACCGTCTTGTGATTTTTAAATACAAAAAATTGCTTTCAATGGTTATTTTCACCTTTGTTAATCTTGCATATTTGTGCTATTCCTTTACATGATCAAGTCAGCTAGTGATTTTTCTATTTTGAGAATTAAAAATTAATAATACAGATTAGGTCTACTGTTTTTCTATTCTCTACCTCATTAATTTCTATTTTTATCTTTATTATTTCCTTCCTTGCATTCTCTTTAGGTTTACTTTGCTGTTGTTTTCAGATAATTTCTATTTTAATGGTGCCCCCTTCTGTCATTATTGCAAAGTCCAGATATTTCAGCCAATTGTTTTGTTCTGGCAGAAGTTGGTTGTGAACCCTGCAATTTAACAGTTCTATTTGTTTTGCTGTATTCCAAATTTCTTCCCTTTGCTTTATTCTCCCTTCACCACCCAAATGCCAAAGTGTGCTCTCCCTCCCTTAGATGCCTTTTTGTTTACCTTAGAAGTTATACATTTTTAAGTCCCTTCCTTATAGTTCCTACTCAGATTTTGATGTTTTTCCTTTTATAATTTTCAGGGTGGACTTCGGCTTTCTGGTGTTTTGATTGAGTTCAGCTTCCCTTTCTATTTAGCTCCCTCTCCCCACTCCACTCTTTTTTTGCCTTTGTTTGCCATAAAGTCTTGAGGCAGGCAAGAATGGAATTAGAGTGAGATCTCATGCTGGATTTGGTGATATTTTTCTTTTCTACTTCAAGTTATTTAAAGTCTTAAATTCTCTCAAATTATGATGTCTTCAAATTTTGTAGAGAATTGTTTTTCTTATTTTATATTTTGTTGAAAGAAAATCAGGAGGTGATAGGAGGATGGCCACAATTATTTTCAATTATTTGTAAGTCCCCTCTGATATTTATTTTTGGTAACTGCTTTACTGAGATATAATTCATATACCATATAATTTACCTATTTAAAACCTACAACTTAATAATTTTTAGTATAGTCAGAGAGTTGTGTTACCTACCACTACACTTAATTTAAGAACATTTTTATCACTCCATAAAGAAACCTGTACTGTTTAGCTATTGTCTCATAATCCCTACACCCTCTAACCAGCATTGGACAATCACTAATTTACTATCTCTATAGATTTCCCTATTCTGGAAATTTCATATAAATTGTTTTTCATTTGTCAATGGTGCACATTTAGGTTGTTTCCATCTTTTGGCTATCATGAATATGTTGCTATGAACATACATTTATAGGCTTTTGTGTGGAGATATGTTTTCATTGACTACATATATATGACTACATATATATCTAAGAGTCAAATTGTTGGGTCAAATGGCAAATTTGTATTTCCCCAAGTGGCTGTGTAATTTTATATTCCCACCAGTAGTATTGGAGAGTTCCAATTTCTCTACATCCTTGCCAATATTTATTATCTATCTTTTTGATTATAGCCATCCTAGTGGGTATAAAGTGGTATCTCCTCGTAGTTTAGAGATGCATTTCCCTTGATGGCTAATTGCTGAGTATCTCTCCATGTGTTTATTGGCCATATGTATATCTGCTTTGGAGAAATGCCTACTCAGATCATTTGCTCATTTTAAAATTAAGTTATGTGTCTATATAAAGAGTTGTAAGAGTTCTTCATATATTTTCTGTATACAAATCCCTTATTAGATAAATAATTACAAATATTTTCTCCATTTCTATGGGTTGTCTTTTCACCTCTTAATGGTCATTTGAGATACAAAACTTTCAATTTGATTAAGTTCAATTTATCTTTATCTGACATATTTGAAAAACAATTTCTAACAAACATTTTATACTCCTCAGTAACAACAAAAACCATACTAACTCTATGAATTCTGGTAGTATGGACATGTGTTAAAGGACAACGCATAGTTATTTTAGAGCTTAAGAAAAGTCAGTCAAAGAAAGCTAATAAGATGTATATTGACTTTTCTGAAGGGTAGAAAGGCAGTTTTTGATAAAGTCATTACTTAAAGGAGTCTTCCTGAAAGAAATTTGGCTACAAAGGACACATATATCAAAAGTAGTTTTGAAAATGCGACAATATAGATGAATCAAAGACCAAAGCACCTAGAATAATGAAAATGTAAAACTGATGCCATGCAAGAGCAACAAGGCCTCTGGCAATATTGATGAGAAGCTTTATCATACATCTCTTTGTAGCAATGTCTGAGAATTACCTAATTTCTTTCTTCTTATGCTCATTTCTACAATTTTTGAAAGAAACCAAATACTATAAAGAGAAATTGATTCTTATTCTTGGCACTAGTTGTGGGATACATAATATTATCAATAAATTTTTTGTCTATCTGTTTTGAAAAAATGGTTTCTGTCCATTTGGATATATGAACAAGTTTTCCAGGTGTTGATCACCACCTTCTTGGCTGATAATTAAGTTATACAAAACAGATTTCTGAAAGGATGAAGGTAACCTATCATGATACAGACATCTAACCACTAGCCATAAACAAATAAAAGATAATTCTTTTGCCAAGTGTATGAAACAAGACAGCATTTGCTTATACACTTCTAAATTACAGAGACATCATCACACGTGCAAATTAACACTTTAGAAAATACTTTACAATTATACATGACATTCAACATCCAAATCATTTAACTTGTAGAGAAAATAACAACATCAGAGTATTAATCCAGAATCAACTGGTGAAACACAAGCTTAAGTGGCAGAAAATAAATATAATTTAGTTGCTTAAATCTTAAAACCACTCATCTCAAATACTTTATTATATAAAAGAGCTGTTGAAAATAGATTAAAATTTAACGGCAGACAGACAGATTCCTCTAATTCTTGAACAAAAACAACAAAAAGACAAAGCTAATGTTTACAAAAGTTTACGATGTGACTGACAAGTTTATTTTAAACATTTTCTATGAGGCAAGTAGTATAAGTATTCTTAGAATTGAGAAAATAACCTGAAACACAGGTTAAGTAGTTTGTCTAAGGTCATGCAGCTAGTGAGTAGTAAAGCAAGGATTTGAAGGCTCTACAGTCCATGTGCTTAATTATGTTAATATATCACCTATTTCTCTGTGACTGTGTAATTTTAAACATCATCTACATTCTTAACTGGTGTAACTGACAAATGTTACCATCTATTATCATTTGTTCATTTTTACATATTACAGAGTAGGGCAAGTCTGGTCCATATACTCTAGAATATGAAGGCAGTAGAAATTAAAAAAAAAAAAATCAGCATCCAAGGTAAAATCTGCAGGACTTGGTAAATGACTGGACTGGAGAGGATAGAGAAAATAAACACAACGCTCAAGTTTCTTTCTTGGGCAACTGAGTGTACAGAAGTAAGGTCTGTTAAGATCAGGATTCCCTGAGGTGAGGGTAGGGGAGCATGATGTCTCCTCTTTGTTGTCCCTTGGCACATTCTTTGGCTTTTAAGGCACAGAAATCCCAAGACTGAATGATTAGACTTATCCACTTGAGCTGTTTTCCTAAGTGGCAACTGTTCTCTTAGCAGTCATGTGATAACTCCTTATCTCCTTCTAACAGCTCGATATTCCCTTTGCATAGGTTTCTTTTAATGAAAAAACAAATTTAAAAAGTATTGTTAAACTTAGATCAACACTGAACTTCATTGCAAGGGAAAAAAAGAAAAAGACAGAAAAACTACATTCAGAAATAAACCCTTAAATGAGACCAGTAAATGATTCTTGGGCATGGTTTAACTCTTCAATGAGAATGAGCTGTTATAAATACAATTCTACTTTAGACATTTAATTAAAAATAAAGAGTTAAACTTTACCTTTATAAAGGAAAAATATAATAGCTTCATCTTGATATACTATGGGATACTCTGCTCTGCCAGTGTGTATGTATATCAGCTTTATCATTCTTGGCAGTACATCAGGCAAGCAGTGAACCCTGGCCTCCTCCCCAGCAGTAGTAAAAAGATTACAATGAGTGTGTGAAAAAGTAAAGCTCATGTGTTATGTTCATGAACACACACAATGTAATTATCCATCTTTGGGAATAAATCAAGTTCTTGTCTATAAATATGAGTTTAATAGTATGCAAAAGACATGGGTGTCTAATCTTAAGGAGTGAGTACTAATTAATTATATTGGGCCCTGACCAGACCAAGTCTATAAAGAAAAGCAGGACCTTTAGGTATAGCAGGGATTACCAGACTATGGGGCTACATATTGCTAGGAAGCCTCTGAGTTACAGCATAAGATTTTACATCCATATATTGTTGAGAACCTGACCGTGAAGGCAAATACTAGAGCCAGTAGTACCAATATCAACAAGGGAGAAACCATCTTGCCCAGGCCTACATATTTGACTGTAGAAATATACAGGAATATATGTTTCCTTCCTTAGGACACATATATTCCTACCATACCAACCAACCAACTCACTTTAATCTGAATCCCTCTCACCAACAGCCTTCTAATTAAAATTTGGCCAACCCATAAGACTAACCTGAAGAAAATGCACCAGTAATGCTGACAGGAGCAAAACTCAAGTCTCACAATGAATTAATAATATGACATCCAGATTTTATTCAGTCTCTGTAAACTTCATTAACATATATAACCTGAGCACCTGCTTTACTTTATGTGAGTCAATAAAAACAAAATTTCTGAGTTTTCAAAGCTGAGGCCCCAAACACTAGACTTGTGTAAATCTATCAACATAAATGTTATTTTGTCAGGTCTCTTGGCAGTATCACTCTTAACTATAACTCATCCCCCCTTTCTAACAGTGGGAATGTAAAATAATAGCAAGGGTTTTACACATATCCTAGATAAGTATTCTAAAGCAATTGCCAAATTAACAAAGAAAAAAGAAATTTAGTGCTTTATTTACTTAAATAGTGTGTGTCTAGCTCAGGGAGAATAGTTATTCAGGAGAGCCTTTCAGCTAAAATAACGTGTAAGAGTGATAGCTGAATCATAAATTATTTAAGAAAATTTTCAATTTTATTATACATATATCTGTATTTAAGTTCTAAATATATCTTTTTATTGCACAGGCAGTAACGTAATTTATTCTTATAGTCAAAATTGCAGACTTTTCAGTTAACTCTGTGCAGCAATTTCTAGTAACAAAAATTTAATAATTACTATTAAAGAATATTTTTTATTCTGCAAGAAAAAAACACACCTGTGAAAAATAGCCTAAAAAATAAATATTTCACAAAAAAGAAATTAAAGATTTTTGATTAAAAAAAATTTTTTTAAAAACAATTTTCGCTGGCAAGGATAGAAGTGAATTCTGCCAAATACAGGGAGGGCCAAGAAAAATGGGCATTCTCACATCCTGTTAAGAGTGAAAAATGGTCCAAAATCTTTAGAGGTTAATTTAGCAGTTTATATCAAAAGCATTGTACTGAAAACATCCTTTAATCTAGGAAGACCATGTAGAATAATTTTATCTTAAAGAAAAACTATAATGTATATCATAGATAGTACTATTAAAGGACTGAAAAACTGTAAACACTATAGGACTGGCTGAGTAAACGGAAATACACTCACTAAGCTGCAGATATTCATTTATTGGCAGCAAAAATGATGATATTTTAAGTAAAACAAAGGAAAAAACAGACCACAAAACAGTTTGTACATTATAATTTGATTTTTTTGTATTAAAATAAAATTTAAAAAATGACTTATTTATTTAGTGATAACTACTTGCCAGGAAATGTGAAAAAAAAATATTTTAAAAAGTCTGGAAGGATACATACAAAATGTTAACTTTTGTTTTCTCTGGATGATAGTAATTTATTGGTGGTTAGTTTTTATATATATTTTTTAATTTTATTTATTTTTGCGAACATATATTATGTATTTATTTATAAAAATATCAACAAAAATCTATGTGCTAAGACTTACACTTGTGGGAAACATGACTCTTTCAGATTTACTTTACTCTGTCCTTTTATTTCTAAACACACAATATTTTGCACACAGTAAGTGGGTAACTGCTCATTAACTAATATACAGGATAACACATAATAAAGAACCAAACTGTAAGCACTAAAAATTACTTTAAGGTTAATATATAAGTAGCTTATTTTTTGTGATTGGTCTTTTCTCTCTAAACCAGGATTTTAAAGGCATTCCACTGGACTTTGGGGGTAGTTCCCCCACTCAGTCCCAGTTTATTTCAAAAATAGTAATCGCTAACATTTATTAAGTATCAAAAAAAAAAAAGAATCTGTTATGATTTTATATCAAATACCCTGCCAAAAATTTAAGATGGCTAACAAACAGCCAAAGAATATACAATAAAATCACTCTCACAAAAATTTGATGGAAGACATATGCTAACCATCAAAGCAGCTAATACAGATACTTGACTGAGGATCAAATTCAGTTCTGAGCATTGTAGCAGAAAGGGCAAAAGGGACACGAGATAGGCATGTAGTTCTCATTCCCAGAAAATGAGAAAATGCACGAAATCCTTCTAAACAGAGAGAACGTTTCTTTCTTTAAAGAGTAATTACTATATTTGCTTTGGTAGCGCATAAACAAAAATTAGATCATGTGGTTCCTGCATAAGGATGACATACATATTCATGAATTATTACCCATGCTAAAGGTTTCAGGGTACACAAATATCATCCCACAGATGGCTTGCTGTTGTAAGGGATAAATGAAGGAATCCGGTTGCTATCAGCCAAATAACACTTGAATAGAAGACATGTCTGCCAGTCAATGCTAAAAGTGAGTTGGATCATTTTTTGTCAAAACTTAGGAGAGTGAAAGGGGGCTTGTTTTTGCTGGGCAACAAGTGTAAACTGGTACATATAATTCACCTAGTTATCAATTGAATAACAAATGGTAAGGTAGAAAGTAAAAGAAAGACATAGCTCAAATATTTCTACCAGAATGAAATGAACATTGAACATTTACTTACTGAAGTTGAAATAGGAAGTTGACTTTTCCTAAAGATAAATTTATCCCAGCCAGACAAGTTTAGTTTATTAAAGATGCTTACTTTTAAAAAGATACCCACTAAAACTATAGGACTAAGGAAAGTCAGGTGAAACAGTGAAAGCACCTAACTTAAGGTCTTCATATCATGTCTTCATGAACCTGAAGGTATAAATAAATCTGAAATGAACAATTTTATTTATAAAACTAAGGCGATAAAAGTTTTCAAAAATCTAGAAGTTATATCCAATTTTTGACAAATTTAAAGGCTGATAAATTTCAGGTCAACCCCCAGCAAAATTACAGACTAGATTATTAGAAGAAAAGCAACTAAAAAATACACGATTGCTAATTACTAAGAATTAGCATAACTAGAGTAAATCATATAATATTAACCTTCATATTTTTGATAGGGTTACTATATTGTTAATATACTACGGACCATATGCTATATGATTTCAAAAAGTTATTAACCAAATATCTTATGGAAGCTTTGGGGATGATGCTCAAATACACACTGGAAAATGCTGGCTAGAAAGATCAAATATAAGGATAATATTCACTTTCTGGAAGAACTACTTAAAGCTCACAAAGTTTGCAAATCTGATATCTCAGTCTCTCCCAAGAGACATCCATCCTGGATGTCCATATGCCTTACTCCTACTAACAGCCATTAGTCATCCTCTGTGAAGGTACAGGAAGAAAACTAATAAAAGATGGATTTCATTATAATCACTTGAGTACTATATGATGTCCCATGGCCTGTTTCTCCTTAAAACTAAGTATTCCTAATTACTTTAATCATTTTCTCTGTGATATAGTTTCTAAAGTTTTAGTCTAGCTATCCTGGTGACTATTCTTTTAGACTGTCGATTTTTCCTTTAAAATTTGGATGCATTTAATAGATATAGTTGGACTGGCACACAGTATAGAAGAAAGATATACTGGCATTAAAGAAACAGCTAAGTTTATAACTGGATTTTCAATTGCCACCTTACTGTTTTATACTAAGATGAGAGTCTTCTCATGAACTGACTCAAATCATCTTACCACTTATGCAACTATTTTTCCAAACTTGAATGCAGTTTATCATATTCTAGTTTATATAACTTTTGAGTTTGTTTTTAAAAAAATTATTTAATATTTGTTTTCTCCTAAATACACAGACCATGGAGACCTAAAAACTATTTTAAGATAATAAAAAGCTGCTATAGATTATGAACTTTACTCAGAGGTGAAAATGGAACAAACATAAAATGGAAGACCTGGTTCACTAAAAAGAGAAACGTTTCTTACAGATAAGAGTTGTCCAACAGTGGAATAGGCCACTTCAGAATGTGTGTGGTATGATATACTTGACATCAGAAGCATTCTTCAGGAATCTAATGGGGTCAGCGAGTCAGATAAGATCAAGTTATACTGTCATAATTAACACCTACAATTCACTGGGTTAATACAGAGACTTGTGTCTCTTTCTTACCACACATTTGATACCAGTCAGGTCATTTCCTAGTACAGATGTTAGTTTACTAGGGCCCGCAGACTCTTTCTGTATGTCCCTTAAGCTATGAATGGCTTTTTCATTTTTAAAGATTTGCGAAAACAACACAAAATAACAAAAAAGTAATATGTGACAAATGGTACCTGACCTGCAAAGCCTAAAATATTTACTCTCTGCCTTCCATGTGGTGACTCAGATTTGGGCTACTTCCATCTTATGACTCCTTGCTTCTTTCTCTTAGTGGCTCTGCCAAATGAACACCTATCTTCCATGATAGTGTCTTCCCCTCACACTCCAAGATAAGTCACATGGGACCACCTAACTGCAGTGGAGCTGGGAAATGTATTGTTCCAGATGCCCAAAGAAGCAGAAGAGTACCGGTATGGGAAAGTACTACAAGTCTCCACCACAACTGTATAATTTTATTCTAACACGAAGGTTCTATGATTTTAAATATTTCAACTATGATTTCCACTTAGTATAAATCTTAATAAATTGGTTTTAAATTTGAATTAGAGAGAAATGTAACAAAATATCACAGCTGATAGTAAAGTATAAATGCTTTATGTCTGAATTAGAACTAAGACAAAGGAACCTAAATATCATTTGCAGGATGTCTAGATTAAATTCTTTAGTTTACACAGTCTTCAATTTTTAGTATGTCCACAATGTTACTAATGAATCATAAAAACTTAAAATTTAAACATAAACGATTTGGAGCAGAAGAACTGATAGGTCTTGCAAAGAAATATGTACGTGTACTGACTGCAAATAAAGATAAAGTATATTCTATGTCATCACTGAAGGGGGAACTTTGTAATTTGGTCATTTCAAAATCTTAACAGTTCTCACTAAATTGATTTATTAAGTTATGGAGCAGATGCAAGTTGAATTATACATGATGATAGTGAAATATTTTATAGATTGTTCAGCCATATCTACTGGGCATAATAAAAGACATAAATTGGAGTATCCTTTTTTTCCCCCCTTTAATTTAGCAAGGGAATTTTTCATTACTTTTTTTTCCCCTTTAATTTAGCAAGTGAATGTTTCATTACTCGGTAAAAAGATTTCATTTACACAAATATGTTGAGCTTTAAAAAATTAGTTCAAAATAGGTTTTAAAAAACACATCAACATAACTACTCTATACCACTGTCAGGCACAACAGGAAACTATATAAATATGATAAAAAGTATTTTAAAACACACACCAAACATTAAATGATAGGAAAAAAGGGGAAAATTAATAGTTTCAGAATATGTCATTAGATAAGGAAGACTGAAAAACAATTTAACCCATTTTCCATTTAGAAAAAAAAGTGCTGCTCATTGCCAGTGTTATATAAACATGCTCTTTGAGGCTGAAGCAAATCTGACTGATTTTCAACATAAAAATATAAAAACTGTTTTTGGAGTTATTTCTAAAAAGAATTTGTCTCTGATCCTAATGTAACAGAAATGTATATGATGATCAATATTTAATAATTCATTTTCGTGTGGTAAATTTCAAAGCACGGAACAACACAAAGGAACATCAAAGATTTCACATATTTAGCAATGAAAAATTATTTTATTTTGTAAATGGAAATACCACTACTAAAAACAGAATGCTCTAAATAGAATGGTGTAATTTGTTTCTAAAAGCTATCGATATACTAAAGTGGTGCGAAAATAATAGTAAAAGCAAGATATCTTGTGGCAAACTTTGGTAATAAGGTTAGAGCTATAACCCATGAGTTATCCTATGGTAAATGATGTAGCTGCAAGTGCTGCCAGTGAGTATTCTCAGGGAAAACAAGAAATAGGTTAAAGGGTCTACATCTAACAAGCAAATCATAAAAATAAGGATTGTCTTTTCATAAGATGATATTAATAATAAAATATAAATATCCAAAATGAGAAAGGAGGTATAAAAAATTAAACAAAGATGAACTAAAATATATAACTGAACTTCTAAACAAGTCTCACCAATATTACTATGAAAAAGCTATAGTTAGTTCTACATTTCAAAAAGAGAAAGGGCTCCGTCAGGGCATACTTCAAACATTTATGGGGATAAGTCTTTCAACCAACAAGTGATAGGAGACAACAAACTACTAAACAATTGTCTAAAATATTAAATTGCAGATAGTAGACAAGCGGAATATAGTTTGGGAGGTAGAGAAATGCAAGGGTTTAAGGGGCTCGGCACTACTTAAGTATCTAACAATAATGCAGCAATTAAGGTACTGAAAATATTTTTAGTCAAGGGCTGATGGAAAAAATTAGAAAAATCAAAGAAATCAGAAGAAATGCAAAATGAAATCAGTAATTTTTCTAACATCTCAAAACATTTCAGAGGACAAAGTATCAAACTAATATTAAGGAGCAAAAAGAAGGATGACAAGTAACATTTGGTAAAATCAGTGGGATCTCAATGTTAAAACGAAAGTAGGTTAAAAAGTAGTAACTGTATTTTGACTTTCAGAGAAGAAAATCATTAGTAAGGCTATGTGTTTATTGGCAAATAACAAAAATATTTAAAGCATTTTTAAAAACATGATTATTTTAAAGGTTTAAAAATACATTTAGCCACCTTCAAAATGGAAAATACAGGCCAAATCACTATGAAGTATATTCAGAGACCTTAGTTTGATAAAATTTTCCCAACTCCTGTGACAACTAGTCCCAAGAGTTGACAATACAACAAGAGTTGAAATGTTCTTCCCTAAATCTCCCCCAGCTACATTTTAATCCCATTTTCTGTACTCAGTCAATAATAATGTACATGCTATCAATAAATGGCACAAGTGCTACAGCTCCAAAGACCACTGATAAAAATTTTTAATTGTTAGACTACGTATTTCTTTAGCTTCCATTCCAAGGTAGTGAAATGACAATGACAATAAAGATAATAAATGACTAATACTTCAGTGCCATATGCCAGGTGCTTTAGTTTGGTCCCCTAAAATTCATATGTTGAAATCCTACTGATGAATATGATGGTGTCAGAAGGTAAGGCTTTGGGAGGTACTTACGTCATGATGTCACAAATCACGAAGCCTCCATGAACGGGATTAGTGCTCTTATTAAAAATACCCCCACAGAGCTCCCTAGTCCCTTCTACCATGTGAAGACAGAACCAGAAGTTAGCAGTCTGAAGCCCAGAAGAGGGCCTTTACCAGAACCCAATCATGCTGGCTCCTTGATCTTGGACTTCCAGCCTCCAGAACTGTGAGATACAAATTTCTGCTGTTTATAATCCACCCAGTTTGTGGTATATTGTTATAGCAGCCCAATCAGAAAAGACAATGAGTGCCAAACATATTTACATGAATTAAGTCATTTAATCTTCAAAATAACCCACTGATGTTGATATATATTTATCCTTATTTTAGAGGTGGGGAAACAAAGACAAGGAAGGTTTTGTAAACTGTTTAATGCCTTAAATACAGGGGGCAAGATATCATTCAATATATTCCAAGTTTAGAGAGCTGTGCTGTCTAATAAGGTATCTACTGGCCCCATGTAGCTATTTAAATTTAATTACTATTAAGTAAAATTAGAAATTTTGTTCTTTAGTTAACACTAGTGACAGTTCAAGTGCCCAGAGCATATGTAGCTAGTGGCACCATGCTGGACAGTATGAAACATACCCATCACTGTACAAAGTTCTATTAGACAGTATTGATCTATTTGCAATCTTAGCCACTACCAAGACTACCCTACTTGTATGTGAAAACTAATGTGCGCTTGTAGAATTGGCACTGCAATTCAATATTTCCATTGTTATATTATTCCCTCCCCACTCTTTTAGCTATATCATTTAACTGTACCTACCAACCATACTGGATCTCTCAAAATATGTACTTCCATAGCACTGTGGACTCCATGCCTCATTTAAAAAATTACAAGTCAAATGTATTCTAAGATCTGATGTCGAAATTTATTGTTGACTTGTTTTATGGGTCCATGTGTTTTGTTCAATGAATACTGAATATGTATATTGGCTTCTGGTTATTTCTGTGGAAGGGAACTTAACTAAACTGGTAGCAGTACTGCGTCTCAGTGGCCTTGCCCTGCCACCTGACTCAACTTCCACTTCCAGCTCTAGGGAACATGACCCAGGCTTGTACTATACTACAATACCTAGTCACAGTTCAGGGTTGAATGTGTGACGTAAGATGGGTCATTCATAAGAATGTGCCATCTTCCTGGCCACTACTTCATTCCTGTTGAGGTCAATAGCCATAAAGACCAAGCAAGCCAGGTTTTACAGCAACCAATTTTTTTCCTGGCAACAGGGATGAACCTGTCTACAGAATGCCTGCAGAGAGGAAAGAGTTAGACTGTAGCATGTGAGACCTGGACCTGTTATCTTAACTCCTGGACTTAGCATTCATATGAGTCAGTAAATTCCCTATCTGCTGAATTAGTATGCTTTGGAGATCTATTGCTTATAATTAAGAGAGCAGGATAAGGGTTATCAGAGACAGAATTCAAAGACCTTTGGTATTGTTTAGGGAAGAGAATAAAACACTAATAATGTACTTACGGTAGGAAAGAGTAATCATTAAAAGAAATATTATAGAGCATATAACTTTCAAATCAGTAAAGTGAAAAGTATAAGATTAAAAACAACAACAACAACAAAAAACAGAAGTAAACCAACAACAAAAAACTCTACGATACGGTAACTATATTCCTAATTACCACTGTAGAACAAGTGGAACAAGGGTACTTGTCTTAGATTCCCAGTTCTGGGTCTCTGAACAAGAGCCAAATAGGGGTTTAAAAGTCATGGATTAAAACAAATATGTGAAAAGATGCTCAATGTTGCTAGCTATTAGGGAAATGCAAATCAAAATCACAATGAGATACCATCTCATTAGAATGGCTATAATCAACAGGACACAAATGCTGGAGAGGATGCAGAGAAAAAGGAACCTTCATACACTGCTGGTGGGGCTGCAAACTGGTACAGTCACTATGGAAAACAGTATGGAGGTTCCTCAAAAAACTAAGAATTGATCTACCATATGATCCAGCAATCCCACTACTGGGTTTTTACTCCAAAGACTTGAAAACCCATATCCAAAAAGATATTTGCACACTGATGTTCATAGTAGCGTTATTTACACTGGCCAGGACATGGAAGCAATCAAAGTGTCCTACGATAGATGACTGGCTAAAGAAGCTGTGACACGTATATATATAATGGAATATTACTCAGCCCCATAAAAGGTGATGAAATACTGCCATTTGCAACAACATAGATGGACCTTAAAATAATCATACTAAGCAAAATAAGCCAATCAGAAAAAGGTGAAAGAACCTAAGTCTTTCAATCATTTTTTAAAACCTAGTATTTAAGAAAGAACCTAAAATATAGCATGTGTGATAAATCATCAATCAATTTAGCTTTTAGTATATTCAGAGGAGTACAACCCTCACTACAATCAATTTCAGAACATTTTCATCCCCCTCAAAAGTAACCCTACTCCTCTTAGCCATCATAAACCTCTTGACTCGCTCATGGCAACTACTAATTTACTTTGTGACTCTATAGATTTGCCTATAATGTGCATTTCATATATTTGGACCATACAATATATTTTTGTGTCTTCTTTTACTCACCACGTATTTAAGTTTCATCTATGTTGTACCATCAATCAGTACTTCATTCCTTTTTGTTGTCATACTATTCTAGAAACTATGGATACCTTTTGTTTACCCATTCATCAGTTGATTGGACATTTTGGTTGTTTATACTTTTTCACTATTAAGAATAATGCTATTATGAATATTCATGCACGTGTTTTGTGTGGACTTACATTTCTTTTCTTTTAGTTATATGCCTAAGAGTGGAATTCCTGGGTCATATGGTTTGTTTAAATATTTAACCATGAGGCAAGAACTCTGTGTCATCAATACAAAGGAGGATGTTAATCAAGGTGCTGGCAAGGTTGGTTCTTTATGGGGTATTTGTTCCAGGCCTCTTTCCTTGGCTTGTAAATGGTGGTATCGATGTTTATGTAGCCCTTTCTCTGTATAAGTATCTATCTCCAAATTTCCCCTTTTCATAAGGACACCAGTTAGTTATATTGGATTAGGGGCTCACCCTACTCTAGTATAATTTCATCTTAACTAATTACACCCTACTTCCAAATGAGGTCACATCTGAGATACTGGAGGCTGGACTTCAACATAAGAATTTCAGGAGAGGCAATTCAACACATAACAATATTTTTAAATTTTATAGTTTAAAAAGGTGATGTTGGAGCAAAGGACACAGCTCTTAAATTCCGTCTTGCTCTGTCAAAATGCCTTTTCCGTGGACTATAATTCCTACTGGTTCTCCTATGTACATTTCCCAGCAATAACAGAATCCTGAGATCTTTATTGTGATCATTTGGCTTGGCTCATAAACTATTTTGGTCCATGCAACCAAAGAAGCTAATATAACTGTAGTTTCTAAGTGTAGTTTTTCTTAAAGAAATGCTAGTCTCAAGAAAACCCACAATGGTACCTCTGTATTTCAGAAACTTTTGGCAGTTAATCGGTGTTCAATTTTTTTATTTACTGCCTTACTTTTCATTGTGACTTGATGAATGTTAATTTTTTCAAATCTAAAGCATTTTAAAAAACATTGTTATAGTTTTGAAGAATAAAAACAAAAATGAAAAGCTCTTTAAAAAAATACTGAATTTATCTTAGATGTGTAGACTATACTAAAACAGCCAGCTGATACAGGCATCAAAATTTTGGTATCAGCATTCCTTAGATGCTTCATACTTTTAAATTTAAAATGACTGAATTGTAAACTTGGGAAATTCAAATACGAAGTTTATAATGCTTCTTAAAAACAATATCACCTATTAAGACAGCGTTCTACATTTAAACTAAAAAATCTTAGATTGAGTTATTAAGAATTAACTTAAAACTAAAGCCAATCTCCTGAAAACCATATACAATAAATATTTTTGCAAATCTAACCTAGTCCTCTGAAAACAACTTAGAGCTATACAGTATCTAATTATATCTGCGATAAATAGCTTCAATTGTTGCTATGAAAAAAGATACCAATACTCCTGATTATGTAATGACTTCATAAAGCAGCCAATATTTAGGCTTTGAGCTACACGAATGGCACACTATAAACACATTTTCTGTGTCATTCAATAATAACAGAACCTTATTTTTTATAAAAGTTGCTTAAAACTGAAGCCCAACAAAGCTATGCTAAAAACAAAAAACATCTACAACTCAACAACAATAACAACAACAAAAAATTCCATTAAAAAATGGGCAAAGAATCTGAATAGAAATTTCTCCAAATGATACAAATGGCCAAATGAGCACATGAAAAAGATGCTTGGCATCACAAATCATTAGTGCAATGCAAATAAAAACCACAAAGATACCACTATCCACCTATCAGGATATCTACTATTATAAGAGCAGAAAATAACAAGTGTTGGCGAATATGTGGAGAAACTGGAATCTCTGTGCATTGTGGGACTGTAAAATGGTGCAGGCACCATGGAAACAGTATGGTGATTACCAGAATTACTATACGACCCAGCAATTCTACTTCTGGGTATATACCCAAAAGAACTGAAAGCAGATATCTGAACAGCCATGTTCAGGCAGCATTATTCACAATAGCCAAAATTTGGAAACAACACAAATGTCTGTCAAAAGATGAATAAACAAAATGTAGTATATATACAGACAACAGAAGATTATTCAGCCTTAAAAAAGAAATTGTGACATACGCTAAAACAAGATATACCTTGAGGACATTTTGCTAAGTGAAATTACCCAGCCACAAAAATATAATTATTGTATTATTCCACTTAAAGTACCTAAAGAAGTCCAATTCATAGAGACAGAAAGTAGAATGCTGGCTTCCAGGAGCTGGAAAAGAGGACTATAGGGAGGAGCTGTTCAATGGGTATAGAGTTCCAGTTTTGCAAGATGAAAAGAATTCTGGAGATTGGTTGCAAAACAATGTGAATGTACTTAACATTACTGAACTGTGTACTTAAAAAAAGGTTAAGAGTAAATTTTATGTCATGTGTATTTTACAATAAAAGTAGTTTTCTTCTTTTAATACTACCCACGAATCGGAAAAAGCATAGAAAGGAGACACGTAGAAAAAGGAGATGTAGAAATGAAGGTTAGGACATGGGACTGAGTGTCCCACTTTGTTTCACAGTAAGAGAGCAATGCTAGTTTACTGTAAAATAAAATGGGGGAGCAAGTGACTATCTCTCTGTAAAGGTTCTTATGAGGTAATTTTAATATGGCTTGATAGAATAAAAGTATACTATAAAACACCTTTTTCAGGTTAGTATTCTTTACTTTTAGTGATTACATTACTAATTCCTTCTATGGCAGAATTCAAAACATTACAATGTTAATTAGCATAGTTTTGAAAATCCATTCTCCTAATTAGGCAGAAACACAAGTTTCTTAAACAATCCTGAAGACATGACTCAATCCAGAGGAAAAAAATAAGAATATCAGGAAGGATAAGGACAGTTCGGTGTTTATGGTCAAATCCATCTAATAGTCATTGTTGAGACTGCGATATGGTACTGAGTGGGATATGGACATGAGGTTAATAGGATGTATCTATCAGTTAACAGATTGTAAACACTTCTTATTGAAATAACACTTAAAGCAAGGGAACAGTATTTTATTCAAGTCAACGGTGTGACAGAATTTTAGCTTAAAGTTGATTGTCTGAATTTATGAAAAATAAGTTTTTCTAAATGTTAATAATTTTAGAGGTGTAAGTTTGATATCTACTATTTTCTCAAATTAATACAAGGTACCTAATTACACTCCAATCTACAAACATTTATTAATTACAGTAGTGTACAAAGTATTATTATAAAGCTGCCCAAGTCTTTAACCTCAGGTAATTTTTAAAATGGAGCAGTGTCTCTTTGACTAGGTATAGGAAAAAGGCAGGTAGTAGTGGAGATAGGGTTATATATGTGATGAGGTACCCATAATACAAGGTACAAAGTAATACAAGTTAGGAAAATTACACACATAAAGATAGTGCCACAGGAGAATATATGGGAGACAGAACTTCTGGGATATGTTTCAAAAAGAAATTGGCATTTAAGAAAAGCATATGGAAAAGTGACATAATAACGCAGGAGGGAAGAACTGGTAAGTGGTTATTTCAGAATAAATATTATCAAAGGCTTGGAAGTGAGAAACTTCATGAGGATTTTAGCTCAGTTGTTTGATTTTAATATGGTTAACACTATGGGTTAAGAAATGTTGAGCTAAGAGGTAAGGCAGGATGTTGCTCTTACTGCACCCTGTATATATTTTTTAAACCAAACTTATCAAGGGGATTTGTTATAACTTATTAGATTGTTTCTCTTATTAGACTGAGCTCCCACAGAGCAAGAGTCCAAATCACTGATTTTTGTATTCCCAAAGCCAGGCCATAACACACTGCAGATATTCACTAAATTTCTTTTTTCAAGGAATGGCTGATGAATGAACAGCTCCGCAGAAGCAAATCAGAAAGCCTTATTAAGTGTTTATTATTTTCTACCACAGGAAATTAAATGAAAATAATTTATGCAGTGTCACATTTAAAGAACAGTTAATTCCTATGTAATAAAAAGTAGTAAGATAATAATAGAAAATAAAAACAGAAAATTAATCTAAAAGCCTAAAAATGTTAAAAGTACACATAATCCCATATGGCTTGAAGTGATTTATCACTGAAAGAAACTATATTATTAAATTCTCACGATCCTTTAAAAGAAGAGTAGTTCTATCTACCACTTAGGGTTATGAATCTGGCTTTAAGATAAACAGGTAACTGCTAATGCATATTTCTTCACATTTTAAATGATTTTTATTTGCATACCTAAGTTAAGAAAATAAAATACTCTTGGAACTTCCTCATTTTCCCCTTAACTATCCATCTGTAAGCTCTAGAAATCCTTTATGACATTCCACAAAAAAAAAAAAAGGTAATTTTCTTAAGCTGATTTTGATTTCTCTAAATATGTATTTTAAAATAAAGGTCAAGAAAGTAATGAGACAATATAATCTTGCAACATCATATACTAAAAGAACTCAATGTTTGAATCTTTCAGGACTCTATGTGTTACCTAGGATTCATATTACTTGAAAACTCAGACTTTCTAAATTAAGCCATACTCTAATTCTGCAAAGGTAATGATAATCTTTCTCTCCCTCTCTCTTCTAGATGTGGTATTATTGCTTTATTATAAGTAAAGAGATTTGATAATACTTAGAAAAATAAGGTGATGCATTGACTCTAAAAGACAGTTTCATTTATTTTCTTTTTTAAAATAAGTTTATTGGGGTAACACTGGTTAATACAATTATATGATTTTCAGGTAACATTATAATTTGTCATCTATATATTCTATTGTTTGATTACCACCCAAAGTCCAGTTTCCTTCAACTACCATATATTTGATCCCCTTTACCCCATAACCCATTCACCCTTCCCCTACCCCCTGATATTTGACCTCTTTTACCACTTCTACCTCTCCCCTCTTTCCCTACTCCTTAATGTCTGGTGACCACTAGTTCCTTGTCCATGTCCCTGAGTCTCTGTTTGTCCTGTTCACTTGTTGCTTTTAGGTTTATATTCCACAAAGAAATGATATCATGTGATTTTTCTACTTTTCAGTCTGGCTTATTTCTCTTAGCATGATTATCTCGAGGTCCATCCATGTTGTCACAAATGGCAGGATTTCATCACTTTTTATGGCTGAGTAATATTCCATTGTATATATGTGCCACAGCTTCTTTAGCCAATCATCTATCATAGGACCCTTCAGTTGCTTCCATATCCTGGCCAGTGTGAATAACGCTACTATGAACATCAGTGTGCAAATATCTTTTTGGATATGGGTTTTCAAGTCTTTGGGGTAAAAACCCAGTAGTGGGATTGCTGGATCATATGGTAGATCAATTCTTAGTTTTTTGAGGAACCTCCATACTGTTTTCCATAGTGACTGTACCAGTTTGCAGCCCCACCAGCAGTGTATGAGGGTTCCTTTTTCTCTGCATCCTCTCCAGCATTTGTGTCCTGTTGATTATAGCCATTCTAACAGGTATGAGATGGTATCACATTGTGGTTTTGATTTGCATTTTCCTAATAGCTAGCAACGTTGAGCATCTTTTCATTAAGTCTGTAGGCCATTTGTATGTCCTCTAGGGAAAAGTGTCTGTTCAGGTCCTCTGTCCATTTTTTGATTGGATCATTTTTTTGTTGTTGTTGTTACTGAGTCATATGAGTTCTTTGTATATTTTGGATATTAGGTCCTTAATGGAGGTGTTGCTTGTAAATATATTTTCCCACTGAGATGGTTGTCTCTTTCTTTACCTTGTTGATAATTTCTTTTGTTGAGAAAAAGCTTTTTTTTAAAAATTATTTCCCCCACCTTTTAATCCTCCCACTTCCACCCCTATAGATCTATAGATGTTGCCATCTCCCCATAGAATTGGATTTCTGAAGGCAGGATGACTCCTCCCATGTGCTCGCAGCAATCACCCAGGGTCTGGTGACCCTGTGGCCTGGGACCCCTGGCGCATTGGGGGGCCCAGCTCTAGCTCGAACACCAATTCACTGTTTCTTCTGTCTATCCTCTTCACCTGTTTTATAACTCACTTTCTTCCTCACAACTTTCCCCAAACACTCCAGTCCACCCACGCCTTTTTCTTTGGAACTTCTCAAGTATTTACTTACCATTCCATGTCCTTCATTTGGCATGTAATTATTTGCTCTCATTCTCTCCGTTGTATATGTACAAATGAAGTCACTAGCTCTTCAATTTTGGAGTGAAGAGTATCTACTTCACAAATATGGTTAAGTCTTAATAATTATCCAATGTAGCTAATTCATGACAGTTTCCTCAAGTTAAATAACAGGCCATTTCATTTCTCCATCCACATGCTTAGAAGACAAATTATAATGGTGAACTTGCCATAGTATCAATCTAAAAAAATCAGCATCTCTTCAAAATACACACTTTAAATATATGCAGTTTATTGTATGTCAATTATACTTCAATAAAGTTTTTTAAAAGTTCCTCCCCTCATCCAAAGCATTTTTTAAATAAAAGATTATGGTATGGATAATTACATTTAAGACAATTTTGCTTGGTATTACAGCCCATAGAAGAATTGGCTTGAGGTTCTGGTTAATGGAGATATCATCAGTGAACAGCTACAATGAATTACAGATAAATCCCTACCTTTTCAGGGATTAGCCAAAAAACAAACAAACAAAAAAACTCAAAAACTGAATGGGTAACCCTGACACCTCTATAAAATACAGACATCTCACAAGCGCCTGACTTATAAATGATCATGTGCAAATATTATCAAATTCCACTGACCCCCCAAATAAAAACCAACAATACCATTTTATTTTTCTTATAATATGGCCTCAGAATCTGAAAGTGTGTATTTAAATAAGTACTCTAGGTTGTCAGTAGGATGGCCATATAATTTATTGTCCAAATCAAGGACACTTCAGAATGAAAAGAGGGCACTTTTATAACTATGCCAGGACAAAAGACATAAAGTGGGACTGTCCTGGGCAAGCTAGTGACTACCCTATTTATCAGGTAAATTTGGAAAATACTCATGAATCAGTTTCTCTCCAATTCTCCAGTAAGACTTAGCTAAGTCTTGAACGTCTTCATATATATACAGGCATACCTTATTTTATTGCGGTTCACTTTATTTTATTTTGTAGATAACTACATTTTTTACAAATTGAAAGTCTGTGGCAACCATATGTTGAGCAAGTCCATTGGTGGCATTTTTCCAAAAGCATTTGCTCACTTCATGTTTCTGTAACATTTTGGTAAATCCTGCAGTATGTCAAAATTTTTCATTATTAGTATATCTGTCATGGTGATGTCATCAATGATCTTTGTTGTTACTATTGCAATTGTTTAGGGGTGCCACAGCTGTACCCATGTGAAACAGTGAACTTAACTGATAAATGTTGTGTGTGTTCTGACTGCTCCACCAACCATCTGGGCATTCCCATCTCTCCCTCTCCTTGGGCCTTCCTACTCCCCAAGACCCAAAAATATTGAAATCAGGCCAATTAGTAAACCTACAATGGCCACTAAGTGTTCACTTGAATGTCACCTGTCTCTCACTCAAAAGCTAGAAAAGATTAAGCTTAGTGAGGAAGAAATGTCGAAAGTTGAGAGGCCGAAAGCTAGGTCTCCTGTAATGAAAAGATAGTTAAATTGTGAATGCAAAGGATAAGTTCTTAAAGGAAATTAAAAGTGCTACTCCAATGAACACACAAATGATAAAAAAGCAAAACAGCCTTGTTGCTGATAAGGAGAAAGTTTTAGTGGTCTGGATAGAAGATCAATCCAGCCACAACATATCTTTAACTAAGCTAAAGCCTAATCCATAGCAAGGCCTTAACTCCTTTCAATTCTATAAGGTTGAGAGAGGAGAGGAAGTTACAAAATAAAAGTTTTAGGATAGCAGAGGTTGGTTCACAAAGTTTAAAGAAAGAAGCCTTCTCCATAAAACAAAAGTGCAAGGTGAAGCAACAAGTGCTGATGTAGTAGCTGCAGCAAGTTTTCCAAATGTAGATTAGATAATTAGTAAGGGTGACTAAAATAAATAGATTTTTAATGTAGACAAAACAGCCTTATATTTGATGAAGATGCCATCTAGGACTTTCATAGCCAGAGAGAAGTCAATGTCTGGCTTCAAAGCTTCAAAGGATAGGCTGACTCTCTTGTTAGGGGCTAATGCAGCTGGTGACTTTAAATTGAAGCCAGTGCACATTTACCACTCTGAATTTCCCAGAGGCCTTAAAAATTATGCCAAATCTACTTTGCCTGTGCTCTATAAATGGAACAGCAAAACCTGGATGACAGCACATCTATTTATAATACGGTTTACTAAATATTTTAAGCACACTGCTGAGAATTACTCAGGAAAAAAAATTACTTTAAAAATATTACTGCTCACTGACTATGCACCTAATCACCCAAGAGGTGATGGATGTACAATGAGATCAATGTTTTCATGTTTGTTAACACAACATCCATTCTCAGCCTATAGATCAAAGAGTAATTTCAACTTTCAAGACTTATTATTTAAGAAATACAGTTCATAAGGCTATAGCTGCCATTGATGGTGATTTTTCTTACGGATCTGGGCAAATTAAATTGCAAACATTCTGGAAAGGATTCGCCATTCTAGAAGATACCATTAAGACCATTTGTAATTCATGGGAAGAAGACAAAATATCGACATTAACAGGAGTCTGGAAAAAGTTGATTCCTACACTCATGGATGACTTTGAGGGGTTCAAGACTTCAGTGGAGGAAGTAACTGCAGATGTGGTGGAAACAGTGACAGAACCAGAAGTGGAGCCTGAAGATGCAACTGAATTACTGCAATTTCATGAAACGACTTGAATTGATAAGGAGCTGCTTCATATGGAGAAGCAAAAATAGTGGTTTCCTGACATGGAATCTATTCCTAGTGAAGAAGTACATATTGCTGAAATGAGAACAAAGGATTTAGAATATTACACAAATAGTTGATAAAGCAGCAGCAGGGTTTCAGAGGACTGACTCTAGTTCTGAAAGAAGTTCTACTGAGAAAATGAGGGTAGCACAAAAATGCCTGTATTAAAATTTTATGACAGAATATGTAAAAGCAATTCAATTAGTGGTTGCCTACTAAGTTTCACTTGGTTCTTACTGTGCATTTATAAGGAAGGTGTAAATCCCATGTAATCCTTGGAACTTCACATGCTTAAATAACAATAAACTTACTACTTTTTCATAGCTCCATTCACCTTGTCTTATCTTTAAGCAAATGTGTCCACAGACAGGGAAATAAGAGGAAGACAAGAAAGAGAAAAGAAGAAAAGGAAA
This sequence comes from Macroglossus sobrinus, assembly GCA_004027375.1. Taxonomy (NCBI): domain Eukaryota; kingdom Metazoa; phylum Chordata; class Mammalia; order Chiroptera; family Pteropodidae; genus Macroglossus; species Macroglossus sobrinus. The sequence continues at coordinate 408,259 of PVKZ01000072.1, forward strand.
TGAAGTTGCGGCCATTTACAATAACACAAATTTTGATTCAAATGGATCTCCACTAAAGTCATGAGGTTCTTGAAGGCAGAGGTAGTCTTTCAGGACAGAAGCAATATAATTAGTAGCCATTTTTGTGATCTTAGTGTAACTCTCACAAACAAGAACATCAGTTATCCTTTATCTTAGTACCAACATTTCTGTAAGCCTTTTTACAAATACCACAGAAACCAATAAAAAAAAATGGCATGAGAAAAAAAAGAGTAAATGCTTTCTAAAATTAAAGTATATATGTTAGATGCCACTAAAGTACAAATTTCTATAAGCTGTATTTAACATTTAGGTCAATTCTCCTAATTTATCATTGGGTTTTCCATTTCAGTAGTAAGGTAAATGCAACCAAAAATTTGTGTAGCAACTGTATGCAGTTTTCAGAAAAGCCATAAAGTAATTTATATATGTCACAAATACAGCTTGAACATTAGACTAAAAACTTTACTCTTTTTCACTTTAATTAAATTTCAAAGTCAGCATTCATTAAAAAAAAATCAACACTTGCAAAAAACCTGTGGAAGTATACACTGAGCATTAAACTAGGATAAAATCTTTTGTGTAATGCAGCATGGAAAACCTAAAAAGTTCATTCTTAATTTATCATATGAATTTAACAAAATTTTAGAACTGGAAAAGATCCACTGGAAAATACCCTCTAGATCATAAATACAAGATCCTAAACTTGGTCATTAAAACTGTCATTCCAAAACTATAGCACATATACATGATCACCTTTATTAAAACACAAACAAAATGCATTCATAACTTAAGTCATGCCTCTCTGGATCAAGTGTGGTTCATATATAAAGTTAATGTCAGACTAACAAATTTCTTAAATAATTCTACCTCTAAAATTCATTGACTTTCTATGCTGAAATGCTAACTTCTAGGAAAAAACAAATTCCTAATTACACCTAATTAATATAAACATGTAATCAGCTAAAGTCCTAAGTGAACTAGGAAAAATAGATCCATTCTAAAGTTTCAACAAGAATGTTCAAAACTTAAAAAAGTGGGGGTGGGGCACAGGGAGTTTAAATAATCTTTCTAGTTGCTATTTATATTAGTGAAAATAGCAAGAAATAAAGTGTGACAGTATTCTCAGCTAAGTCATGACTTATTTATGTATTAACAAAGATCCAAGAACTAGGAAAAGAATGAAATAAAGAAATTAAAAAAATGGATTTTTGTGCAAATTATTGCATGTTAGGAGGTATTTAAAACTTATTCTCAAATACTCTTGTAAATCAAACAGCTTTATTTATAATAACTAAAAACTAGATACAACACATAGGCAGCTATCAACAAAACAGAAAAATGAACTGTATTATTTATACAATAAAAAATTACTGTAATAAAAATGAACTATTCATACATGCAACAACATGGATAAAAACCTGAAGTATATGTTTGAAGGAAAGAAGTCTTACAAGAAATAGTACTTATTGTATAATTCTATTTATATAAGTCCTTGCACAGGAAAATATATGGTAGAAAAGAATCAGAACTTTTTATTGTTTCTTGGGGTGATGGTAATGTTCTATACTTTGACAGACATGTGAGTTATAAGGATGTATACAATTTGTCAAGAACTCTGGTACATTTGTGATTTGTGCATTTTTATGTATACATATCTACCTATAAAAATAATCAAATATTGAACTGTAGTTAATTATATATATGCCTAAGTGTTCAAGAGTAAAGTATACTAATCTTTGTGATTTATTTTGAAATGCATCAGAAAAATAAAATGGATAGATACAGGATAAAGCAAATAGAGCAAAATGTTATTAATTGTAGAACTGAGTAATCTATCAAATTTTGTGTATGCTTGGAAAATTTCAGCAGCAGATTTCACAAAGCAACCCAGATGTTAAGACATTAGCAATATGTCTAAGTACAAGAAGAAAATGATTTTGAACTTAGCATTCTAAGCTATCTATTAGGTATGATGGCTGAATAAAAATTTCAGGCGTATTAGGTTTTAAAAGGTTTACTTCCTAAGCAACCTTTCTTGGGAAAATACCATACATAGGCTACTTTCTAGGAAGAGCATAAAAACCAAAAAAGAAGGATCCACAGGATCCAGCAACCCAAGAATCCCAAAGAAAATCTGTGAGGAAATGAGGCCTCCATGAAACAGTGGCTGAATAACTTTCAATCAGAAAAAATTGAAAGACTATTAGAATTTCCAGGAAAAGTAAAAAATTATAAGAGATTCATGGTTCTAATGTGTAACAAAACTATGTGACATGATTTTGATAAACTGAAAACATAAAGAATCCATTTGACCTCTGGTGCTGAAAACATTTTAGCTCATTTCAAGAGATTCATGAGTCCTGATCATAAAATAGTTGATAAGGGAGTGACAATCAATTATAGATCCACTGTACTGTTTGATTTTATGTGTATGAATTGATTTTTGATTTAAAAAGCTTTAAAAAATACAAACTTTCCTAAAAGTTAATTTCAGAAATGTATTAAATTCTACAATGGCTCAGTTTTCTATCCCAGTATTTTTTAAAAAAGAAAGTTTACAATCTTTTGAGCATACTAAATAATGAACATACAATATTTTTGACTTCAAAAGACAGAAGTATAGAGTAAAAACACTTAAATCTGAGCATCATTTTTCTCAAATCAGCTTATCAAAATGATCTAAAAATAGGTTTAAACAATGTCCTTCAAAACATTTCTTTCCTGTGGTCATACCACCATGAGTTAAGAAAAAGCCTAAAATCACAAAGGTACCATAAAAATCACAAAGATACCATTATTGTCTAGTTTTCGGATTCTGTCACAAGCTCTAATGTGCTTTGAGGACTGGATCTAGTTTCTCAGCCAGCAACAATATGGAATACAACCTAGTAAGTCTAAGGTGGGCGCTAAACAGCCCAGGGGAAAATAGGGGAACCTACTGAGGACAACTATAGGGTTACTCTTTTTTGGGATAATTTTTGGGATAACTGGTCCAGCTTGCCTTCTACCTGTAAACTTAGGCTAGGAGAATGATGGAATGCAGTATTCTGCAGTATTCTGCATTAAGTACTATATTACTTATAGTACACTATACAGTTCAAAATGCTTTTGTATTTGCTGCTGTCTCACTAAAATATTTATTATAATCTTTCAAACTGAAAATCAAACACTATGACATTTAACTGAGAAACTCTTAGTTACTTGTATGTGTCCTTAGTGTTTAACATATCTTAAAATACACACTTGCTTCTTCTAAGATATTAATGTACATGAAATGTAACAATTCCACTTAATCTCCCAACTTTATTTTGTGTTGATATTGTGTTCTGTGATTTGAATGACTGTGTTTTATCTCTAAATAAATGAATTTAGAGGAAAAAAAATGGACCATCCCTACCCACACCTTAGTTTCTACTCTCAAGGGGCACAAGGGGAGGAGGAGAGGAAAGGAGACATCGATATTGATGCACACTTGTAACAACATTCTAATTGTGTCTGGGACCAGATGGACCTCTACTATTCTGACTATGCCTCTTTCCGTATATTAAAAAAAAAAAAAATGTGTGTGTTATCTGAAGACCCTGAAACAAAGAAAGGTAATGTAAAGAAACCAAACCCCTTAGAGATGTACCCTTGTCTCTAGAATAGTTTAAGTTATCTGCCTGATTTTTCTCCCTACAAGAGCTTGCTCAAAAGGCACAAGTCTCAGAGCAACTGAAAAATGACCAATTTAGATGACTGATATTATTCTCTTTCTAGTTTATATGAAGAAGAGTTGGAAAGTAAAAGGGCAGCAAGTCCCAAAAGGAGAATGAGAAAGAACTAGCATTTAGCGAAAACAAGCATGTAAAATGAAAATGGAAATTGCACCTTGGATGTTTGATGTAGGGGTATTCAGATGCATGCAAACACGACTTAGTAAAAATAACACAAATGAACAATATGAACTATATGAATGTTATTTTGCAGAAGATATTTGTTTAAAAACAAACTTTTTTTCAATACAATACAGGAACATATATAATAAGTAATGGTTATTTTTCTGTGCTTAGCTTTCTTATTTTTAAATAATTATAGATTCACAGGAAGTTGAAATAAAAATCAGAGAAGCTCCTATGTGCTCTTTGTCCAGTTTTCCCCAATAACATTATTTAAGTATAAATTCAACATCAAAACTGATGGACATTGATATAATCCACAACTTATCCTGATTTTACCAGTTTTACATGCACTCAGTTGTGTGTTTCTATGCAATTTTCTCACATGTACAGATTTATGTAACCACCACTACAATCATGATAGAGAACTGGTACGTGAATGTAGTTATTTGATACATATATGTGTATGTCAGGAAATAAAAAAATCATATACCAAGAAAAAAAAAAGAGAGAGAGAGATAACTGTTTCAGTACACAAAGATCTCTCATGCTACTGCTTTATAGTCATAACCATCCTGTCCCCTCCATCCCATCCCTAATGCCTGGCAACCACTGATCTGTTCTCCATCTCTGTAACTTTGTCACTTTGAGAATGTTATATAAATGGAACCACACGGTTGTTTGAGATCCATCCAAGTTGCAGCATTTATCAATGGGTCGTTCCTTTTTATTGCTGCATAGTAGTCTATGGTATAAAATATAGCACAGTTTGTTGAACCATTCACTCATTGAAGGGCATTTGGGTTGTTTCCAGTAAAAAGATAACATTTTTAAACAGCAATTCTGCAACAAGCAAGCTTCTTTCAAAAGAGGACTTTTAAAATGAGTGCCTTATGCTCATTTAAGCCATAGCTTTGCATACATATACAGAGATATGTTTCCCCCCACATGAAAACTTTTTTTTTCTTTTAAATCTCACATTTTCCCTCTCCAGTGAGGGTCAGCAAGGTAAATCTGCAGTTTAACTTCTAACTCATACTGTATAGTGATATTTTATACCAGTTATGGAATCCCTTTCAGGTAGAAGACAGGTTAGTGAAATTAACTGCACAACTAACCCACAAAAGTAATTTATACCTATCACTGATGAAACTAAAGTTGGGAGAACTCAAATTATAGTACTTTATTAGACAATATCAAATTACTGTCTTTCAAGAAGAAAGGTCAAGAGTAAAAACAAATGTAGTTATTTTCCATACTTAATTTCTTTTGGAGAGGAAGCAGTTTAAGGAGTTGTAGATGAAAACATTAGTCAAGCAGGGTAAAAGAACAATTACTTAAACATGCTATGTGACCTAGTATTTATGAAATAATAAGGCTCAAAAATCTGATAATTTGCCTAGAAGTGAGCCTACAGGTAGAAATTAATATAAAAGGTATGACTCTACAATTCAGAAGGCAAAGAAGGAACAATACAGATCACAAAATGTAGCCTTTTGAAATTTGCAGGAAAAATAATTAAGGTAATAGCTGTTTGTGGAGGCTATGAAGAAAAGATGATGCAAAATACTAAAGGGTAAAATGTGGGAATAAAAAACCAAATTGCTAGAAAATAAGGTAGAGAACTAGCTTTGAGCCAAGATTAAATAACTCATCTCTTATTTCAACTATCGGCCAACGACTAATTGAATCAAATTCTGGAAAAAAGATACACATGCTCACGTCTTATCAGGTACAAGCAAAGTTGTTTAATTACATAACATTCTTATTGGGGAAGTAAAGTTAACAACATTTTGTTTGATTATGTGATTTAATTTTTTGCATATCTGTTATTACTAAACATTAGCATTCATAGGGATTAGTGGAAAACAGAAAAGGATTAGTATTATACTTAGAAAAACTGACATACTTTATAATAATCAACTTAGTTTAGTTATTTAAAGTTATAAATAATAAATTACAATCACTACAAAGATAAAAGTACTGATTTTGTGGTTTGGAGCTATAGGAACTATTTGACAAGTTCGCTGCCTTTTGTAGCCACACCTCTTTGATTCACAGACTGCCTAACATATTAACAATAGATCATGAAAATGTTGCTAGTGAAATTTTATAATTAAAATAGCAACAACATATTACAAACTCATCAAGTTTTAAAGTTTTATTATTGTGGCTATCATCAATAAATCAACGAAGAACAAATATTGGAGAGAATATGGAGAAAAAGGAACTCTTGTGTATTGTTGAGATTGCAAACTGGTGCAGCCACTATGGAAAACAGTATGGAGGTTCCTCAAAAAATTAAAAATATAACAATCTTATGACTCAGCAATTCCATTTCTGGATATTTATCTGAAGAAATACTAATTTGAAAAGACATATATATCAAAATACTAATTTGAAAAGACATATACACCCCTATGTTCACTGCAGCATTATTATATTTACAATAGCCAAGATACAGAAGCAACCTAAGTATCCAACAACAGACTGGATAAAGAAGATGTAGTACATATATAAAATGGCATATTACTCAGCCATAAAAAAAAGACTGAAATCTTATCATTTGCAACAACATAGATGGACCTAGAGGGTATTAAGTGAATAAGTCAAAGACAAATACCACATGATTTCACTTATATGTGGAATCTGAAGAACAAAATGAACAAATAAAACAGAAACAGCTCATATCTACAGAGAACAAACTGATGATTGCCAGATGGGAGGGGTTTTGGGATAGGCAAGTGAGGGATTAAGAAGTACAAATTGGAAGTTACAAAATAGTAAAAAAAGCACAATACAGGGAATATAGCCAATAATATTATAATAACTATGTATGGTGTCAGATGGGTACTACACCTATCAGGGTGATCAGTTCCTAAATTATATAAATGTCTAACCACTATGTTGTACACCTGAAATCAATACAAAATAATATTGACTGTCAATTTTAATTAAAAAGTAAAAAATATTTTAAAAGTATTTATTATTCTAATGTTTTCAGGAATGGAAGTGTTATCAACTCTCAGCTTGAGGAATTAAAACTTAATATTAACTCAAATGGGTATAATCAGGTATTCTCAAGTACCAGTATAAAAAAAATCTTAGTTAGCAAGATATGGCAGTGCATATCTTCTGTAAAATATTTGAAAAAGCTTATTTCAATTTTATAAAAATTTCTAGTGCTGCTGCATGTAAGGCTCCTTGAAAGGGCATCCAGTTGCACTGGGTTTAATAAGTTGGGAAGCCAGCGTAACATTTTGCATAAGGTGCAGTCCTTCAGCTCTTCAGCTGTACTTCAGCTCACTATTCCACATAAGGTGCAGCTGCCTTGTACTCTGGCCAGGCATTACTGTCAGAGAGCTTTATAACAACACTTTTCACGCTAACCTTAAATTTGTCTAACTATACAAATTCCAAAGACACTATTAAGTAGATTTTCAAAAGTGCCTGAAAGGAGAAAGGAACAGTGTGTCTGACATGCTGTTTCTTAGAAAAGAAATACTCAAGTATTGATAAATAACAAAAATTAAAAACAGCAACAAACCTAGTTAGTCTGTGGCCTTAATGAATTCAAATGACTTTCTCAGTCTTAACCCTGTATTAAGCTCAACTGTTGCTTCTCAGTAGACCACACGATGAATATGGGTGGCAACTATATAAATAAGATCTTCAAACACATATTAGCTAATAAAATTTAAAAGATAGTAGAATAACTATCACTACAATAACTTACCACACTGTTATTCCAAATAATCCATTTGAAATATATTCCATAAACACTTGCATTTTAATGCAAAAATAAAAATCTCTTATAAAATAGAAAACTGGTCTGTACCTGATGACTAATTTCATACACTTTCACTCTGAAAATGGCTAGCTGCAAACTGTGCTTAATTTAAGTTACTATATAAATGAAAACCTCACAGTACTCTTTACTAACAGAACATTTTAATGTTCTGCAACATCTTGTACATATGAATAAAAAACTTATTATCTTAACAGGCATGAAAATAACCAGAGTTAATATTTAATCATACATACTATGTGTTAGGAACACAGCTAGGGGTTTTATATCATCTCCAAAATTCACAACTTCATGAGTTAAGCATTATTATCCCCATTTTACAGATGAGGAAACTGAACTGAGAGTCACAGCTAGTAAGAGAATGCAGAAACCTCCTGCATTTTTAGCAGCCCTTTCTGTACATAAAGCACATGAGCTCTAAAAGCATAAATTACATAATTTATCAATTAACCAACAAGTTTTAGAAAATTATATGCTTTAGCGATGTATGCTGCGGAGGGAGTTGAGGGAACTTAAATACCTTTCAGGGTTATGTGTTCCATTTTAAAAACTAACACAAATCCAAGTTTTTTCCACGTCCTGAATCTATGGATCTACGCCAATTCTGTATTTTAATATATTAATTATGGGATATGGAAGATTATTAAGCCAGTACAGTCTTCTCAGACCCTGAAAATATGGTCTAACATTTAGTCAAAACTCAGACATTTTTTCGGAACCCAAGTTTATTCTGGTAAAAAGCCTCAGAAGTGGGCCTTGAATTTTATCTGATTACAGGCATATTCACTACAAATTATAGAATCCATTATTTAAGGACATATTCATCCATATGAAAAGCAAGTAGTGAAAAGATGAGCACCCAATATGCGAGGAATAAGCATTCGCTCTCAAATATACCAAATATGCCAAATTTTGTTAAACTGAGGTGTGTCCAGTTACTCTAGTTATACTGGCATCCTACTATATTAAATATTTCATAGATCTCACTGTTTCAAATATCATAAAAAGGTAGGCTTCCAGTTTGACTTTAACCATCTTTTCATTACTTCAAAGTTCTAGTAATCAATGACATTTAAGCTAAAGGCAAAGGGTTTCTTCAGAATTACAATTAGGGAAACTACAACCTTGGAGAGACATATACATATATATAAATATACATACACGTATATATACACATACACACATTTTTTCCTGGAAAATCTAATTGGAAAAATCATCTGCTATTTACTAAGCCTCATTATTTTCGAAAGCACCTCTTCACCTTTTACTTAGTTGACTTGCTATCCCAGGACACGATAGCCTAATAATTTAAAGTTTCTACATAAAAAAGCAAACTCAAAGAACAGATGCACTCTCCTCTGCACCTAGCAACAGCAACAAAAAAAAGGAACGACAAAAAACTTCAAAACACACAGGAATTCTAGAGGGTAGCTTAAGGCTCAACCAAAACGTGTAGTAAATCTGACCTCTGGAGTCCGTGGCACTGACAGTCATGCAACTTTCTTTTTAATTTTCCTATTGTGCCTTTTTTGGTACCACAGGCAAGACGTACCTACATATCAGCAACGATTTGAAATGCCTTATTTCCTTTCTAGAAATTCTCTCGGTTCAAGGCCGGGGGCCGCGGTCGTAGCGTGGGCCGGGGAGCCCAGGGCAGCGGCACCAGCCACCGGAGAAAGCAGAACCACGCACAGCACCCGTTCCTGGCAGGCCTGCTGTGGCTGGTTCTCGAGTCCCTTGAGGGCTGCAAGGGCAGCGGCAGCAGCAGCCATGGCAGGGACTCGGGAACCTTTCCCCTGCCTCCTCCGCTAGGCCTCGAGGGGTTTGCTTTTCACATGGCCCCCGAGTGGGGGCGGTGGGCACAAGGTAGTGGATGCAGCTGCAGCCGCAGCGGCGGGCCAGGAGAGCTGACTCTCTCGGAACCCGACCTCCCGGCGGGCTGGCAGCAGCACCTCGGCGGGGCCCTGGCTGGAGCGCCGACGCTCAGCAGGGAAGGCCACCTTCTCACACACCACATCTCTCCCCTGCCTGCCTCCTTCTCCGTTAGCGCTACCGGTTGGCGGGCGGGGGAGGGGAGCGAGGCGCGTTATTCCCGGGGAGCTGGAGGAGTGAGGGGAGGGCATCGCTTACCCGCGTTACTGAGGAGGCGGTTGGAGTGCGGCGCTGCGGGGCGACGGCAGGGCTGGGTGGGTGCAAGTAAGAGTCTTACGAAAGGGAATTAACCCCATCACCAGCCCGGACACCGGCTCCAGCGGCAGCCGCGGCTGGCAGAATCCCGCCCCTTCCCACCACGCACTAGCCCCGCCTCTTCGTTCTCTTTGAGAGGCAGTAGACAAATCAAAATCTGTATATCCCCGGAGTGACATGAGGATCATCCAATCAAGCCTGGAAAAATGGCCTTCTCTCCACCCCTTTATCTCCTCCCGGATCGCGGGAGAGCGGTGCCAAGTCTTCCTCCACCCTCAAGGGAAAAAGAGCCAATCGGTGCTTAGTAACCGCCCTTGAAAGACGCAAAAGGTAACCAATGGGAAAACTAAGAGAACAGCCATTTTGCCCACTTGTAAAAGAGCCACCTTTTCCCACGAGTTGGAGCTTGAGATCGGGGGAGTTTTGGGAGTTTTATTGACCTGTAGATATTGGGAAGACAACCATATTTCTTCGAGGAGTGTTTATAATGCTTTATGGGAGTAAAGGAAATTTTTCATCTTCCGTGTGGGGGAAGAGAGGAACGCTGCCTAAGAGTTTGGCTTCTTCCCTTAGCGGTAATGGGTTCTAACCCCAACACCTGGTGTCTCCAGTCTCACTTGGGGAAGGCGGCGTGATTGTCCTTTTGGGTCTGGAGCAAACTATATTTCCCCATGTGCTTTGCTCCGGTCCATAGCCTTTTTTCTTCGTTACTTCCCTCGGGGCCTGACGGGAATTGTAGTTCTTTGCAGGTATCCATGCCGCCTCGTTGGCCAATGAGAAGGGACAAATTTTTTAATGGTTTGGAATTTGGGGCGGAGAACTAGTTGTTGCAAGGCTGTGGTGAATCCTTGCCACCACTTTCTCAGAAGAGATAAGGGATAGGAGAGGTTGGTGGTCTGAGAAGATTTTTCTCCGAACAGCGTAGGAGTTTTAGATTCCTGGTATTTGAACTCTCGTACTTTCAGTTTGTCCCTTTGAAGTCACTTCCGCTTGGGGCGGACACAAGCCAAACCTGTGGCGGGAGTTGGAGATTCTTCAGCAAATACATCAGGTGTGGCCGTCTGCGAGTGGCGTGGCGGGAAAGTCGGTAGTTTTTTGCATGACAGATAGTAAATTGAACGGATTTAATTGCATTTTGTGAACGAATGAGTGAAATGGGATGTGGGTAGTTCTCAAGTCCATAATGCCATTCTCCATCCCTAGTCTTCAATCCCAGAGTCTTATTTTTCTTGTTTTTATTTTTACTTGTTTACTATTAGATTGCACCTGATTTTGTGGAGGATACTTGTAATGCCTTTAACCACGTTGTCGGTGTGTGAAGCACGGCGTCACCTTTACGTCATTAGTTTGACTAAAAAGAACTGGCCCTCAAGTTCTGTGTAACTCCCACTTCCATAAACTTCTAAAGACTCGTTCCAAGAAGAAAAGCTACAGAATGGCTTAGGTTTAATATTCAAGAATGGTGTATTTACCTTTCTTTTAGTAAAGCACACATCAAACAAATGGCGACAGGTGCCACTAATAACACCGATGAATAAAGACATTTAAATACTTGGGAGCCCGTAACTTAACAAGTTTAACGCAAATAGACTTTGGTTTTGCATCTTGTTCTGGCTGCAAAATTTAGTGTATTTTTTTGCTGTTGGACGTTCCCTTTGAGATACCTTGGGAAAGTCATTGAATAAAGGAGATGCAGTGTTAACAGGAAAGGCCTTTCCTCCCTAAGCCTAATGGCTTTCATTCTTAAACTTTTCGTCATCATTTTGCCTGAGACTTCTTCAGGTAGTCTCAGTTTTCTCTATGGTTTCACCGAGATTTACTTTTATAAATCATTTCGTAAATATTTGTTGAGCATTTATACTATACTATATTAGGCACTATACCAAACTTTGGGGATAGAGCAGTGCCAAAAAGACAGGCTCATTGTCCAAAAGCAGTGAGGAAGACAGAGGCCAAACAAAATTAAGGTAACATACTCGTTCTTTTAATATCTCTCTAAGTTAAATCTTCATTAGTCATGTTTTGTGCGTTTATTCTGTCACCTCTTTCCATTTCACCTGTGGATTAAAATAATCATATTGTCTCTATTTTTTTCTTCACTAAAGTACTAATAAGTTTCCAATATTCATGGTGTTTATGCACCAACTAGATGATAAATTTTATAGTGAAATCCTTCTAGGTACAGGAATGTAACCATACCTGTCAGTCAACAGTGTTGCAGGTCCACCAGATAGAACATTGTCTATTGTTTTTTAATGCAGTTGGAATTTTCAGTATAATTTAGTGGTATAGCCTTCTGCAGATGCTTACAGGTTCTTTTTGCTTGTTCGTTTTTGGTTTTTTGTGAGCTCTTCCAGTGAAAACCAATAAATAGTAATGATGGCCATTGTTTTCTTGAGTGTTTCCTCTGAACCAGGAATGATGTTAAATATGTTAAATACATTTCCTTGCAATATTTTGCAAGTACTGTTACTTGACATCTTATAGTTGAAAAATTGGACCTCAATGAAGTTCAATCAAACTTTAAGACCTTACCTTGGTCAGTAAATTTTAGACGTGGGAATCCTGGCATGGTGCTGGGACCTCTCAAGGGGGTCTCCTCAAGGGGGACCTCTGCAGCAGAGATATCCCTCCTGATTTTTAACTGCCTTGTGGGTGTGGGTCTGTTTTATTTTCTGTCTCATTCCTGAGCTCATGACCACTGTTCATCTGCCTCTCAAATATTTATTAATCTCCCATTGTATGTCACGTAGTGACAAAGAAATGTAAAATTCTATCTCAGGATTCTGGAACCAACTGTGGCTGTTACTTCCTTTTTGGAGCTATCCTTTGCCATGATTTAATACATATTCATTGTATTTAAAATCACAGGAAATTTTTTTTTTCAAAAAATAAAGGTCATCTGTAATTCTGTTACTCAGAGATACCACTATTAAATTTTGGTAAATATCCTTACAATCTCTCTCTCTAATGGGTGCAGACATGTATGAATGGTATCATATACTTTGCTAATTTGTAAACATTTTAACTAGACAATAGGCTGTGGATATGCCTAAATAAATATATTATTATTTTTATGGCAATTTAATATTTCGTTGTATGCCTCTAACATAATCAGTTCCTTGTAAATATTTACATTGTTTTTTATGATTTTTTTTATTGTGGTAATAAACAAAATTTACCATCTTAACCATTTTTAAGTGTACGGTACCATTGTGTTAAGTATATGCACCTCATCGCCCAACAGATTTCTGGAACTTCTTCATCTCGCAAAACTGAAACTGTGCTCATTGAACAGTTCTTTTACACTCCCACAGCCCCTGGTAACCACTATTCTTAGCATCATGTCCTCAAGGTTCATCAATATTGTAGCATATGACAGGATTTCCTTTTTTTTTTTAAGGCTGAATAATATTTCATTGTATGTATATGTGGTACATTTTATTTGTTCATTCATTTGCCAATGGACATTTAGATTGCTTCCACCTATTGGGTATTGTTAATAATGCTGTAGTGAGCATGATGTGTACATATTTCCAAATCTTGTTTTCAATACTTTTGGTGTATACCCAAAAGTTGGATTGCTGGATCAATATTAACTTTTAAGAGCAATATTTGTTGTGAGCTCCATCTTTGTATGCTCGTCTGATTACCTCTTAAATCTAACTATTTTAATATAGAATTATTTACTTACAAATACTCTGTAATTCCTAAATTACTTTTTAGCAATGTTGTGCCTGTTTTTTTCCCTAATTACAGTGTTCGAGAGTACCCATTTCCCATTGTTATTCTATCCAAGCTGATTGAAAAAAATGATCCCACTAATTTGTATGTAGTTGAATTCTGTTGATGTTAAGCGTCTGTTATATCTTTGTTGTACATTGTTTAAACTCTTTGAGTAGCCTACTGTTACTCATTATAGTCTTTTAATAATTTTAAATAAATGATTTCTCAGAGTTTTAACTCTTCGTCACATATTTTATGCCTTTACTCCATTTTGAAATTTTTTTTTTTACTTTTTAATGCTGTTTTTTCATGACATGATTTAAATTATTTTAGTGTTGAAATCTGTCTTTTCCTTTATAGTTTCTAGTTTATTTGTGATGTTTAGAAATTAGATAATAAAAATAGTATGTATATATAAATTTTATTTGTTTTTACATTTAATTTTACAGTTTACGTACACTGTTCTCTTTCAGTGTTCTGCCTTTTTTGACTTGTACCATACCGATTATCTTAATTTCCTGTAACTTTATATTTTAATGTCTAGTAGATAAAATGTGCATCCACTCTTTTTTAGATGTTTTCTTGTATTTTATTAGATAGATTTTTGGTATCATTTTGTCAAATTAAAAATAAGTCTCTGTGCTTTCATATTTTAACAAAATACAAGTTTGAGATTTATATAGATACTGAATACTCAAAGAAAAGAAAGTATTTCAATTTATATTAACAATACAAAATTTTACATAGGTACAGTCAAGGCTCAATGGGCCATTCTGTGCTCTGTAAAACATGTTTTTATTACACAGGTGAATCTAAAGACTTACAGTTTAAGAGCACATCTGATTTTTTAAAATTATATAATCGTTTTTTTATACAGAGGCTTGCATTTTATATGTGGCTTTCTATAGAACCTGATAACTTCTGAATGCTTCATTCTAGTTTGTAACTATTTATCTTGCTGTACCTCACAGCCTTTTCCAAGTACTTCATATTCAACATGTCCCCTAAATCTGCTCCTCTTTTATTTACTCTCTGTCTCATTTGTTTATTTGGTCAAAAATATTTATTGAGCTACTAAGAGAGGTGCTGCACAATGGTCAAGAGGGTGGGCTACAGGCTGCGGAAGTTTGATTCTCAGTTCTGTCAAGTACTCCTCCTTGGGTCACCTTGGACAGATTAGTTAACCATCTGTGCCTTAGTTTCCTTATCTGTAAAAGTGAAATAATAAAATACCTGTGTTGTTGGAAAATTAAATGACTTCATATATGTAAAACACATAAAATAGCCTGACATAGAAGTGTATATTGGTTTTTTAATTAATATTGTTTCTGTTGACCTGGCTGATGCTAGAGTACTGGAGTAAAACAGTGATGAACAAGATGGTTTGTGTTCCTTGACTTTATGAAGGTGTCTTATGAAAGAGAGACAAAACTCAAGTAAACAGATAAAAATAATTTCCAATTGCAATAAGTGCTTTAAGGAAACCAATTGATAGTAAGGAAAATGTGGAGGAGTCCACAGTTGGGAGCCTTACAGTATTCCAGTTGAGCAGTGGTGGTTTGAGATAGTTGATGGCAATGAAACGGGAAAGAAATGGATACATTTGAGATATATTTTAGGAATAATTGATGATTAATAATACATGGATTTAATTTGGTCGTTAAGGAAGAAGTAGAAGTAAGGAATGAACCCAGGTTGCTGATTTGAGTAACTTGCATGGCTGTACTATTTCTGAAAGAGAGAGCAGGGATCACACAAATTTAGTGGAGAAATTGAAACATTCGTTTTGGATATTTAGGTTAGAAATGTCTATGAGATCTCTACAATGTCAGATAGGTGTAGGAGTCTGAAGCTAAGAGATTATAAATTGTAATACCTAGATTATTATTAAAAAATTTTTTTTCTTTTTTTAGGCAAGGCAACCCTCGGTTGACCTCACAGATTGCAAGGACCTTGTCAATTTACAATCCCTTAGTTTTTATTTTTTACGCCTATATCACCTTGGTCGCCCATCTAAGTATTAACCAGGCCTGACCCTGCTTAGCTTCCAAGATCAGACGGGTTTGGGCTTGTTCAGGGTGGCATGGTGGTATATTACCTGGATTATTTGTGATAGTCTTCTAAAAGTTTGTATCTGCCTCCAAATTCATTATTTAGTTTGACAAGGTAATCTTTATAAAACAGTGGCCTGATTAAACTGTAGGAAAACTTCCCAATTTCTTACGGAATAAAGCACAAACTCTTTTAGCATGGCATATGAGAATCTCCCTGAACTCTGTCCTGTTTTTACTTCTTTACCACTTGTCACAAGCATCTTATTTTTCAGCTATACTAAACTGTTTAGATTTTCTGAAACTTCGTGCTTTTGCAAATATGGCTTTTTTCTTCCTAGAATATCCTATCTTGATTCTTCTCCATCTGCAAACTTTACTCCTTCGAGTTTTAATTTAAAAGTTACATCAAGTATTTATATGAGGTCTGTGTACCAAACATTTTTCTCCTAAATGAAACCCTCTTTGATTGCTTGCTATGTTACACAGAGTTAACACTTCCACTTATGTATGGTATTTTTATACATACTTCTTTCATAGCACTTATCGCAATGTGTTGCAATTATTTGTTTATAACACTTTTCTGTCCTAGATAAGACTGGAAGGTAAGGCTACAGTGGCACAAATACATCTTTGTATACCTGGTACCTTCTGCAATGCCTGGTATGTAATAAGAAACTTGATAAGTATTTGTTGAATGAGTGATTTTAAGAGGCAGTGTTGCATCATAGCAAAAATTCAGACTTTTAAATTAGGCCAATCTGTGAGTTCCAGGTTTAACATCATCAGTTGCTAACTAGGGGTAAACTATATCTCTGAACCTCAGTCTATTATTCTTAATGTGAAGATAATAATATTTATCTTTGTAAGTTATTTTGAGAATTACATATTTTCCAGAATTTCCTAGTGTAGTGCCTCGCAGAAAGAGATCACTCAATAAATGAGAGCTATTTTTATCATTATTCTGAAAACAGTTGCTTATAGAATGAAGGAAAGCGTCCTTGCTTTTAAGATAGTTAGATATTAGGGCAGTCAAGTGACATTTAAAATATTACGTAGTTCTATAATTTACTGAAATTTATCTTTTATCAAATATTCAGTTTTACTGACAAATATAATTTCAATTGATTAAATTTAGGTTGTAGCTTACTAACAGTCTATAAACATAGCTGTATCAGATATAAACATGTAAATAGAACACTGTGATATAAGCATGGACTATGTTAAAGTTTAAAATAGATCAACTCTGAAGAGTTTCTATGATGAATATGTGACTTTGTGCATAATCACTGAAAATATTTGAGTAGATAAGTAAATATCTTCATTGACTGCCTTTTCAAACTCATAATCACAAACTTTTTGTTGTTTATTTGTCTTCCTGTGAGTTTGTGGTTTCTGAAATTCACATAGTTTAAAGCAGAGGTGTCCAACAGACCTCCATATTTATTACCTATAGGAACTGGCAATATATTCAAGCCTAATTTGTATTTCCAATAAGGAACTTGGAATTACTTATGTTATTACATGGTTACTTCCATACTTACTTAACTGAGGAAATTATTTTCCAAAGTTACAAGATTCTAGTTTTCCTCCCTCACCTCTGTCCACTTACTAGTGAGATGAGGAAGAGAGGAGTAATGAGTAATCAAATCTTTTATTCTTGGTCACCCAAGGTTTGGCTAAGATATTTCATTTTCACAACATTAAATTTGTGTCTATGTGGCCAAATTATCTTAGTAATTAGGTCTATTTCCATTGATAATTTTTGTTTTACTAGGATGAATTTATAAAATTTAATTATCTAAATTAACTTAATTAGTTTTTAAATTGAACAGATTTGCCTGATACTATGTATTAAGAGGAATTTTCCATACGTAAGCCTCCTTTCTATCTTAGAACTTTCTAGGATATTCTAATACCCTAATATGAAACCCTGATCTTTATTTAATAAACTGTCCCTCTTTAATCTTAATCGCTCTACAAACTATGTCCCAAATTTCTCTGCTATACCTTAAACTTGGCTTGCTGTCTTTCTGTGTACCTTGGGTGGCTTCTGCTTTTGTGTATATCCCAGTTAACACAAAATGCAAGTTTATTAGTTACTGGACAGCTGTGTCTCACGTGAACTTTATTTCCACACTAGTTCAGCTATGCACTCCTATGGACCCACCTTATACTTTCTCATGTGTAGGTGCTATTCTACCTCTAAACTCTCTAATCATGTTCTCCCTGTTCTTTGAAGCTTTTAAAACAAATGATATTGAATGCTTAGTGCCAGGCACTGTTCTAGGTTCATGAACTGTACCAGGAAATAAAACAGACAAATGTTTCTGTCCTTATGGAGCTTAACATACTAGTGGGGAGAGACACACAATAAACAAAAAACAGTGCAGAGTTTAAAGCAGGATGGTATAAGAACATCAGTGTGACGGGACAAAGTGAGATAGATAACAGGAGTTGGCGGTGGTGGACATATTGTAGCAAGACTTATAAACCATTAATAGAATTTTTATCAGTAAAATTGGGAGTCACAGAAGTTCTGAAAAGTATGATCAGACTTTCTTTATCTTATTTATTTCTGTATTGAGAGAATGGAGGGAATGAGGTGGAAGCTGGGCTCACATTCTGCAGGAATACAGACTATATTTGATGGTGGCTCAAATTGAGTAGATTTGGAGGTGGTAGGACATGGTGGGATTTGGGGTGTATTTTGAATGTAGAACCAATAAGGAGTTGCCAATGGATTGGACATGCAGTAGAAGACAAAGGGAGGAGTCATAATATTGGTATAAGCAACTAGAAGGCTTGAGAGATCTAGAGTTCAGTTTTGGTCATGTTAAGTTTGAGATGTCCTTTAGACTGCTAGATAGAAATGTTTGGTTACATATATGAATCTGAAGTTCAAGAGAACTCTTATCTCCATATGTAAATGTTGGAGTCATTGTTATAGAGGTAATATTTAAAGCCAAGAAACTAATTAGATCTTTAAAGTATAGAGCAAGGATTCTGAGATCTGAGCCCTCCTGTCCTCTAATTTAAGAGGATAGGGAGATGAGGAAGAATGAGCAAAAGTTTAGACTGAGAAGGAATGACCAGTGATGCAGGATAGAAACCATGAGGATGTGGTATTCTAGAATTGAAATGAAAACATTTAATGAGAAGGGAATGACTTACTGATAGGTCCTGTAAGATGAGACAATTCTTTCCTGTTGTCTTTTACTTCCAGTTAATGGCCTTTATATGTACTCGTTGAATTATTGTCTGTTTATTTTTTATGTCTCAGTTTTGGTACATGCACCCCTTAGGAAGCCTTCCACAACCCCCAAACTGGAAACAGCCCCTCTTATATCCTTCCTTAATACACAGTACTTCCCCTATAATATTTCTTCAAAACTGCATCTATCTTGTCATTATATATCCAGAGCCTTGCACAATGTCTGCCACATGTAAATACCCAAATATATTTTGCTGAATGCAAGAAAGAATGCAATTTTGCAATGAAATTTTTTAGATGGTTATTTTTTAACATTCTTTATAGGACAAATATTGTGACTATTTAAAATAGATATTTCCGCTGGGATTTAGCCCTGAAGTAGAAATGGAAATTCCTGTGTTGAAAAAGGGAACAAAGACCCAGATAATATGTGTTACCTGTGCCACTAGCTACATGATCCTGGAGTTTCATCTTTTTGGATCTCATTATTCATACTTTCAGATTTGTTGGTATGTGTTAAGCCAGAGTGTTTGATTTTTTGTATTTTTTAAGTTAAACTTTTGATTTTGAGGTCACTGTATATTTACATGTGGTTGTAAGAAATGATGTAAGGAAATCTTGCATATCCTTACCCAATTTCCCCCAGTGGTAACGTCTTGTAAAACTATTGTACTGTGTCATAACCAGGATATCAACACAAGACAGAGAACATTTCCATCTCACAGGGATCCCTCATATTGCCTTTTTATGGCTACAACCACTTCTATTCCTCCCCACCTTAATCCCTGGCAACTAGTAATCTGTTCTCTTTTTCTATAATTTAGTTATTTTGAGAATGTTATGTGAATGGAATCAAACAATATATACCCTTTTGAAGTTGGCTTTTTTCATTCAGCATAATTCTCAGGAGATTCATCCACATCATTGTGTGTATCAGTTGCACCTTTTTATTACTGAGTAATCTTCTATGATATAGATGTACCTACCACACTTTGTTTAACCATTCACCCATTGGAGGATATCTGGGTTGTTTCCAGTTTTTGGTTATTATCAATAAAACTACTGTAAACATTCATGTTTATAGGTGTTTGTGTAGGCATAGTTTTGATTTCTCTAGGGTAAATATCCAGGAGTACAATTGCTGAATTATATGGTAATTACATGTTTAGTTATTTAAGAAGCTGTCAAACCATTTTTTTCCAGCTGACTGTATGTATATTCCATCTTTTTAGAAGCATATATTAAGCCAGGATTTGGGTTTTGTTTGTTTGTTTGTTTGTGTGTGTGTGTTTTAAGTCTTTGAATAAAGCTTTACTTCTTTTTATGCTCTGTAGCCATACGAACTTTCATTTGAATCCTGGCTATTTCACCTGCTGTATTAACTTTCCTCATTAGTGAACAAGAATACATGTATCCTAGCGTTCTTAGGGGGATTAAATAACAAGCATATGTTCAAGTTCTTGGCATGTAATAAACACTATTATATGTTGGGCACTCCAGAAATATTAGTTCTTTCCCTATCTTCAGAACAAAAAACTGGGCCTGTTTTTGCTGGTATTCATGCTTCAGTGATATGTGACATCATCTCAAGAGTTTGTTTATATTATAATCAGTTCTAATCTGTTCACAGCATAACCACTTTTAGATCTTTGTTTATTTTTTTAAAAAATCTTTTATAGTTTTTTGTATATAGGTTTTTTTACATATTTTTTAAAAATTTATTTTGTATATTTTAATTTTTTTGATGTTCTTGAGAATGGTATCAATTTTAATTTTATTTTCTGATTTTTGCCTATGCAGTTGATTATGTATATTGATCATGCATTCATCATCCTTACTAAATTTGCTTATATATCTACTAGTTATCTGTAGATTGTTTTTGTTCTATGTACATAATTCTATTATATTATTAGTTAAATTTTTTTCTTTTCTTTCTCCTTTTTCTTTTACCTTATTCAGCTCCTCTGATTTCACCATTAAAATAAGAAGAAATAGGCATCTTTGTGTCTTTTCTGATATTGTAAGAAAACTTTCAACATTTTACCTTAAGTATGGACATTACTGAAGATTTTTGTTAAAAATCTTTCATCATATGAAGGAAGTTTTCTCCTATTTTTTTCTATGGCAGGAAGCTTTTGCTCTGAATGGATTTTTAATTTTATTAAGTGCCCTTCCCCCGCACACACACATACATGCTATTGATATTGTAGAGAATTACAGAGATTGCATTTTTTTCACAATATATTTCTTAACAACTTAACTGGAATGTAATTCATATACCATAAAATTCACTCATTTTACAATTCTATGGGTTTTGATATATTCACAGAATATTGTGGAATCATCATCACGATCTAATTTGAGAACATTTTCATCACTCTAAAAAGAAACCCAGTACTCATTAGCAGTTGCTTTCTATTCTCCACTGACCTACTCCCCTCTATCTCCCACCCCAACTCCAGCCCTAGGCAACCACTCATTTACTTTCTCTCTCTACAGATTTGCCTAGTCTGGACCTTTCATATAAATGGAATCACACAATATGGTCCTTGTGACTGGATTCTGTCACTTAGCATAATGTTTTCAAGGTTGATCCCTGTTGTAGCGTGTATCAGTATTTCATTCTATTATCAAATAAGTCTATTGTATGGATATACCACATTTTCTTCAGTCATCAGTTGATGGACATTTGGATTGTTTCCACTTTTTAACTATTATGAATAGTGCTGCTATTAAAACATGCATGCAAGTTTTTGAGTGGACATATGTTTTCATTTCTCTTGGGTGTGTGCCTAGGAGTAGAATTTCCAAATCTTAATTGTATTTAACATCATGATGAACTGCCAGACTATTTCCCACAGCGTCTACACTTCTATACATTTTCATAAACAGTGTTTGAGGGTACTAATTTCTCCACACTTTTATCAACATTTATTATTATCTGTCTTTTGTATTTTAGCGACCATAATGGGTATGAAGTGGTTTCTAATTGTGGTTTTGATTTGTATTTTCTTAATGACTAGTGATAGTGAACATCTTTTCATGTGCTTATTGGCTATTTGTATGTTTTCTTTGGGAAAATGTCTATTTAGATTTTTTTGTCCATTTTTAAATTGGGTCATCTTTTTATTATTGAGTTATAATTGTTCTTTATATATTCCGGATACCAGTTCCTTGTCAGGTATAATTTGCAGATATTTTCTCACCTTCTATAGGTTGCCTTCACTTTCTTGGTGGTATTATTTGCAGTTTTTAATCTTATTGGGGTCCAATTTACCTATATTTTATTTTATTGCTATTATTTTTGCCATTGTATTTAAGAAACCATTGCATACCCTAAAGTCATGAAGATTTACTCTTAAGCTTTCTTTTAAGAATTTTATAGATTTAGCACTCATATTTTAGTCCTTGATCCATTTTGAGTTAATTTTTGTATATGGTGTGAGTTACGGGTTCATCTTTATTCTTTTATATGTGGATATTTAGTTGTCCCAGCACTATTTCTTAAAAAGACCATTCTTTTCCTATTAAATTGTATTGATACCCTCATCAAAAATCAACTGACCATAAATGTAAGGGTTTATTTCTGGACTCTCTTCTATTGATCTGCCTATTCTACTATTACTACACTGTCTTGATTATGTAGCATTGTAGTAAATTTTACAACTAGGAAGTATAAGTTCTCCAAATTTGTTTTATTTCAAGATTGTTTTGACTATTCTGGGTCCCTTGCATTTCCACATGAGTTTTAAGATCAACTTGTAATTGATTGAGCTTTGAAAGTTGAACCACCGTAGTATTCCTAAAATATGCATATTTTAGTCTAGATATCTTATTTTTAAATTTATTGCTGTATGTGGTTTGCTAATATTTTATCTATAAATATAAGAAAATGGCTTGTATATATGGCTTGTATATATATTTTTTCTTATATTGTGCTTGTCAGATCAAGTTTAGGCTGACTGCACAGAATGAACTTGAAAAGAATATTTCTGTCCTTGCACCAAATGACTGGTTTGTTTATTTCGTTCTTCAGCTCTTCCATATCCTTATAGATTTTTAATCTGCTTGTGTAATCAATTACTGAGAAAAATATTAAAATCTCTCACTATAATTATGGATTTTGTTAGTCTGCTTTGTTTCCATCAAAATTTCCTTTTATTTCTATTTGTTTTGCCTTATGTATTTTATGTATTTTCAGGTTATGTTTATCTTTCTAGTAAATTAAACCTTTGATCATTATGAAATATTCTTCTTTATTTCTAATAATGTTTTTTTTTGGCCTTCAACATAAGTTGTCTGATATTAATAAAGTTAGACCAGCTATATTTTGGCATTTATAATATCTTTTTCCATTCTTTACATTCAGTGCTATGAATCTTATTTAAGATGTCTTTTTAAAGCAGCATATAGATATTAATTTTTAAATCCAGTATGATCATTTTTTCTCATAATTGATTTTTAGTTCATTTATTTTTAATAGCTCTTCTAGTTCACAAAGTCTCTCTTAGTCTATACCTATTCTGCTGCAAATTCTATCTAATAAGGTTTTAATTAAAAAAATAAAAATAAAATTATTTCCTCAAAAGTACATAATTTCCCTGACCAGCCATTTTCTTATTAGTCCCAAAATAAATCTCTTGGTGGTATATTTTAACAATATCTGATTCTTCTCAACACAGTGCTACTATTAAGAATGCATTAGTAAATTCTAATTGAATTACAAAAATGTCATCTTGATCTTAAAAGATTAAAAATAAAAACTTTCCTTCATTCTCTTCTCAAGCATTGCTTATCAGGAAAATTGCTTAGAAAATGAGTTCTGCTAGATTCTGCTTTCACCACATTTTTCTAGCCAATAGTTGTTGTGTTAAAAATTTTAATAACATGGTATTAAAAGTTATATGTTGTTGACTCTATCTTACTAGCCCCTCAACCTTATTAAAGTAAAATAGTATGTGCACATTGAATAAAACCTTTTTTGCTGAATATCTGAATTAAATCCTCTACAATTTTCATAGTTAGAGAGACATGCATATTTATTATAACTGTTAGTTTCTTGATAATTTAAAAGAGGATTAGGCCTGAGTCTTTGGTTATTAATGTAATGTTTGTTACAATGTCCTGTTGCAGCAGTGAAAACTATATGGCTCAACTACAAAACACTTTTTATTCTCACATTATAATTTGTAGGAAGATAGTATAAATGGGAAAGGGCTTTTAAAAATTGTTTTATTTTGAGTATTAACTAAAACATTCATGTTCTATTAATTAGATTGTACCACTATATATTTTTTAGTTTTTTATTCAGTACCTATTTGAATCATTAGTGAGCCAGCTACACCATGATTTTAGTTTAATTGAAATTTTTCTAAACATTTTCATACTATTTTAGACTTCTTTAATCTTCATATTTAAATTTATTTTTCTCTTATTTGTGACTCTTGAAACACATTTTTTATTAAGATGACTTTAGTTTCATTGATTATTTTTACAGAGTGCCTGATTCAGTCTTCAGAAAATAAATATAACCTAACCTAAATATAACTTAAATATAAACATAACCTAAATATAAATTGTAATGTGACCTCAATGTAGGAGGTATTTTTTCTTGGAGTGTTAAAATTTTTACATTGTAAAAAAAACAACAACAAAAGTAATAGACAGTAGAATGGTTTTTGTATATTTTTCTTAGCTTCTTGCAAGTGTTCCATGCTGAACCCTGGTACCCCTTGTACCATTGATCCTGAAAAGTGTTTCTGCGCCCCTTTTACTTCTGGAAAGCGGACATGGCTCTTTCTACTGTTGCTATTCTTGACAGAATGGGTTTCACTTGATCACCTGCTCCTTTGAGTTTTGACTCTGGACTGAAGTCCAGAATAGGTATATCTGATTAGCAAATCCATTACCTGTAAGACAGCCTGGGAACACAAGAATCTGATATTTACAGCTTTTTTATTGGAAGGTGATGTCTAATTCCTACTCAGATTTGTAATGTGAAGAAGTTCGTAAACATAGAATGGGTCCTAGATATTGGGTGGCCTCAAAGAATGATATAGATTCACTTTCCCATGTCGACTCCCAGATAACATGTATCCAGCCTCGTTCTCTCCCTAGAATTCCAGACATATAATTCTAAGCCTGTTTGACATTTCCATTCTATATTTTATAGCCATCTCTAACTATATATTTCTAAAAGACTTAATTGATTTTTTCTCCTAAATCCATCCCTTTCTTTGTCTTTACTATCTCAGTAAATGTCATCAACTCTGTTGCTCTAAATGTACATCTTGATTTCACATTTTCTTCATTCTCCACATGTACTCCATCAGCAAGTCCTACTTGCATTTCCCCAATCTCTTTAGTTCCATTGTAGAAGATGATTCTTGCCTTGTCTTTTGTAGCCCAATAAGGTTTTTTGCTTTTGCACTTTCTCCTTTTTGATCCATTCTCTACTCTTTATTCAGTTTTGTGGTGGTTTTTGGTGTTACTAGGGATGCCCACTGCTTGGGGTTGATGAAGACATTATCGGACAGGTCCGAGTCATAAATCATTTCTAAACCCACTTGCCTCCTTGAAGCAGTGGAGTATTTGTGGACTGGCCATGTCCTATAAGAACATTCATCCCCTGCGTTTCTATTGGTAGTTTTGTCCTCATTGGTGGTTTTTGAAATGTAAGTCAGATTGTGTCACTCTCCTGCTTAAATCTCTACAATAGTCTTGTCCAATACAACTTTCAGTGTAGGTGGAAATGTTTTATATTTACACCATTCAATATGATAGCCACTAGTCATATGTGGACATTGAGCACTTTAAACATGATCGAGGCAACTGAGGAGTTTTTAATTTTAACTAAATTTAAATTGCCACATCTGGATATTAGTATACTGGACAGCACAGCTCAGTTGGCTTCCCTTCATTCTTAAAATAGAATCCAAGGTCCTTCACAAGGCCTTCTGTAATATGACTCTTGCTTATTGCAATAGCTTTATCTCATACCATTCTTCTTCTTGTTTCAGCCACATTGGTCTCCTTTCTGTTGCTAGAAAACACCAAACCCATTCTCAACTCAGGGCCTTTGTTGATGCCGTGAGCCTACAGTGCTCTAACCAATTTTGAACCTGGCTGTCTCTTTTAGTTACTTGTCACTCTACCTAGCATGGTCATCACTATACTCTTAAATTTCTTCATAATGTTTATACTACACTATTATTAATCATCTTGTTTATTTGTTCATTTTTAGTCTCAAGAATGTAAGCTCGTGAGGATGTTCCATGTAGTACCTATTTGTTATTAATAAATCACTTGTTGAATTCTTAAAGTTCTTGGGCATTGAACAGAGAGGTGGATTACTTTTTTGAGGGAGAAGGTGGGCTAAAGTTTTGTTAAGTCTGCAAGTAATTGAGAAAAAAGATCTCTTTTAAGATGGAAAGAGATTACATATAAACAGATGAAAAGATGCACTCTAAATACAAAGTAGTGGCATTGCACCCCATCTCTGCTATTTGCCCCAGTCAGCCCTATGAGGACATCAGTTCCAGCCCTAGGGTCCTAATGGCAGCAGAGCCACTGACTGAGCTGCAGGCAGCCATTGAGACAGTGATCAACACCTTCTTTACCTTTAAAGGGCCAGAAGGTCAGCCTCAGCATTGACAAGTTTAAGAAACTGGCCACACAGCAGATGCCTCAGCTGCTCAAGGATGTGGGCTCCTTAGATGACAAGATGAAGAGGTTGGTTGTGAATCAGGACTCAGAACTCAATTTCAATAAGTACTAAAGACTGACCAGGGAGTTGGCCAAGGAGATCTGGAAGGAGAAGACCCTGGAGATCCCGGATAAGAAAAGCCAGCTGGCCAG